>ML677351.1:17215111-17375975 GCA_007922305.1 Dermatemys mawii
TGCCCGCAGCACCAACGCCTCCGCTAGTCGACAGACAGCTCTGCCGCGCCGGTCACTCTGCCCGCAGCACCAACGCCTCCGCTAGTCGACAGACAGCTGTGCCACACCGGTCACTCTGCCTGCAGCACCAATGCCTCCGCTAGTCGACAGACAGCTCTGCCGCGCCGGTCACTCTGCCTGCAGCACCAACGCCTCCGCTAGTCGACAGACAGCTGTGCCACACCGGTTACTCTGCCCGCAGCACCAACAACTCCGCTAGCCGTCCTGCTAGCCGACACACAGACTGCTCTGCTGCACCAGCCACTCTGCACTTTTCTCAGGCCCCCCTACTTAAGACAGTGCTCAGTGATTTCTTTAGCTCTTAGGTGATTTCAGCTCACAGTACGGGAGCCTTAGTGCAGGTGCACCAGTGAGCCCAAAGCAATTTTCAGCTCAGCAGCCTGAAACCAGGCTCCTAATGGAAGCAAAAATTCAATTCTGACATTCCACAGTGGAGAGAGGCAGGGTGCAATAGGCCTGGGAGGCCCTCAGACAGCACCCTCACCAAAAGGTATAGGTGCTTGTCCACCACCTCTCTCGATGTCACAGTGTTCTGAAACGCATGGCCCTTGCCCACTGAGTGCTACCTAGATGATGGCGAGTCCCTCCATCATAACAAGGGCCAAGTACATGTCCATAGTCCTTCATTCACATAATCACAGTAACATCACTTTATCATTCCTGCCCCAATAACATAGAAACTGGGGCTCCCTCATCAGCCGAAGTGGCCATGTGGGCTGCTGTGGGCTCAGGCTAGGCGCAGTGGGTGTGTCTATGCAAATTGATCAGCCCCAGAATTATTTTCTAAGACACACTGCAATTCCCATAGTTCGCCACCAGATGTCAGAATATATCTCATTCCTGACACTGCTTACACACTGAACAAGCTACACACGTCTATAGCTGCTCAGGAGCTGACTTCCAAACACCAGTTTAGCTTTACTCATTGCTTGTGGAAATAAGCTCACATTCCCAATCAAACCAGGTTGATCTGTATAACTCACCTGCCTGTGTCATCATTTACCTCTCCACTAGTTGTGTGTCATCTGACAGTTTTACCAGTAATAATTTTATATTTTCCCGCAGATCACCAATAAGATATTGGGTACCAGTGGGCCAAGAATAGATGGCTTTATTAAGATCCCACTAAAATCATCACCACCCCAAATTGAAGATTCCCCATTTACAATTTGAGACTGTCAAATGGTAAATTTTAATCCATTTAATATGGGCTACATTGATATCATATAATACTTTAAAGAAATAAACAGAATGTCACACAGAATTAAGTCGAATCCTTCCAGAAAGCTAAAGTATACAAAGAAAGGATAGCAAGTTTGACAAGATTTATTTTTCATAAAACAATGCTGATGGGCATTAATTATGCTACCATCTTTTAATTATTTACAAGTTAGGTTCCATATCAACTTTTCTGTGATTTTGCCCAAGGTGA
Organism: Dermatemys mawii; assembly: GCA_007922305.1. Lineage (NCBI taxonomy): Eukaryota > Metazoa > Chordata > Testudines > Dermatemydidae > Dermatemys > Dermatemys mawii. Next base: position 17,216,604 of record ML677351.1, read on the forward strand.
ATGTTGGGTTACATACCCAATATTTTCCTGAGTTTACCCATTTACCCCTTTTAAATATTAGCACAGTGTCCCAAGATTTGTAAAAACAGAAAAGCCTCTCAATATTAATTGTTCAGAGACTTTCTCAGCCAATTCTTTTAATGCTCTTAGGTGCAAGTTCTTGTTTTGAAAATTTTAAAATATTTTGTTTTAATAGTCACTGTTGAACATCCTCCAGAGCTACTGACTGAATAGAAAGTATTTCAGTATTACTGTAAGTACAACATCCTGCTTTCCTAATATAGAACAAAATCATTTATTGATTACTGCTGTTTTTTCTGTATCAAGATTGATAACTTTAGCACCAATATCTAGTTTTTAACCTAGTCTATTGCTGGGGTTTTTTTGCTCCTTATATATTTGTATTTAAAGAATTCCTTCTGATTGTCCTTAACTCTACAGGCCATAGATTTTCTCATTGATAGGTTTATCTTCCTAATATTTACTTGCTTTCACAATCACAGATAGGATGAGTTTTTTTGTTTGATTGTTTAAGAATGTTGAGTTAGATAAAAACATTTCCCAATTATCATTAACTTTTTTAATGTTTTACATTTTTTACTCTCACTCAATTTTGCTCATGATTGTTTTCACCTTTGGGAAATTGGCCTCTTTAAAGCATCATGTATGTGTATTTTTGGTTGGAACTACAGTCTGTTTACAAATAAAAAATAAAATTAGATTGTGATTGTTTGCACCAAGGCAACCATTAATTTTTAGTTCAGGGATCAATTCACTTCTGTTTATAGTTTCATTAACTATGCTTTGAATACTGAGTGAGGCTTGGGTCAGGCCTTACTTTACCCTACCCATTTTTGCCTGCTTCTCATTCTTGTGTTTCTTTGGATGGATACATTTGTAATTCGTCATAATGAGGCCGAATGTAGAACAATCCTGACTTGGTTCTGGTGCTGTGTGTTAGAAAATTATAATTATAATTTTTAGGAACTCCAAGAATGTTTTACTAGTGGCAGATGAGACCTCATGCATATCCCCCAGACTGACCGGCCCTTATGATGATGTAATTTTTCTTTCTACACATGATTAAATAAATAGATATTTAAAGAGAGCTGCTTATCCTATTCCCTACTCTGATCTGGTGGTCTGTAGCAGACAACCATCCGTAACCCATGTTGTGATTTATCAGTACAGGCATGTCGCGTCTTACGCTGATTCAACTTACGCCATTTCAGCCTTACGCGGTCCGCAAAAACAAAAAAAGAAAGGAGAAATTTTTTTAAAAAACTTCCTGCAGGGGGAGCAATTTCATCTCCCATTGAAGTCAATGGGTTCTGGCTATATGCAGTTTCCGCTTTATGCAGTAACCACAGAACGGAACCCTCACGCAAGACAAGACACGCCTGTACTGCTCCATAAGCATTCCAGGTTCTGACCTTCTGAATTGTCAGTAACTCTAAAGTATAATGAAACTTTTGATGTAAAGTCCCATTCCATCTTTCTTAAATCAGGTGTCTAAATAACATGCTAGTCATGTGACTCACCCCACCAAGTTTCAGTAATGCCAACTATTTCAGGGATCTTTTAATAAATAAGCATTTCTAGTTCTTGTCATTGGACCTAGTGGATAGAGCACTGAACTGTAACTCAGGAAACCCGGATTCTATTCCCAGCTCCGCCACTGGCCTGATACAGTAGACTCTCGATTATCCAGGATGATAGGGAAAAAATTAATTCTGGTTAATAAAATCCTGGATAATCACCATCCATAGGAAATATGGGGAGAGGGGGTTGGTTCACCAGCCACCCTGCACCGGTGTTGGAAGAAGGTGTTGGTTCACTGGCTACCCTGTGCCCTGGTGTGCTTTTTCGTTTGTTTGTTTTTTTGTGCTTGGGGCAGCAACAAAGCCAGAGCCAGCCCTGCAAGTTACGCATATTTTTTTTTTTTTTTTTTACATCCTGGTTAATCCACTTTCTGGTTAACCCAATCCTGGATAATCAAGAGTCTACTGTATATGACCTTGGGCTGGTCACTGCCTCTGTGCCTCCGTTTCCTCATCTATTTAATGGGGACAGTGACACTGACTGCTTTTTGTAAAGCACTTTGAGATCCACTGATAAAAGAACTAGGTGGTATAATTATTTCCCACTGGTATACAGGCAACTGACTGTTTTCACTTCACTCCTTTGATGCCTTTTCATTAATGCTTACCTTGAGTTTGAGTTATACACTTGAGCATTTTGACTGTGTTTATCCCCTTGGCAACTCCCCCCGTAGGATGCTAGTTTAAAGCGCTCTCAGTTTGCCTAGCTAGTCTGCTACAGAAAAGTCGGATCCCGTCTATTGAAAAGTTTGCAGTTGTTTAGAGAAGCCTCAGATAATCAGCCAAATCAAATCTCTACAGCTAAAAAAACCTGCAAGGCTACTCTTTCAGCATGTATCTGCTAGAATCAACTAGCAATAAAAACACACACACACAAAAAAACTCCACACTGTGGAACAACCACTTATAATTATTTCACAGTGACAGAGACAGAGGAGTTGTCCACGTGCACTCATGCAGAGAATTAAGCATGACCATTCTTCACTTAGTTTGTGTTTGATCTACTGTGTTGCTTCCATTATCTCCTACCAAATTGGTAGAAATCAGACAGACCAGAAAAGCAATTTTATATTTAAGCTTCTGTAAAGTATTATAACTAATGAAGAGTGAGAAGCACTCTATAAAAGGGAATACTTGAAAGTAACCTTGAACACTTTACTTTTATCTGAAAAGATTTTCACATCTATCTAAACATAGTTAAGAGATTGCAGCATCTGGTAATATGTCAAGTGGTATCACTACCAATAAAATAACCAAGAGTATTAAGATTCATGTTTGTTTTACCAATACAACACCAGTTTAAATAGAAATTCTCCTCTTGTCTCCTTTCATCATTTTTATAGAGCTATAGAATTGAAAGTGTTCTGCACCAATGGTATTTATGGCTGCAAAGAAAACATTGTTTGCCATGGGGAAACCTACTGTTTCAACTTTCCTATTAGATTAAAAAGTAGGAGTGGGATGAGGCGCTGAAGTACTTCCATTTTCTATTCTATATATCCAGAGCATGTATGATTGTCTATACTGGAGCTGTGAATACTGAGTCCTTTCGGAAAACTAGATTCAGAACAAAATCATACGTTCAGATGAATTTTACACATCATAGAATCATAGAATATCAGGGTTGGAAGGGACCTCAGGGGGTCATCTAGTCCAACCCCCTGCTCAAAGCAGGACCAATCCCCAACTAAATCATCCCAGCCAAGGCTTTGTCAAGCCTGACCTTAAAAACCTCTAAGGAAGGAGATTCCACCACCTCCCTAGGTAACCCATTCCAATGCTTCACCACCCTCCTAGTGAAAAAGTTTTTCCTAATATCCAACCTAAACCTTCCCCACTGCAACTTGAGACCATTACTCCTTGTTCTATCATCTAGTACCACTGGGAATAGTCTAGATCCATCCTCTTTGAAATCCCCTTGAAGGTAGTTGAAAGCAGCTATCAAATCTCCCCTCAGTCTTCTCTTCTGTAGACTAAACAATCCCAGTTCTCTCAGCCTCTCCTCATAAGTCATGTGCTCCAGGCCCCTAATCATTTTTGTTGCCCTCCTTTGCATTCTTTCCAATTTTTCCACATCCTTCTTGTACTGTGGGCCTCAAAACTGGACAGAGTACTCCAGATGAGGCCTTACCAATGTTGAATAGAGAGGAACAATCACATCCCTCGATCTGCTGGCAATGCTCCTACTTATACAGCCCAAAATGCCATTAGCTTTCTTGGCAACAAGGGCACACTGTTGACTCATATCCAGTTTCTCATCCACTGTAACCCCTAGATCCTTATCTGCAGAACTGCTGCCTAGCCATTCAGTCCCTAGTCTGTAGCAGTGCATGGGATTCTTCCTTCCTAAGTGCAGGACTCTGCACTTGTCCTTGTTGAACCTCATCAAATTTCTTTTTGCCCAGTCCTCTAATTTGGAGGTCCCTCTGTATCCTATCCCTACCCTCCAGCGTATCTACCACTCTTCCCAGTTTAGTGTCATCTGCAACCTTGCTTAGGGTGCAGTCCACGCCATCCTCCAGATCATTGATAAAGACATTGAATAAAACCGGCCCCAGGACCGACCCTTGGGGCACTCCACTTGATACTGGCTGCCAACTAGACATGGAGCCATTGATCACAACCCATTGAACCCGAAGATCCAGCCAGCTTTCTATCCACCTTATGGTCCATTCATCCAGCCCATACTAACTTTAACTTGCTGGCAAGAATACTGTGGGAGACCATATCAAAATCTTTGCCAAAGTCAAGAAATAGCACATCCACTGCTTTCCCCTCATCCACGGAGTCAGTTATCTCATCGTAGAAGGCTATTAGGTTAGTCAGGCATGATTTGCCCTTGGTGAATCCATGCTGACTATTTCTGATCACTTTCCTCTCCTCTAAGTGCTTCGGAATTGATTCCTTGATGATCTGCTCCATGATTTTTCCAGAGACTGAGGTGAGGCTGACTGGCCTGTAGTTCCCCAGATCCTCCTCCTTCCCTTTTCTAAAGATGGGCACTACATTAGCCTTTTTCCAGTCATCCGGGACCTTCCCCGATCGCCGTGAGTTTACAAAGATAATTGCCAATGGCTCTGCAATCACCTCCGCCAACTCCTTTAGCACCCTCGGATGCAGCGCATCCAGCCCCATGGACCTGTGCTCATCTAGCTTTTCTAAATAGTCCTGAACCACTTCTTTCTCCACAGAGGGCTGGTCACCTCCTCCCTATGCTGTGCTGCCCAGTGCAGTAGTCTGGGATCTGACCTTGTTCGTGAAGACAGTGGCAAAAAAAGCATTGAGTACATTTGCTTTTTCCACATCCTCTGTCACTAGATTGCCTCCCTCATTCTGTAAGGGGCCCACACTTCCCTTGACTTTCTTTTTGTTGCTAACATGCCTGAAGAAACCTTTCTTGTTAAATTTAACATCCCTTGCCATGAATACCAAGCACAACACATAAGGCTGTTGAGATATACAACAGTCATCATTTTCTGTCATATAACATGATACCGGGCTCCTGTAACAGGGTTCACTACTCACTGCTAATATGCCTCTTTGTGGCTCATCTGGGGTTGAGAGCACCACTGGCCAGGCACCCCTTCCTGCAGTCACTCAGCCCATTGTCTCAGTCTCACCTTGTCAGACTCTGTGTAGTTGTCTTCTTTGTGACTCAGGTGCTCCCTCTTTGTGTCTTGGCCCTCTAACCAGGTCATCATAGTCCTCCGCTTCCAGACTCCATCAACATCTCTTTGTTAACATGGTCTCTCTGTCATTCCACACAATCTTCCATCCTACATCCAAGGCTGTATCACTTCCCCAGGCTTTGGCAGGGGAACTCAGGCCTGCCCTGTGCTCCAGCCTATGGATCCTATGCTCCATAACTATGGTCTACTTACTCCCAGACCTGGTTGCTACTTCCCTGGATTCTGCGTTCTATTTCCTTCTTCTAGCCTCTGGCACATCTAGGTATAACACTTCTGTGAGCTTCTTCTGCTCTCTGGACTACTCTTCACCTTCCCCCCCAGCTTCTTACCAGACTCTATAATCTCTAACAAACCTCCATCCTTTGCGGAAGTGACGGTGGACATCCCCTTACATCTCTGGCTTTATACCAGCCCCCATCTGTTCCTTTTCTGCTGGGCACCCTCATCAATCAGCCTTTCAAGCCACGCCCCGCCCCCATGGTGCAGCTGATCAGGTTAATTAATCTAATTTAACTTGCTCTGTCTTGTGGGAGGTGGACCCCTTATCCCAGGTCATACCCAAATTGCTGCTGGTGGTAGCATTTTATAAGCATCAGTTAATGCTAAACATGTTCTTTGAGCTCAGTTGACTTTAGTGGGGCTTCTGGCCCGCAACAGACATGCAACCCAAATGGAACAGATTGCAGGGTCAAGATATTAATATCCTATAAAACCAACACTACAATTGTCTCCTTCGTTGTTAGCCCCCACACGCACACACACAGGGACTGAATGGACATGGAGACAGAAATAGTCTCAACCCTGAATTTTGTTTCTCCAAGGTCAGAACTGATACATTGACAAGGCATTATGAGGAAATCTGTCTCTTTCACACGCACTCTAGTCACATTTAGTTTAAAAACTTACATTTCATTGAAATTATATATTACAACCCAGTGAATCCTCACCACCCTCCAATCAAAAATAGACAGGATTAATCACCCTGACTCAGAAAAACATTTAGCACATGCCTTAAAAAGTTAATCACGTGCTTAAATACTATTGACTTCAATGAGAGTTAAGTATTTGCTTAAAGTTAAGTGCTCTTCCTGAATCAGAAGTTTCCTGAATCACATGCAAAATTAGTTTATGGCTGACATTAAATAAACCAGCTATTTCTAAACAGTGAGGCCCTGATTTTCACTACTGTTTGTATGATTCTATGTACCTAATATGCATAGGCAAGCACAGTGATTGTGTAGGTAATTTAGGTTCTTGCTCTTGCAAATGCTAGTTATTCATCTAACTGACCATGTCTGATTTGTGCATGTGTTTACATGTCATGTGTACTGTACTGAAAATCAAACCCACAATATCTGCTATTTTTTCATCTTGGATCATATCTAAGTTACCTACTCAAACAAGTCTATAATATACTGTTAGCACTACAGAGCAAAAAGACAATGGAAAAAGCAGATGGATTCTATTCTCTCTCATACACCAGCAATAAAACAAATCAATTAAACTCTAATTGCAAAATCTTTATTAATGGTCATTAGAATTGAACAAGCAGAGTAACATCTTTTTAATAACACAGTTGTTCATTTCGTTTTGGATGGATTTGCATTTTCCCAAATGTTGCCTTTCCATGAAGTTTGGAAAATGGTATTGGCATATGAACTATGAATTTTAAATTCATCAATTATTCAGAATAGGCTGATTTCTGCTTGGAAATAGGAGATATTTCACTAAAAAACTGGCTTCTTCTTGAACCACCACCCAAAAAAAAAAAAAAATCACAAAGCATGGCATATATGCATTGATTGAATGGGTTTGTTTTCAAATTTATAATGAAAGTGAAACAATGGCTAGTAATATTTTTGTTATTTCACACTCACTAATTGGTGATTATGTCAGTAGCACAAAAAAATGAAACTTTTTTATTTATAAATTGGAAATCCGTACCCTGAACCATGTCCTACGGTTGTTAACCTGAAGTGTTTGAATCAGCCCTGTCATTACAGGGACAAGATACTGGGTCTCTCCCACTGTGGCCTGAGGAACAACTCTGCTCCAAGGCAGGTGTGCTCTGAGCAGCTGCTTTCCTTTCCCTACTGCACCTGCTCAGCAGCTCCTCTTACCGCAAGTTGCTGCATTGCAAAGAAGCTGAGTAGCTCCTGCCCCACTGCTCACATTCCAGCTGGGCTCTGGGAGTCCCAGGAAAGGAGTTCAGACCCTTGACTGGTTCTGCCTGAGCTTAAGAGTTTACCCTAAAATTGACAAGTTACAAAAATTAAGGCAGAGAGCACAGCTGCTTCCTGTGCACTGGATACTGGTATTTTGGCCAAGGGGAGTTTCTGTATGCTGTTCAGGACCTCTATGTTCCAACTTGTGAGTAAATAGAACAAGTTGTACTAGGAATATGTTCAGCCTGCACACAACTGATTTCTCCCCCACTGTGAAGCAGATTCCCAAGCCTGGCTCTCAGCTGAAGGGTGACAGCATATAATGCTAGCATGCACCTCTTGAGCAAAAACTGCTGATAATTCTAAACGGTGGAAGAGTCTCTGGATGTGCACTATTGGGTACCAGGAGGAAATGAACAACTTAATTTTCATTTGCGATTTCACTAAGAATTCGAGCCAGGCCTCCAGAGCTGAAATGTTTGTCCATTAAGCCACTCTGCGTTCTGGCTTCTGCAGGAAGTCAAGACAAACTCAAAAAAACAGCCTTACATTCCATTTTCTTCAGCGTGCCATCTAGTGCTAGACTTCACATTTATGGAGATGATTTATTAGGTGGTGCGGAGGAGGAGAACTGATGCAGTTGGTTTGCCCAGGTGCATTTGACTATCATAAGAACAATAATCACCTTTCAGAAAAACTATGCAAAAAATGCATATATATTTATTTCCACTCAAGAAAATGGGATGAGTGTGGAGAATCCCGCCAAGGCTGGGGAACAGCTCCGATCTATGGGCAGGCTGCAGAGCTGTGGCACAGCCCCTCTTCAGCTACTGGGCCAGCGTGTAGGCTGGAATAATTTCCACTGGCCCTCCTGTGCAAGAATTTTGCATCATTGGATATACAACAGATCCAGTAGCCTTGCCCCAAATTCCATCTCCTGCACTGGCCTGTTTGGAGCCAATACAGAGACTTTGCTGTGTAATACACAAAAAGCGTAAGCCCATCTGCCTGTGGCAGATCCATTGCGTTTAAAGTTTCACAGAGGGTCTGACGCTGACCCACTGCACTGGGGTGAATTTCAGTCCAAATGCACATTCTTGTATATTGTTCGGAATGGTGGATTTTTATTTTTGTTAGTTAACTTTACATAGTTATCCTGCCAAACAAGGAAGCTGACAATTGGAAATTGTCTAGTTTAAGTGTTTTGGAATTATATTTTCGATGCACATTAATTAAAACGTGGGCTAACACATTTTCTTCTGATTCTTGTATATCTATGATAGCCAGATGATCCCAGGAAGAAAATTGCATCTGCTATAGCACCACTTTCTAAATAATCTCTGTAAAAATGAAGGCTAGCTCATGCTGAAGGCAAAGGAATATCTAAGTGCTCTGTTAGGAGACAGATGGAAAAGTTGCTTACTGCACTAGCTTTTCACCTTTGAAGACCCTGCTCAAGCTCCAAGTTAGGTCACATGCAGGGTAGATATGAATTTTTTTTAATTATTTGGGGGTTTTATGTATATAATTGAAATGTGGATAATGATACTGACCTTCTTTATAAAGTGATTTGAAATCTACTGAAAAAAAAGCATTGTGTAAGAGCTTGGTGTAATTTTAATTATTCAGATTTCATTTACATATAGCTAGTTGTCTACTTGTTTCCCATTTTAGTATTTACCTGCTAAAGTGGATGTTTTGTTCTCATATTTTTAATTATTTTATTATTAGTAGAATTTTGCTATAGAAATTTTCCATAGACATTTTTTACATTTAAAACATTCATCCATGCTGAAAAAGCCCAAGTTCCCAATAAAATCCTTCTTGTAAGAACACCACAAACCTAACATCAAACTGATAAGCAAACAGACTGTGCTATATTTCCACCCAACATCGTTTCCAGTATACCACACTTCTACAAGTCAAGAAAGCTGAAATGCTTTGAACAGGTACACGATTACAGTTTGAAGTCAACAAGATCTTTGATAAATTATTTAAGTGCATCTGAAAATCTCACCCATAGGTACCTAAATAGGTTTAGGAGCCTAACTTCAAATTAATTTTGAAAACATTGGCTTTTGTGTGAACTGTAGCAGATTTCAACCTGACACTCCTCTCTCCGCACCACCCCCAACAATCATACACAAAAGTCCATCCTCATGAAATTTCACATGCCATATTCCATCCTCTGGTAGAATTTTGGAAAATACATCAGAAAAGGAATTTTAGCATTATGATATTTAGAAATTTTCAAAATTATTAATAAGGACCTTTTAAAAATTGTCCTTCACTTATCATAACTAGCTTGGTTTACAAATCACAATTTTTCCTTTTTTCCTCCCACTTTTCTTTCTTTTTTTTTTTTTTTATAACTTTGCCTTACTGAGGAATGCTTTTTGGTGGGTTTTTCTTTTGATGCAGGGAGGCACACTTTGGAATCTATATATCTATCTAGATATCATGATATAAAAATACAAAGAGCTGGTGATGTGTGTCTGTACCCCACACTCAGGTAGGCAGGGAAGGGCTTACTAGTCATTCATTAGAGCCTGGGCTTATAGAGGGGCCACAGGAAAGTTGAGGAAGAGCTCCTGAGGGAAAGTACTGTCTTGCTCCATGCCAGTATGGACAATGGAACAGGAACAATGAGGAAGTCAGAAACCTCCCCTCTTGCTTATGCAGGAAGTCTCTATTGCTTTACAAGACACTGTGTAAATTAAGGACTATTTTTTTTCTCCCGCGGTGGAAGGTAGGTAAGCCATCCTTTTCTTTTTACCATTTTGTCTTTTTTTTTTCTTTTTTTTTTAAGGGGAGGGCAGAAGGGACCAGGCTGAAGAAGGCCTCAGATCCAACTCCCCTGGTACACTGAGCAAGAGCAGAAAAGTGCTTAGCACAGAGACATCTCTGCCTCAGAGACTGCATGCAATATGTTTTTCTTTGGGGGTGGGTGGTTGGTTGCCTGCCCTTATTTTCAGTTATTCCATAGGCCCCAATGCTGCCAAGCACATAAGCTTGTGTTAAATCTTGGGCACGTGCTTCAGCCCTCTGCAGAATAGAAATATGGTGGTGGGGTGTCCACGTCACACAAGATCTGAAGGGATTCAGGTGTCTAGGTCGGCCAATTGACTTTCCAAACTGCACCTGGGAGCAGGGATTCATTAGATGAAGCTCAGTTGGACAGGAACAGGCAGAGCCTACAAAAAGCGCAAGAGCTAAGAGCAGAAGGGGGCTGCAGGGAAGTGGTCTGCAAGCACTCCAAGAGAGGAGGGAGATGTGCGACGGGGTAAACTCAGAGAGGGGAGGAAAGCCAAAAGGTAAGAAAGACTCAGGGGAAAGACAGTAAGGTCCATAATGGAACAGGCCTTGGCTGCTGACTGGAGAGTTCCTGAGCTGGAACGCAGAGTAGAAGGTGGGTCCAGATTCCTGTACCAGCCACTGGAGAAGTGATGCAGACCAGGCAGTGAAGAGCAGACTGTCTGGGACAGTTTGAGCTGGAAGACTCATACCCTGCAAGGGAGGAGCATAATGATCTGACCAGAGGGCCAAGTCATGAAGATGAAGCTGCACCTCCTGGAGTGAGAGGGGCCAGAGGATGAGACAGGATGGATGAAGAGACCAGAAGAGGAGAGTGCAGCACCTACAAGGAGCTAACCAGAGTTCCCAGGAGGAGGTGCCACAAGCAGTGAGTGGACAGGGTAGCTTGCATATTAGGGCCACACAGCTGCTTTCAAGTGGATACAGAAAAAGTCAGATGGACTGAAAGTGAGTGATGGGGTAAGTGAGGAACTTCATGAAGCCCTCATAGGGTGGCCAGATGTTCCAATATTATTGGGACCATTCGATAGTAGGGGCTTTGTCTTATACATGCAACTATATCCTCACCACATCCCCCCTGCAAAAAGTGTCCTGTTTTTTCACACTTGCTATCTAGTCACCCTAAGCCCTCAACTGTTCCATTCCAGACTTTAAGATTTGACTTTATTTAAGAGGCAGTATTTCTGTACGGAAAATCACTACCATGTTTTCATACTCTGTACTCCACTGAAACACTTAACTGTTTGTAACAAATTTTGTTAAATTTCCCCCTTATTTTTTATCTAAGAGAACAGGCTCTTAACTGCTTAGGAGTTCATCTTCCCATGCTTCCAATTTCCTCACTTTAAGCCATAGACCTACAGCAGAAAATATTTTAATATGAAAAACTGAAGATTAAGGTCCTGATCTGGGATATCTGACATTCACTGGGAGTGTTTCCTGACTGATAGATTGGGACTTGTGACTTCAAATGGAAACTCAGTGGCAGGAACAAATGAACTCCCAAGCAAGAAAGAGCCTGTTCTTATGTAAATGTCTCTAGTAGCTAAAAAGCAAACAAGAGAAAGCAGAAATGGCATGATACAGACGCAGCACTGTCTCTAAGGAAAATGTTTTTCAGAGTTTTCCATGAGACTTCAATAGCTCTTTAAATACCTCATAGCAGTCACAGTGGTGCTTTGGAGATATTTCAGATTCATAAATGTGGGAGTAAATTTACCATAAAATTTGATTATCTCTGTCTCACCACCAGGTATTTCAAAATGTCTGTTGTTCTAATGTGGCTAAAACTGAGCCTTTGAAATTTTCATCTGTTTCAGTCTAGAAGTATTGCTCTCTGAAGGCCTCTGCAAAATGAGTATTGCCTCAACCAAGATCCTGCAGGCAGACGTCTACTCTACAAACCTACGAACACAACCAGCACATTGTTAGAACCTCAACACAGAGGCTAAAAAATGCAATGTCCAGGCAGAATTAGTTGGGCTATCACCCCTATGGGCATTGCACTGGTGAGGCAGCAACCCAAAACTTGCATGGTAACTGTAGTGTGGGTAGACAACTTCAGAAATTGAGTCCCCAGGGCACTCAATCTGCAACCTTTAATGAGCATTAGCATTAATATAAGATTGTGTTTTTAAAAAGAAAGGGACGGGCGGAGGGGCTGGATGGAAAAAACAGACTAAGCAGAAAGATAGAGGATTCTATTGTATTATGTGAAGAGGTAATAATAATGATTTGGGGAAAGAAATGCAGTATTTTCTCCAAATTTTTCCTTCCTAGCTTAGAACCTGATTCCAAGAAGAGCTGAATATTTGCAGCTTCCCTGGGCTCAGCACCTGAGGATCAGAACTATTGGTATTTCACAATATTAAGGACTAATATTACCATACTCCATCCATTTAAAACCGTTACTCTTCCTTCAACAATTTTCGTCTCAGTCTTGGCTTCCTAGAAATGAAACTGTATCCTAATTTCTGATCAGGAAAAAATTCACAGAAAGATGAAGAGCCTCTAACCCACATACTTTCTTTTTTTTAATGAAGTGTGGTGTCTATTCTCCTTTATCCTGTGGTTGAAATTAGATGCTTTCAGATACCTTCTGATGTGCCACAGTAGTAATTGTATCTGGAAATAATGAATATGTTGAATGCTAATAAAAAGCAATCTACATTACAGCTTAAAATCATAAAGTGTGACCTGTGCACACAGGCAGTCAGAAATTAATTCTTATCATTGCTGCTTGCTTGGAAGTCACCTGGTGCTGAAATGATTCAATGCTGTCGAAATTCTATCATTAGAAGTATTGGTTTACAACTGATAGGACCCTGCCACACCCATAGAAACACCCTCCAATGCAACAGAGGTTATGCTACTCATTACTAACTTAAAGAGTCCTTTCTATTACAGAAAAAGCTAATTTAATGATGATTTTGTGCAGGGATAGTGTATCTGTGGGTAACTAACTGCCAAAGCCTCATGTATTAATATATTTTTAAAAGTTTATCCAAGGCACCTATGCACTGGTATAGTTGCTAGCTTTTATAGTGCAGCACTAAAATATAGGCCCAAACCTACCCTTATTGAAATCAGTGTTGAACTGTCTGTTCCTATTAAATAAAAAATGTCTATCAACTTAAACAGCAGCAGAATATGGTTCTTTTTGTTATGCATGACAAGAAGAGCCATAAAGAGTTTGAAGCAGAGCAACATGACAATTTTGCAGTGGAAGGTCACACAAAGCTTGACCTAGCTCAGGGTTTTATTGTGAACTTCAAACTCAGCTCCTATTCATCAAACGTTCACTAGTGGCATACAGTAGACTCTCAATTATCCAGGATTGGGTTAACCAGAAAGTGGATTAACCAGGATGTCAAAAAAAAAAAAAACGTGTAACTCACAGGGCCGGCTCTGGCTTTGTTGCTGCCCCAAGCACAAAAAAACCCACAACCCACCAGGGCACAGGGCAGCCGGTGAACCAACATCCTCTCCCCCTGTGCAGGGTGGCTGGTGAACCAACCCTCCCCCAACCCCCATATTTCCTATGGATGGTGATTATCCAGGATTTTATTAACCAGAAATAATTTTTTCCCTAGCATCCTGGATAATCAAGAGTCTACTGTATGAGCCCTTTGAGGAAATCTAGATTGATTCAGTGACAGTGTCAAAACTATGGAAAAGGAGACGTTACGTACCCGAATGGTAACTGGAGTTCTTCAAAATGTTTTGTGCCCAGGGATGTTCCACTTTAGGTGTGTGTATCCCTGTGGACATTTGATTGGAGATGTTTTTGTCAGGAGCATCTGTGCCTATGCCCTACACCTGCTCATGCTCCAGACCTACTAGGTGGACCTCTAAAATGCGGTGAGACCTTCCAGAAATTCAACAAAGGAGACACAATAGGCCTTACATTTTCACAGGTACAGTAACAACACTATATCTGTGGTATGGGAACTTTCTTTAAAGCTAGCGGGAAGTGTGTTTACACTTTGCACTGCATTTGCATCTGCATGCCATGTAGCAATCTGCACCCTTACAGTTTCATAAGATGTATTCTTTCTGATTAGCACTTTGAAGTGTCTTAGGCAAACTGCACACCCTGACAGTGTCCTGTACAAATTTAGAATAAGATTATACTTTATTAGCTCTCTAGTATACCAAATGCATTTTTGGATGAACTACACTTGCAATTATTCTAGGGAGGATTCCAAAGCACATTATGTGGTGAGAAGCATTAATCTTAGTGTTTAACATGCTGTATAAGTATTAATTGCCTTTCAGTTTATATATACTGTAGGTCAGTGTTTCTCAACCTTTTTGATACCAGGGACTAGCTTGCTGTCTTCCTAAACTGTGTCAGGGAGATCTCAGGGACTGATGCCAGTCCAAGGACCAATCATTGAGAAACACCACTGCAGAACATGGTGTGACACATTCCAGTTTAAGAGAAAACAACCAACCAGAAACAAAGTTTCATATGTCTTGTGCTGTAATGCATAATTACCCAAGCAAAGGATACAATCACTTTAAATCATGTTCAGTGGATTAGCTAGAGGCAGAATGTTAGGTCAGGTATGGGGCGGGCTTCCATAGCACTCTGTTATATCAGGAAATCACCAACTGAGCTCTTTCTTAGTTAAAGCTACATCCAGTGTCAGGACCAAGAAACACTGAAGTGGACTAACTATTATTTACTGAAGAAAGCCCCAGACTAGTAGTTACCTTTCTCTAGTTTCTGGACTGCATGCATAATCTTGCTCCATCAAACTATACAGCACTGTGCCCCAGTGAGCAATTTAAACCTGCATCAGATTGCCTCCTCCCCTTTTTATACATCTCTGACTACCAATTAAACCTTATGGGACATTAAGCCACTCACAGGTAGATTTGGATGTTTGCCTACCCACGTATTGCGTACCAGCCAACAGCTGGTTTACAAACAAGATTTCTTTCCAAACTCAACACTCATAAGAGAAATTTGTTAGTTAGCTAAAGCTTACTGAAGTCTTGTGCCACATAAAATTAAACTCACAAACAGAATAAAAACATTTAATTCAGTGATTTTCAAACCAGTGACTTCCACTGACTTGTAAATTAATGTAATTAGGTTACAAGGAGCATTGATCTAAGCCAGTGGGATTTCTTGCAGGTGTGGAGAGCTGACTTTTTTACCCCCATGTTGTTCTACGTGGCAATCGCTTCCAGTGAATGGAAAGCTGGAGCGGCTGCTCCTCATGTGCTGAAACGCTTGTGACTTGAGATTCAGTAGAGAGAGGAAGGATGAGCTAGTGGTTAGGGTGCCAGCTGGGCACTTGGGGGACTTCGATTTGATTCCCTGCTCTGCTAGGTGTGTGCATGAAACAAAGTGTCTCTGCCTTAGTCCCAGTTTTATAGATGGGGAACTATCTATTAAATAACACGTCCCTACCTCACAGGGGTGTTGTGAAGCTAAATATGTTAAAGATGGAGTGGTGCTCAGATATTACAGCAATGGGGGCCATATAAGTGCCCCAAAGACAAATGCCAGCTGCATTTATAACACAGTGAAACAAAGGGTAACACTACTCCTCAAATGGCAACGAAAACTAAGCCTGTTTTGTGAAACATCAACAAGATCCTTTTGATCATGGTGGTAATGGAGAATCAGCAGTTAAGGCTCAGATGGCAAACCTGGGAAGATTCAGAAACCCAAGACTTCAATAAAGTGATTAAATAAATATCTCTGGCTACAATGCCACCACTGGACTCTGCACCAAACACATTTTTCACTGGTGGTTAATGATGAGATCCCCAAATTTTTCAATGGTATTAGAACTGCCTGTCCCATATTCTGTATCTGTCCTGTGACATGCAGAGTTATTTGCAAATAGACAAGCTTGAGTATCAGCAATGCAAACATTTTGGTTCTCCTCACCATGAAGAGATGAATAGTACATACCCATCTGCACTGTTCAGATAACAAAAGAAAAAAGAATTGGGAGTAGGAGACATAATGTGTTAGGATGCAATCCGGGGTTCCATTGCTAAGGGCTCAGACCATAATGTATGTTTCTGATGCTTTGAAAAGCAAAATCATACTGAAAATTTATAACTCACTTGCACAGGATATCTGACAGATCTCAGAGTATATTGCTGCCTTCTGCCATAGCAACCAATATTCAGGAATAACAGCTATCCAGATTTTAAGGCTCACATTGTTTGAATTTTATTTGCAGGTTTCACTGCACACAATGACAGAAGACAATATGCAACTTTGACTTACACATTATGTTTTTCTCAAAAATGCAAACAGAGAGGAGAGAGGGTCTTTTTGGTTAGGACAGTAGCCTCAAGACTTGGAAAACCCAGGTTCAAATCTCTCCTCAGTCACAGACTTTCTGTATTACCTTCGGCATGTCACTTGCATCCATCTGTGCCTCTGTTCCCCATGTGTAAAATGGAGATAATGTTCCCTACCTCACTGGGATGTTATGAGGTTAATACATTAACAATAGTGAGGCACTGAGATGCTGTGGTAATGGGGACCATTAAAGGTACCATAGATAGAAGAAGTTGCTGCCTGATTTAAACCAAGTTGATGCTGTAATTAGTAGCATTTGAGGTCAGGCTCAGAAACAGTGGGAGATGTCCATGACGAGTCAGTTCTAACACAACCAGGTTGCTGTCAGAGTGCAGCAAAAATAAACTGAATGAATAAAAATGAATTTTCTTGCTTATCTCAGAGTTCTACACTTTGACACCTTCTTTACAGCAAACTACAGGTAAAAAAGGCACAAAGAGTACAAATGCAGATACATTCAAGTATCTACATTGCAAGGAAATGGTGCCTCTTTTCAAGAGATCCATAAAGCAGAGAACGGCAGTTTTCCAGCAAAAAGTGATTCAAAACAGTTCTACACCAAGATAAATAAAGATTCTGCTCTTCATTCACTATCATTATCAGGGAACAACTCAGATGGGCTTATAAGTGTTCTTAAGGGGCAATTTAGTCTAGGATACCATACTATTTTTCACAAATTCCTCTGACGTATTCACCCACTCAAAAGGAAACATTCTTCAGTGGAACTCTCAGTAGTAATTTTTTTCAATAAAATATTTCTCTCTCTCTCTCTTTCAGATACTTACACCACCCCATTGTGATGATATCTGAGACCCTTTGTAGCATCACATCCACCACTGCACTGAAGAGATCTCTTCAAAGGGAGCTCTTTTTTAACACCAAAGAATTCTAAGGCGTTCTTCTCATTGACATTCTAAAATGCACCTCTAAAACATTCTAAAATGTCGCATGTTCTCAAAGAAGTGTATGTGTGCTATTACTTCAAGGTCCCTTTCAATTTTCTCCCACTCTACTTCAATCCCATTCATTCTTATTCATGAATTTATTTTGAAGCCAAATGTGTATTACTTTACACTTGTAGACATAAAATTTCATTTGCTCTCCCTGAGACCACTTAAACAGCAGATCTAAATCCTGTTTGAATTTTACTTGCTGCTCAGTAGTGACCTCAATTTTCCAATTTTGTGGCATCAGCAAATTCAATTAGTTTATTCCCCACATCTAGGTCATTCAGGTAAATTGGAAATAACAGAGGTCAATATTGTAACCTCCACAGAACTTTCACTTAGTAATTCCTGCCAGTTGAACATACCTCCTCTGTTTTCTATTGTTTAATTGGCTTTTATCCATTTTTATAAATTCTCTTGGCTACTTGAACTTCATACACTGAACATGGCAAGTAAAACTTTGTATGATTCAGAGCTGCCAAGAACTGTGCCTTATGAAAACTGAAATTCTCCTCATTGACTGTAGTTGTACTACGAAGGAAAGGAAAACAAGAGGATTAGTCGTTTCTAAATTCATGCCAGCCATTTCCTTCCAGAGGGCACAAGTTCTGACAGTCTCTGACAATCCTGTGCTCTAGGGAGAAATTCCCCAAGATATAGTCAGCCCAAATCATACAACTGAGTATAAATAATTTATTTTTATAGATTGTCCCACACATGTTGGATTATAACAGAGCAATCAGGGAAAGAGAGCGAGAGAGAGAATTAAATTTTCTTTTCTCCTGAAACCAAACTTTTATATGTCTCAACATCTGGGTTTGTCTCAACTTAATTTTTTTAAAGCAAGAAAATTAATGAATTTTCTTTAGCTGTGAATGGAAGGATTGTGCATTATTTACCCTCCTCAAACAAAAAAAAGATTCAGTTCTCAAAAGTACATATAAATTACTTGGAAGAAGAATGTCAAAGATTATCAGTCATGTTAAATGACAGCAAGACAAACAGTAAAACAGCAGAAAACATTCATATGGCTTTGGTTAATATTTCACACTTGGATATCTATATTTTAAGTTCCTAAAACTATATTTAGATATCTAAATAAGTGGACTGATATTCAGAGCTCCTGAGAAACCCACAAACCCCACTGAAATCAATTGGAGCTAAGGTGATCAGTACCTTTGAAAATCATGTTTTGGGGGCTATATATGAATTTAGGAGCTTAAATTTAGGTATCCAGTTATGAAAATTGACACATCTCTAAACAGAGAAACAATTATATAAGAATAATTTAAACACATTTTCAGACAATATACAAGTACATTACATGTATTCCCTATAAAACCAAATCAGCCACATTATTTTATTAAACTAAATCTTCATTGGAAAGAACAAGAGACAGTAAATTGACCTTCAAAATATAAATAGTTTACAGACAGACTGATTTAAAATAGCTAATGTTCCTCTTCTGGTAGAGGTGCTGGTTGCTATTTTCCTTTCTATTTCAGTAGGAATGTAAGGCAACATGGAGTTATACATGCTGAGGCAGCAGCAATTCCTCCTTTTTGTCATTGAATATCCAAGTGACAAGTGTTACTCTTCTTAGACTGGGCTACCTTGACAACTAACAGGCACATTAACAAAAAAACCCACTTTCTTTAAAGGTCCACCAATGTTCATTAGAGACGAATTCTCTGCTCTGTAAATGGTATTCTATGCAATATACACTGCAGTCCCTGGGAGTTAGGCAGAAGTGTTCAAGTGTGGAATTTTGTCCTCACTGAATATCCACAAACATGGCACCATATTATTATTCTTAGAAGGATTTAAAGGCCTGGCACCATGATATCTGGACTCATCTCTTGTTATGGAAACATTTGAATTCCCCTGACAATCTATTCATTAAAAGCCGGACCTAGCAAGGTGAGGTATATCCTCAAAGAGAGGGCTCGGTAGCTTGCAGAGTCAGCACTGAAAACATTTAAAGTGTCAAAGAGTCCTGTGGCACCTTAAAGACTAACTAAAGTTAGTTAGTCTTTAAAGTGCCACAGGACTTTTTGTCACTTCTGCAATTCCAGACTAACACGGCTACCTCTCTGATTTAAAGTGTGTCACCCAGGGCACATAATACTGATGGGATGGACATTAAATTTCAAATCCAGGCTGCTTGTCATGTCAAGTTAGCAATCTATATCAGACGGATGCTTACTTTCATTACCTAGTCTGTACGCTGGTGTATATAAAAGAGACTACTCATAAGGTCTTATTCAATAGTCCTGGAGGTAACCAAATTTCTCATCATACCACTGAATCAGTTTTCTTCTCCTGGTAGGTTTCCCCACTATCCCTTGCCATTTACGGCCACATGAAATGTAATATATGAGTGACATCCACTACAACAAGTGTAGAAAAATCACTTAAAATGGTGTTACTTCTATTCAGGACGTCCATTTTATAAATAGTACCTGCACACTAAATCACACACTCTCTTTCCTCCAGTATTAAATGAGCTCAGCCAGGTGACAAAGAAATTCAGCTCCAGTTTATCTGAACTTCAGTAATGCAAATACCTTCTCCTGCTTGTTTAGTCTCCAAATACTTTTAGAATGCATAACTATTTGCAAGATGCCCTATGCATATCTGAAACCTTTTCAATTTACAGTTGCAAAGTTCACTGCATCCCAAAGGGCTTCATATGTAACAAGAAATTGTTTGACTATGTGAAAACAAGCAACAAGTGTTGGCATTTGGAAACAGTGAAGTAAAGACGTTTTCTTCATTTTTATGCAGGACATTGGCCAATGGTTTGACTTTAACCCAAAGGTTGGGAAACTCGGTCTATAGCTAAAAGAGAACAGTAGAAAATAAATGTTGACTGTGTTGTTGGTTTTTTTAAAAAAAATCATCACTCTTAGATGGTATTATTTATAATTCTTTTTACAAATAGGAAGTACAGCAAGAGAACACATTGGCTTAACCAGGAGATCTTCAATGATCTGAAACTCCAGAAAGAGTCCTACAACAAGTGGAATCTAGGTCAAGCTGCAAAGGATGAATATAAACAAATAACACAAGTAAGTAGGGACAAAATTAGAAAAACCAAGGCACAAAACGAGATTGAACTAGCTAGAGACATAAAAGGTAACAAAAAACATTCTACAAATACATTAGAAGCAAGAGAAAGACCAAGGACAGGGTAGGGTCATTATTCAATGGGGGAGGAGAAACAATAAGAGAAAAAGTGGACATGGCAGAGGTGCTAAATGACTTTTTTGTTTCAGTTTCCACTAAAAAAAGTTAGTAGTGATTGGACATTTAATATAGTGAATGCTAATGAAAATGAGGTAAGATAAGAAACTAAACTAGGGAAAGAACAACTTCAAAATTACTTAGACAAATAAGATGTCTTCAAGTAGGCAGAGCCTGATGAATTGCATCCTAGAATACTCAAAGAGCTGACTGAGAAGATATCTGAGCCATTAGTGATTATGTTTGAAAACTCTCAGAAAATGGGAGCGAGTCCAGAGGACTAGAAGAGGGCAAATATAATGTCAATCTATAAAAAGAGAAATAACGACAACCCAGAGAATTGCAGACCAGTCATCTTAACTTCAGAACCCAGAAAGATAATGGAGCAAGTAATAAAGCAATAAATTTATGAACACCTAGATGATAATAAGTGATAAGTAATAGACAGCATGGATTTACCAAGAACAAATCATGTCAAACCAACCTAATAGCTTTCTTTGACAGGGTAACAAGTCTTGTGGTTGGGGGGAAGCGGTACATGTGGTATATCCTGACTTTAGTAAGGCTTTTGATACTGTTTTGCATGACCTTCTCATAAACAAACTAGGAAAATACAAACTAGATGGAGCTACTATACGGTGGGTACATAATGGATTGGAAAACCATTCCAAGAGATTAATTATCAGTGGTTCACAGTCAAGCTGGAAGGGCATATTGAATGAGGTATTGAAGGGATACGTTCTGGGTCTGGTTCCACCCAATATCTTCATCAGTGATTTAGAAAATGGCAGAGAGAGTACATTTACAAAGTTTGCAGACAATACCAAGCTGGGATGGGTTGCAAGTGCATTGGTGGATAGGATTAATATTCAAAATCATCTGGACAAACTGGAAAAATGGTCTGAAGCAAATAGCGTGAAATTCAATAAGGACAAATGCAAAGTACTCCACTTAGGAAGGAACAATCAGTTGCACACATGCAACATGGGACATGACTGTCTAGGAAGGAGTACTGCAGAAAGGGATCTGGGGTTCTTAGTGCATCACAAGCTAAATATTAGTCACTATAACTCTGTTGCAAAAAAAACAAACATCATGCTGGGATGTATTAGCAGGAGTGCTGTAAGTAGGACACAAAGTAATTCTTCTGCTCTACTCATGCTGATTAGGCCTCATCTGGAGTAATGTGGCCAGTTCTGGGTGCACATTTCAGGAAAGATGTGGACAAATTGGAGAAAGTCCAAAAGAGAGCAACAAAAATGATTAAAGGTCTAGAAAACATGACCTATGAGGAAAAATGAAAAAAATGGGTTTGTGTAACCTGGAGAAGAGAAGACTGAGAAGAGAAAACATGATCACAGTTTTCAAGTGCATGAAAGGTTGTTACAAGGAGGAGGGAGAAAATTGTTCTCCTTAACCTCTGAGGCTAGAACAAGAAGCAATGGGCTTAAATTGCAGCAAGGATAGTTTAGGTTGGACATTAGGAAAAAATTCCTAACTGCCAGGGTGGCTAAGCATTGGAATAAATTGCGTAGGAGGAAGTTGTGGAATCTGAATCACTGGAGATTTTTAAGAGCAGGTAAGACAAACACCTGTTAGGCATGGTCTAGATAATATTTAGTCCTGCCAAGAGGGCAGTGTATTGGACTGGATGACCTCTTGAAGTTCCTTCCAGTGCTATGATTCTGTGATCTCTATATGGACTGGATTAAGTATCTTGTTTAGTGCTGAGGTTAGTAGAGTCTCCATTTTAAAAGTTAGCATTTGCCGCCTGTCATCACATAGAAGTATATTATGATTGGTTCTACCAGCTAAGATTCAGTAGTACCCTTTTTCTGAAGTAGACCCACTGATTGCAATGGAACTACTCAGAAAGCTTGGCACTGGGTAAGAATGGCAGAGTGCAGTCCTTAAATGCTCCTGTTTTACTTATACATAGAATACAAAACAACCCTTCTGCACTAACTATTGACAAATACTGGCTTTTTAATGGGGATCTCTGTACCATCTACATATGGGTAATAAATCTAGCCAGACTGCATCCAGTTATATAAGAGAGATTCTGGGATATTGAACAAATTTCTCTTTACAAGTAAAGTCTCTTTTTCCCACCAGTGCTTGCAGCAAAATTATAGTTGCCTGCTGTGGATATGCTGCTGTGAATCTTTGTGCCTGGCTCTCCACTGGTAACCCACTCAGGACCAGCCATAATTTGGCATTTGGCATATATTGCGTACACCTGAAGTTATATGATCAAACACATTGTCAGCTAGTGGAGGGAGGAACCCACTAGATTGTACGCTAAGGATTCTGAGACTGATACAAAGCATTCTGACATCAGAGCTATGACATCCACTGTAGCTGACTGAGGATGAATTTTTTTCTTCTACTGACAAATGATGTTTTGAACACCAACCTTTCAAAGCACTTGCTGTAAATATCTTGGATTCAGCTCTCGAAAGGAAAATTAATCCCTTGGTCATATTTGAATCTTTGAGAATTCATGCTTACCCAGGTTCGTTAGCGTGAAAAATAAAGCTTGTCAAGCTTCAAAGGGGCCAGATCCCCCAATTTAGCCAAGCTGTATTCTACATAAGAATGGAAAGGCACAGCAAATACATGGTTTGATCTTGCACCATTCAAGTCACTGGAAATTTTCCCATTGGCTTGAAGGGGAGCAGGATAAAGCCCAGAGATCATAACAGGGCATTTTGTTCTTTTGGCAATAAAACATTGACCCTCAGACTGAAAAGGCTGAATACCACTGATTTATATGGAACACAGAGTTACTAATTCATAATTTTATTGCAGACTCAAAGAGATTTGGTGTTTTCATTAATAGCGAATGCTGAGTCATGTAACTATGTGATAATCTCAGCTTCCATTTTAAAAACCCACAAACCATAAGTTTATAGCCCTCTTAATTGCAGAAAATAACTTGAAAACATGAAATCTAAAGGCTTAAAAACTAGTAGACAAATAAAAAGAATAAAAATTACTTTTTAAAATAATCGTGATTTTTAAACAACTCTTCTTCTTTGTTTTGGGAAGGAGGATGTGGGAGGGATGGGCCCAGACTCATGATTTTCATACACTAAGAACACCTTGGAGAAAATTTCTTAATTTTGTGATATGCTAACTAACTAAAAACTTCTTTTTATCAATAATAGGGCAATACCTAAGAGAGAGAATGTGCGTGCATATATTATGCACAAATACTCCCAGGAAAAAGGAAAATTTTTGTGCTTCCCTATACAGGTTCTCATTATGCAAGATACTATTAACCACTTCAATCAGATGCATAAAGGTGTCAGAAAATTAAATTGTAATTATGATTAATAGAGAATTACATTTATGTACTGCCTTGGTTTCTGAAAGGTCCCCAAGGTATTTTGCGAAGGTTACAAGCTATTTGGGCCTCATTACACCAACCTTGCCAAATAAGAGAAGAAATGTGGCAATTGTATAAAAGCAGTATTGCACATCACTTTAGAATGGAAAGTGAAGAATTTCCATGGGAAATTGCAGGGGGCAGAATATAAATAGTCCAGCTGTAACATGGCCAGGACTTCGGGACTCACATTTTGTTGAAAGTGCCACAAGAAAAACCACAGCTGGTCGGAATTTTACTTTACATGTCATGCACAAAATATTCCAGCAGCACAATGTCTTGGGACAACACACTGGATACCATGACACATTACTTACTGTATTCTATACCATACTGTATACATAATTATGAACATCAGTGCAGATGCAGATAGTAAAGTATTTGTTAATAGAATCGTAGGACTGAAAGGGGACTCAAGCGGTAATCTAGTCCAGTCCTCTGGTCACAAGGAAGGACTATGTAATAACTAGTCCACTCCAGGTGTATGTCTAAATGGTTCTTAAAAACCTCCAGTGATGGAGATTCCACAACCTCTCTAGGTAATTTGTTCCAGTGCTTAACTAACCAGTTAGGAAGTTTTTCCTAATGTCTAACCTAAACCTCACTTGTTGCAATTTAAGCCCATTGCTTCTTGCTTTCCTCAGAGGTTAAGGAGAACAATTTACCTCCCTCTTCTGTGTAACAACCTTATATAAACTTGAAAACTTATCATATCCTCTCCCAGTCTTCTCTTTAGTTTTTTCAAGTTTTCCTCATAGATCATGTTTTTTTCACTTTTAAGCATTTGTATTGCTCTCTTCTAGACTTTTCTCCAGTTTGTCCACATCTTAGCTGAAATGTGGCACCCAGAACTAGACATTTTTGGCTTCTAATTTCCTATAAATATTTTTGTCTACATTTTACCCACAGAAAAAAATGTTTTTAATTAAACCACTAAACCTTTTTTGGCTGCAAAAATTCAAATTAGTTCTATAAAAATGCAGTAAAATATAGATGAAACTTTGAAAATAACTTTCAATAGTAGCCCGTTCCACATTCTCTGGGCCACCCACCACTGTAAATTCATGCTCACCTGATGAATCATTTTAAGTTAGCTGCTGATATACTGTAAACGATTATTTGAGATGGATGAGGCTGGAGATGGACAACAAAACAACAGCAAGCCTCTTAGCTAGAAGGATTTCATTCCTCTGAGAGAAACCCAAACCTGGGCTCACATACACATACTTAAATGGAAGTTTCAGTCACCCACAACTACAATCCTTTGTGAAGCAGCCTCCCCAGCCATCTTGAGAACACCTTACAGTAATCTCCTTGAGTGCCCAGATGGCTAGTCAACAAGACCCTGCTCCTGGGGCACAAACACACATGCATGTAAAGATGAACTCACCTCTGGTGATGGGCACATCTATGCAACCTCTGTCTATCAAATGCTGGCCTAAAAATCACCCTTTCATCATTCAGCAAATTTTATGTGATGAATATTGAATCCAGAATAAAAAAATCAAAAAGAGTACTGTCCTACTGATCATAGGTCTGGCATAGCCAGAGCAGCAACTCTGGCTTGAAGAAGCCAAATGTCCTTAGGTGGAACTGACTGGGATGGTCGCAATAGGGGACCTGTGAAGTAAATGCAAAACACTCTTATGGAACAGCCAAACATTCCCCCTATAGTTCATCTGCCAATTAATTCATCATTTACACTGGAACTTCTGTCTCCCCCACAGGCTCACAGTTAGATCATCCAACGTAAGCTTCCCCTGAAGGGGCTATGCAACATAAAATGTAAAGCAAATTACTCCAGAGAAAACACTATCAGGATGTTCTACTTTATCACCAACTGCACCTAGCCTCTACACCTCACATTCTCACTGAGCCATTTGTCTCACCATAACCTAGAGAAACAGACATTGCTAAACTACAACAAACAATAAAAAATAAAAGGGACCTTTCAGCAGCTTAAAGGAAAAAAATAAAATGGAAGCAAAAAGAATACAAAGAAACAAGCTGTCTACCCCCTACCTCACAAAAAAAGCATTAACTGCCACTGGTGAATCCCTCTGAACAGTTCCAGGTAACACCAAGTCTGCAAAGCCACCTGTGACCCTGTTCTCTGGCTGCCCCCAATGATCTCACCTCCATCCAAGATGGTTTTGCCCCTAACTGCTGTAGGAGAATCAAGAGAAGCTCAATAGCTGAAGATGGACAGATCCACTCCAAAAACCCTTAGGGAAAAAAATTACATCTGACCCTGCACAAGCATACTAGAGAGGGAGAGGACACAGGGAGCCAGAATTTGTCTGCAGGGCAGCAAGGAGAGACAAAACATTTCCACATTTGTTTTGTGCAGTATTAGAAGCCTCAGAGAAGCCATATCTGGCCAGGGCTTTAGCCATGACTAGACCCTTCTGTGATGCTATGGGACTTCACCCAGATTGGGAAGGGATTGTGTCACCTCCTGCTCCGTTACCCTGGGTGCTTCTGTGCTAAGCAGCTTTGGCTCAGAGCCCTGACACCAGCAGCCTGCTCACAGTGCAATGGTTTCACCGTGGTTCCCAGCAGCCTGGTTACTCCTTGCAGAGTGACCCCAATAGACCTTCCAATTCAAAGTCTATTCAAAACTCTCTCTCTCTGCAGTGTCCAGTCCCTCTCACTGGGGTCTCACAAAAGATATCATGGTTGCTGCCTCCAAAGAGATAGAACACATGTCAGCCTGTTGGTTTGACTGAGGATTTTAACCTTCAGTTTAATATACAGCATGAGAAACCAAACCCACTTCCTCGGGACTAAAACTTAATTTCAGCAAGGTACAATCTTTGCTTCAGCAGGTTTCTCACCTATAGTTAATTTCCAGCTACTCTTGCCTCTTAGTCTAAGAGGATCTATTTTTCAGGGTCTAAAAGAGTGTGGCTTCTCCTTTATCCCCTAGGGGATGGACACTCCCAGAGTCTTTCAGTTCTTTATGTCCTCAAAGTTTCTCTTTGTTTTCACAGTCAAGAAGCCCTGTACGGGGTTCGGCTCTCCATGTCCACCAGAGAGCCGACACCATGTTAGTTTTTGCAATCTTCTGTGATTTTACAATGCAAATAATCTTCCTGTGATCCCCAATGTAAATGACGAGTCCACTGTTCTCAGCCACACCTGGCTTGATTTGTGATTGAGCCCACAAGGGGTTGACCATTCACCTTTGTATGGAAAAAATGTGTTTTTTCTCCTTGGTCTGCTTATCAACTCCAAAACATAATATGAGATGTTAAAGACCAGCATGTTATTAGGTTTCAGATGATGTATTACAAGACACCTTTTAAATAACTATCATGACAATAGTGTTTGATGTGTATTGAGCTGGTCAGACCAGCTGAGTATTATTGTTACAACGGGTGGGGGGTGAGGGTGCCTTGCCAGCTGGAAATACGGAGGGTAAGGGGTAGTGCTAACTATGGTATAGCATGCTGCTTTCCAGTGCCAGCACCCACAACATGTCTTTCAAAAGAAGACTACTTCCAGGCATTACTGTGCAGGCACCACTGACCAAGCACTACATGGCTCCCTCTCCCTCCCAAGCACACTGCTATCTCATGGGGAGGCCACGTTTTGCTCTTGCAGTCTTCTCATGCAATTTACAGTCTTGCATATCTCTGCTTAAAAAAGCTGATTGCTGTATTCATTCTCAGCAGTGAAAGGTTCATCAGAGACCCCTGCAACTTTTCACAATCCAGAATAAAAGCCAGAGACCAAATGACTATAGTTCAAGGAAAAGCTCTAAAAATAGATTCTGAAAAATTCTCTCCCCACCCCAACACCCCATGACCTGGATGAGAAAGTGACACCCAGGTGCATTTCAAATTTTAAAAAGATACTGTCAACTCATCTCAAACTTTCATCTGGAAAGACTTATAGACAAATGTACCTGATCTCTGGTAAGATGAAGCAAGAGGGCTAACAGGCTAAAGAAGTACAGATTTGACAGAAATAACTAACTTTCATATTTATAAATGCAATGCAAAAGAAGACCATAAAGCTATCATGGTGACAGGATTTGATGCCTTTCTGTAGCATTTAAAACAATTTAAGTGATTATGCAAAGCAAATCCCAGCTCAACCAAAAATCAAATCTCAGTGACAGGCTTGTCATCTGAGTGACTATTCCCTCTGCTAATCAATATACAAAAAGTATATTCTGTTTCTGGCACTCTTCCAAGGTAAGCAACATACATTATCCTCCATCCCAAAACACTGAAGGACTCTAAACAGAATTATCACAAACACATTCTACTCCCACCTGACATTGCTCTCAGATTTTAAGAGCGTTGACATCCAACAGTGTGAGACAAATGACTCTAGTTAAAAAAAACCTGACTGGATCAAAATCCAAAAAGAAAACATGCCACCTATTGGAAAGAATAGATGAAAAGTGGGATTTTCAAAAGCACCTAGAAATTATCTACATAAGAAAATTAATCCAGTTTAACAAAAGGTGTGAATGTAAAGTGGTTAGTTAAACTGCATTAAACCTACATGTGGACACGCTTGATCAAAATTAAAGTGGCCTTAAATTGGTTTAGCTTCATTAACAATTGGAGTGTCCACAAAAGGGTTTAATGAAATTTAACTAATTCCCATCAATTCACACCGTTAGTTAATTTGGATTATTTTTCTGAGTGATCCTGTAGACAAGCTTCAAGCATTTGAGAACAAGTCCCAAGACTTTCAGTGGGCTTGTGTACCTAAGTCCCATGGGCACATTGTAAAATTTCACCCCCAAACCAACCTGCAGCTAGATACACAAGAAGACATTAGATAGCAATAGAACCCCCCAGCCACCCACACATAAAAGCTTCACAGCCACAGACAACTACGGATGGAGGTGGAAAGTGCAGTCAGAGTCAGCTCACCAGTTAGTCACAGTGGATAACGTCTTCAAAACCACTTCAAACCAAGAGACACACAGAGAAGAACCAACCACTCGAGCACTGCTGTTGTAATCAATGAGATCAAGCAAACGAGTTCGGGTATTTTGTTTGTTTTTTACTCAGCATCATTCTTTCTGCACTTTTTCAGTCACTCAGAAAAAGCCCAAGGCTTCCCATGAAAAAGTATAGAGTGTTGGAGGGGAGAAACTCCTCTGTATGACTTTGGGAGAAAAAGAAAACAGCAGCGAGGTCACCTCCCAATGGCCTAGAAGCTGAGCTTAATCCAAGCTATGTTCAAAGAAGCTCTTGAGGGAGTTGGCAAAAGTGGTTCTATACTATGTCTGTAGTTACTAGATTCTGGGGCCAGGTGGAGATTGGTTGGATCCCCAGATTAAGTTAAAGCAGGGCTATTCTAAACTAGGTCTAGCCTTCCACAGTCCCAGTGGGCCATTTAAGCAGTTAGAAATAGTTGGAGTATAGAGGAACAATGGCCATGTCCCCTGTGCTATGGGCTGGGAAGTATAGTAGCATTGAGAAGCTGTGCTGGCTTTATGGTACCTATGCTTTCCTCTTATGCCTTGGCTACACTTGCAGATGTAGAGCACTTTGGGTTAAACCAGCCTTCAGAGAGCGCAGCAGGGAAAGTGCTGCAGTCTGTCCACACTGACAGCTGCAAGTGCACTGGCGTGGCCACATTTGTGGCACTTGCAGCAGCATTGGGAGCAGTGAATTATGGGCAGCTATCCCAGCATTCAAGTGGCTGCAATGTGTTTTTCAAATGCGGAGGGTGGGTTGGAGTGTGACAGGGAGTGTGTGGTGTGCATGTGGGGGAAGACAGAGTGGGTTTTGGGGGTGCTGAGAGTGTGTCAGCACGCTGTCTTGTAAGTTTAGACCCCCTCTCCACTGCCTCTCAGTCACACAGTAAATGTTTGCTTTGTCTCAGAGAAGATAAGCAGCCGGCTGTCAGACATCGAGCTTTGAAAGGGCATTTCCGAATTCCTGCAGCCGATTTCACAACAATGGCAAGAATGACCACTTGGCTTAAGGGAATTATGGGATGTTTCCGGAGGTCAGTCAGAGTGCAGTAACACAATTCCTCATTCACACTGATGCTGGAGCGACTCACTCAATACCCATTAATCCTTTCGCCGAGGTAGAGTACCAGGAGCACTCTGGCCAGGGAGTCAGAGCACTCTACGTGCCTTGCCAGTGGGGACAGGGAGTGAGGTAGAGCCTTCTACGTGGCTTTATTTCAGTATAACTTGCAAGTGTAGCCAAGGCCTTAGGAAAACATTGCTGGTTAAGCCTGCTGGCTGCTTTGTGTTACAAAGCATAGTATATGGCAGCTTGCCACTATATCAGAAATGGGCAGTAATTCAAAATTGTCAGAGAGGTGAGGTATTAGCACAATACTGAAAAGATTCCATAGGATCTACTCAGTTAACTTTTCTCATTGGAGAGGCCTATACAATCAGATCCATATAGCTACAAATCTGAACTCATTAGAATACAAAGATACTGGTAGTGTTATAGTAGCACTCTCTAGATAAGGAAAATGATATTAAATGCTGAATGCTACAAAGTAGTGGCAATTAAATTTAATAATGCAGTAATAATAGGTGACAAACTACCCACACAAAAACTGGGTCACGTTTCACATTTAGGGAAGAAATTTCTTGACAATTTAATAAGTGTTTTTTGGAACAGTTAGTTTTAAGAGCACAGAAGAGGAGAGGCTACTGTCGACTTATCACTAAGTTATGCAGACAAGTTAGTTCCAAAAGTAACTACAGTTGAATCACTGATGGGTATAATATAACAAACTGCAATATCCTTGGGAGGGGGGATTGTTCCACAAATTATAACTGTGACACTGCAGAAACAGGGGAAAAATAGGGGAGACACTACTAACTGTTTTCACGGTTTTATGCTGCATGCTGTGAGAACTTTAAGGAACTTCAGAGAGATCTAAACAATCGAGGTAAGTGAGAGACATGATGGCAAATGATACCCAATATTGGTAAATGCAAAATAACACACATCGAAGGGAAAAGTTGAGTCGCCTTGTGTACATATCAAGGTTATAAATTAATGGTATCAACTCAAGAGAGTGACTTGGGCATCACAATAGACAGCTCAATGAAGACCACTGGTCAATGAGCAGCTGCAATTAAAAAAGAAAGTCAAACAAGATGTTAGGATGTATAAAGCATAAGATGGTGAAACATGGAGATTATAATACTTTTACATAAATCAATGATACTGTCTCATCTGGAATACTGCATGCAGTACCAGCCACATCTCAAAAAGAACATGCAGAAATAAAGTGGAGTTCAGTAAAGAGCGACAAAAATGATAAGGGACATGGAAAAATCCTTATCTGAAGAGAGATTGAAAAGACTGGGATAATTCACCTTAGAAGGAGATGAATAAGAGGAGATATAATAAAAGTATATAAAATGATAGTCTAGAGAAGGTAGATTGAGAATTTCAGTTCTCCCTTTCTCATATAAGAAGAATAAGGGGACAGTTAATGCTTTTTCACACACCACGTGAAATAAATTGTGGAGTCACAGAAAATCACTGAGTCCAAGAATTTAGCTAGAGTAAAAAATGATTGTAGCTAGCTAACTAGCTAGATATCAAACATTATCATAATTAACAACAAATTTGGGAAGGGATACTAAACTTCATGTTTCAGGACTTAAACCAATCTCTCCCAGATTGGGAGAGGGTGTAAAAAGGAAAAATTGCAGTGTTCTACCCCTTGCTCTGAAATGGCTAGTGTTGGACACTGTTAGAGAAAATCTAGCCAGCTAGATGGATTTGGGGGTCTGATCTAGCATGACAATCCCTGTGTTCCTACATTCATAGTTGTCAATTTCTGATTTTCTTGGACCTTCTTCTGCAGTATCTGGTACTGGCCATTGCTGGAGTCAGAATGCCAGACGGTTAGAACTACTGGGCTGATCGAGCATGGCAGTGCTTCTGTTCCTCACTTTGAATTTGATTAATACAGGCATTTCTTATTAAAAAAAAATCTGCTTGCCATTTTCTCATTCTCAAAGAAGCCCACCTGTTCTGAAACCCTTAACTCTAACAAAACTAGTATCTGCAGCCAGAAGTTTTTGCCTAGAATGTCAGCTAGTGGGTACGTGGGGTGGAGGAGGAAACATTACCTTTGTCCCTTCTCTGATGTCATCTGTTCACATAATTTGTGTAAGCCTTCTAGCAGGACAGACAGACACAGGAAGTAAGGCTACAGAAGTTGGAAGGCAGAGAGAGAGGCTGAAAAAAAACAACTGGCAAGGTACAAACCCATATGGCTAATCTTCCTATAGGGGATCCAAAGAAGGTCTCTGCTCACAAAGGAAGCAGATCTATCTGTCAAAGGCAAACAGGCTTTGACAGCAGAATGTGGCCCCAAGACCATAGTTATATAATTCTAACTCCATGCACTTCAGTGATGTTACTACAGATTTACAGCAGTGTATCAAGAGCATAATTTGGCCAAGTATTTTTCCTTCTTTTGTATATCTTGTTTCAAAGGATCACTACTTTTGCAGAATTAATCACTCTTTTTTTTCTTTGCTTATAAGATTGATGCTTGCTTTATCATCACTTAATGGAATTCAATCATTAGATCAAGAGTCACTGACTAATCGAAAATTTAAAGACATCAGTTATTAATGAAGTGTTTTAAGACACTTTTTGCTGACATGGTCACAGCAGGAATTTATATGGAGCTTTAAATGATAAACTGCTACTCGATCAACCTTCTGCTGTATTGCAACAACAGCAGTCAAATCCAAAATATCTTGGATAGAATTGTTTGTTTGTTTCCTTTTTTAAAAGCACAAGAAAAATATATAAATTAAAACATTTCTAAAATGTTCAAAATAGGGAGATGATGTGTGACTTAACCAGAGAAAAACAGTGTGTTTGAAAGCATTTTATAAGAAGCAGAGCTACATGTTACAGGTGGAGAATAACTGCAGTTTTCTCTATAAATTTCATGTGGTTACATTAGGTTTTGGATTGGAATTTTAATATAAACAAAGTTTAGGAGCCAAGAATTTAGACAAAATCAAAAAAGGTTTTGATATTTAGTTGACTAATGGTAATATCCTCACTGTTACGCTTGGTAGGATAAGAACTTACAGGGTGAAATCCTGTCCCTTTGAAATCTGTGGGAGTTTTCTCATTGACTGCTATTGTGCAAGGATTTCACCCACAAACTTTATTCTTTATGACATAAATCATCCACTAACCATCTGAGGCTAGGACGATACTTTCCCAGTTGGTACATTCTCTCATAATTACCCATTACAGGTTTACACCTGGCTACTGTACTGTACTATAGTAGTATTGGCTATTTTTGGAGGCAAGATCCTGGATTAAATGGATTCAGTAAGTTGAATCCTGTTTCTTTATACCAGAGCTGAATTTGCTCTACTGAGCAGGCAGTAGGTGGAGTTTGCTCGTGGATCTGTTCTGGTGTACTCACAGAGGGCCTGATTCTCCTCTTGTTTACACCAGTTTTAATCTGGTGTAACTTCATTGTCTTCAATTGAATTACTTCTTGTTTATACCAGTATAAGTGTGAGCAAAATCAGGCCCAAAATTCTGGAATATCTGCATTCAGAAACAGCTAGGAAGACAAGAAAAGTGTGTGAGAGAATGAGTGTGTTTAATATTCAGACACTGAGGTAGTAGCAAAATTGCTGACAAGCAATCGACAACATCTGAAGCAATGATGAAGCTAGTTTCCATTTTTGCGCTGCACTGTTAGTAATTAACATCTGTTTCAAACCTACATAGGTACTGGGGAAGTTAAAAGCATTGCTAACGCCTTATCTGTTTCCTTGCCTCCAGTGGTAGATATTACTTTTCCTTGGCCCTGAAAACAGGAATGAAACCAGCACCTGTTCCCAAATCTCTAACGAACTTTCAAAATTGAAAGTTACAGCCCTACAAAATGAGAATGTAATCCAATCTTCCTGGAGCAGCCAGAGAGTATGCAAAGGATTTGTGTGAATGTTTGTTGTGCAGACTGCAGCCTCGGACACATGTCAGTTCAGATGTATCGCAATTAGGGCTGCACAGACTATTTGTGAGGAAATCTGAACATGGCTGAATGAGCTACCATAGGACCAGATCCTGCAAGGTGCGGTTCCCTCAGCTCCTACTTCTCCTCCTCCTCATGCAGCATGAAATAAGGGTGTTTGCAACATGGTGCTGTGATGTCTTGACAGAGCAATATGTGTCTAAGTTAGTATTCACATGCCTGCTGAGCCATAGTTCTGGCAACCTCCGGGGATCTCACCTCATGCTTATTTCAGGTACAGCGCTCCCTAACCCACAGTGACTGAGACACTCTCTATTCCATTTCTTCCCTCCCCGTCAGGAACAATCTTGGAAAGTAAGCATCAGGGGTGAACATACCTGTTAAAGTTAGGTGTTGAGTATGGTTGAGCTGACAAAAAGCTGTGTACATCTGTACCCCTCCTTCAGCCTGCACTTCAGAGATGGGGTTCTGGGCATGGAGGACTCTTCTGGGGTGGCCCTGGGATAGCACCTTTCACCCTCAAACTAGAGATAGACTCTGAGAGTGCAGTACAGTTCTGGGCTAACCTTAGGGGAACAGCCAGCTCCTCCTCGTCATGCAGCATGAGATGATGACACCAGCCATGGAAACATTTAAGATGCACCTGCACCTCTCTTCTAGAAGATACATGGGTTCTTCCTCTGTGAGTAGATTCAAGGGTCTGATTCCAATGTCACTTATGCCAATGTAAATCAATAGTAACTCCACTGAAATTAATGGAGTTTCCATAGTGTTCGAACAGATTCAGGCCCAGAGACTTTTAAGCCTTATCTTTCTAGAGATTTTTACAGGAAATTCTCAGTAGGACTAGAAGTATTTCAGCTGAACCAGTGTTTACACCAGTGGGAGCCCTAGGGTTTGTCTACACTTAGAATGCTACAGCGGAAACTGCTGCTGGAGATGCACCACTGTAGCGCTTTGGTGAAGATACTACCTACACCCATGGGAGGGATTCTCCCATGTGCTAGTGTAGACCAGGCCTTAATGGTTCCTGCAGCCAGAGTTGTTTTTACCACTGTGTCATTTAAATCTCTTTGGGAGATCTAGCCCAACCAGGGTGGATAAAAGTAGATGGTTTAAATAAAAAAAGAAATTTTAAAACATTTTTAAATTTAAATTTAATATGAGTTTTTTTTTTTACAAAAAACTATTTAAAATTACATTTGAAATTGACAACTTATGTTAAGTTTTAAACATATAATCTATTAAATAAAATACATAAAGTAATACTATGCAGTACATATTTGCTGCCAAGTTTTAAAGAAAGTCAAATTGAACTGGTGGAAGACACTGGCTATGCATTTGGAACCAGTGATTGCTGAAGTGCAAACCAGTTTTGACAGCGGTAGCATCTTCTGCATGTGCATAGAATATATCCTTCTCATTTCAGTTTATTCAGCTAGTTCAGTTCAATGACTGGTTGATTCAAAGTTCAGAAATCAATGAAAGCTGAAAAATCAGGGAAGTTGTTTTCCACTTCCAATCTATGAATTAAAAAATCAATGTGAGAAGACGAGGTCTACCAGTTCTAAAATCTTGGAAGACATGATGGATGACCAGAAACCATCAGTTCAACTTGCTAGCTACAGATCATACTTCCTTTGCTTAATAAATCAGTTTTAAATGTAAAATATGTTTTGATAAACTTTATTCTATATGTATCAAGCACATGTAAGGTAGTTTTATTTATTAAAAAAATCAAAATGCTGTTTTTGTGCTTTTTCAATTGAATTTCAATTTCCATCCAAACAGAGCTTGATACAAATCACAAGTAAAATTTAATCATCTAATCAATAAAAATGCATAATATTCCATTTTCTAACATAATAAATTTACAAATTAAGATTCCAAGTAAATGTAAGATAAGTTACATAACTGCTTTATTAAATGTGTGCAAATACAATGTATCCTCCTGGTTAGTAAAAAAGAAGCACCAAATTTAGTGCCAAGGCCATACGTAGTTGCACTTCAAAATGTTTTAATAGTTGCTAACCAATGAGAATAAACCTTTCTTTAGGGAAATAACTAAAAAGTACAAGTGCAATACACTACTAAAATCAATTATTTAAATCAAGGTTTCCAGCCTGCTGATTTAAATCATGATTTAAATACATTGTTTACATTGTTTTGATTTAAATCAAACTATCCTGAGGCTAACAAAATATCAGAATCAGTTCCTTTAGCAATGTTATTTATTATTTATCCTACAGTAATACGTAAGAGACCAATCCTAGACCATGAACTCTTTGTGCTAGGGCAGTGATTCCCAGACTTTAACAACCTGTGAACCCCTTTCACTAAAATGTCAAGTCTTGCGAATCCCCTTCTAAAAATGAATATTTCCAGGGATTTTCTCCTTTCCTGAGTATAAATTATAAAAGCAGTGATCTTGGAAATATAAAGTTTGTTTTGATGACATGCTTATTACACACTATTTATTATTAATTACCATTACAGTATTTTTATTACATTATGAAAACAGCAACACTCTTCCAAGATCTCATTTTTGTAGCTTGTATCACTTTGAATAAGCCGGTTATATGACCAGGCTCCTATGTTTCATCCAGGAGTATCAGATGTGAAACAGCAGGAAGGGATTTAGGAAGCCAACTGAAAGAGTTTGTCCTATACAAGCATTCAGGTCTTTAGCAGTCCAGGCAAACAACGCACATTACGACAAACCTTAAACTTGTTCATAATAATTTTAAAAACAACACTAGCTGCCTAGTTAGTTTTAAAAACAGCAGAAAATATCCACCTCCCTTTCCATTTCTTATAAGGAGTCTTGAAGTTTAAATCTCCTCAGTGTAAAAGACATGCTTGCTTTGATCTGCTTAGCTTTTGGAAGTCTAGGGGCTCCGGGCTGCTGGCCCTGTGTTGCCCCGAGTTCCTAGGGACAGCTCTGTCTGCCATTAGGGAATTTTTTCCCCAAGAAGCCCCTGTAACATTTTGCAAACCCCCAAGTATTCACAAACCCAGTTTGGGAACCACTATGCTAGGTGCTATACAAATGCAGAACAAAAAGCCCCACTGGTTCAGTTGAACAGTGAACTTTTTTTTAATTTTTTTAATGTATTTGTAAAATTCCTTAGTAGATCACTGCCACAGGGAAATGACTTTTCAAAGAGCGGTTTTATGTCCATTCTGTTTTGATTTTAAATACTTTAAAATGTAGCTGCAAATTTTAAAGCAAAATTCCCTAGAAGTGTTATGTTTTTTAAATGTTAATATAGCTTATACTGCAGAAATTTACAGAAAAGCGTGGCTTTGTCATCTCTTTCCATTCCAATATATTTCTTTCTACAGAAATCAACTGTTTCAACTGTACTATCCATTTCCAATTGTTGAATCAAATCCATTTCATAAAAATAAACCAATGCCAAGGTTGAGCATAATCAAGAAACAGCTGCATTTCCCAAGAGGCCAAAAGTATTAACCTTCCAGCCTTGTGCTAAAGTGCACTTGAGTCAGGAGATTATCTCATGATAAATAATGCACAGTGTTTTCTAATACTACCAACCACAATTGTTTCCTTTGTTAAATAGTTTATTCTGAGCACTGGGTACATTTTTGCCTGCAAACTGCTTCTTCTGTTTGAAGCATTAAGTGCGTTTCATCAACTCCATCAATGCAGAATCCATTAAGTTTTCTGACTGGTTCACTATTCAATTATCTTCAAAAGAAAATTAATGAGAAAATTCTAATGTTAAGTTCATTTGAAGTAGAACAGTTCAACTGCACTTCAAAAAACTATGTTACTATTGCAAAGGGAAGCACTTTTTGGCATTTGCTGATTTCAAGATCTTTAAGCTCTTTCAGTTTAGATTTTTTATAACTGTGTTTGTGTAGCAGTGGGTAATAAAAAAAAGGAAATCAATAGGAAAAATGATTCGGTAATGCAGAACAATTTAGTAGGAAGCACTTAATGGTTTTGTCCTACTTAAGTCATTTATTCGGTGAGATAATGGCATTCTCACAACTGAAGGCGGTTTCCGCAGGTCAAGGATGAGACACCCTGGTGGGTTAGAAAGTGAATATTTGCATGGCCACTGTTCATCTTGCACTGTTTTGTGGGTAAATAGAGGAGCACAGTTGCCAGGAATGAGGATCTGGTACCTCCCAAGAGCATTCACAGATATGCACACAAATAAGTAGACATTTAGAAATGGATTGCATAGCCCAGAATCAGATATTTTGAGGACAAGAGTGGGAAGTAGAATGTGTGAGGGCTCTCACAACATACCTGAATCCTGATTCATATCATCCCTGCTACTCAACCACTCTGCCTTTCCTAAATAGACATTCTTCATTGTGGCAGAAGGGATGGTGATTGAGTGAGGTAAATACATTTGTCCTATAGATTAGATTAAGACCCTTTAACACAGTCCATTTTATTTATGACTTAAATCACAGTTGGACCTATGATAGGTCCTCAGAGGTGAAAGGCTAATGCATCAAACTGCCATGCCACTATCATGTATCATAACCTCATCCTCTTTTATAATCAGTCATGATAACTCTTACATGGCAGAGAAGTGATTTTTTGCTAAGCCAAGGTTAATTCAAATAAGCAAATACCATTCTTCAAGTGTCAGCAGATTCAAAGCAAAGCTGGGTACCTAAGGAAAAAATATACTGAGGAACCATTTCCTCCTAGGAGTTCAGAAGCAGCATTTAAGTCGCCAGGAAATTGGGTGTGGCAGCCTTTATTAGAGATGCAAAGTAAGGCTTTGTTTAGAAATATGGATGACAGCAGAAACTTATACTTCCATTTATATTTAAAGCACCTATCCATTGCCTTGGGTGATTTCACAGCAATTAAAATATATAACAGCACAAAAAATAATCAGTGCCAATAATAAAATAAAACTACGTCCAATATTTACCAAACCAATTCTTATTAACTTCAAGTCTCAGCACAAAGGTTCAATTCTGCTTCCATTTGCTCCCTCTTCCCATACAAATTCAAACAATAACTCTAATAGAATCACTCCAGATTTATACTTTTGTAACGGGCAGCAAAACTTGTGTCTAAGGCTGTCTCTAAGGACACAGATCCAAATTTGTATAGACACTCACAGAAAGTATAATGTTGTAAATTTGTTCTGATATAGAAACATCCTGTGAGTTTGTTTTACTGCAGTTGTTTTAGGATAAGTGTAACTAGGGAGCATAGGATAGTTTTGAAATACAAAACCAAATCATAAGGAGATCTGGAAAGCTTTAAACAGATTTCATCACATTAGACAACATGTTTGACAGATCAGAAATAAAACACTAGCACACTGTACAATACCTATCTCTCAATGATAGCTCTGTAGCTGCATACACTGGAAGTGAGAGGTAGTTATTATTACTGGTATGTACTGTGGTTATGGAAAAACACTGCAGTTGATGC
Source organism: Dermatemys mawii (assembly GCA_007922305.1). Taxonomy (NCBI): domain Eukaryota; kingdom Metazoa; phylum Chordata; order Testudines; family Dermatemydidae; genus Dermatemys; species Dermatemys mawii. The sequence goes on from ML677351.1 coordinate 17,256,212, forward strand.
AAAATTGGACTAAGTCACTGTAGTATTGCTATATTCGGTTGGTGACATATTGTGATACATTTCTTATAGGCCCAGAACTTTTGTTTCACATTTCCTTTATTATCTGAAACAATGATCCCAACTATTTGTATTTTCTCATATGGGTTATTATTTTTTTTTCTGTTTTAGAGAATAGCAACGTATTAAAAGGCATTTGTACTGTATGTCACTGCACGAGGAGCTAGATTTGTCAAATTATGGGCCTCCAAACTCCACACTGCAATCAACAAAATATAACATTTTTCAATTATTGTGTAAAAACGGCTAAAGATAAATGTACCTTTAAACACTAGATCTGTCGACTGATCTGCTTAAAAACTCTTCTAAGTTTTACAGTATGTTGGAAAGGCTGGAGGGTTCTAGTTGAACTGTGAACTTGATCCAAAGTCCACGCAAACCAATTGAAGTATTTCTGTTGACATCAATGGGCTCTGGATCAGGCCCTGTGAGCATAAACTGTGGTGTAAATTACAATTTGGGAGTGAACTGGTCAGAAAATAGTATGCAAAATAAGTGTAACTTCCACCAATTTTGCATTCTGTGGTTGAGCAAATTGAGTGCAATTTATACAAATTTGATATTTTGTGAGGACCAAATTTAGCAGCTCCCACTAAAACCTACACGGAGACTGTGTGCTAGATCTGATAGACAGTTATGCCTACTTACCCAGGATCTGAATTTGGATTCAGAAGTATTAGGGATGATGCTGCATAAGTGCCCGAGTAAGTATGGGTACACATCAGGAAGGTCTTTATCTTACATTCACATGTTAGTTACATGCTCCTTTGGAAAGTATTGCACAATTGTGTTATGTGGCCATTGAATACAAGTGCAAGTTACACAACTCTATCACTGACACGATGTGTAATTTACACCACCATTTACTTTAGCACTAAGTGTGTCCTAAACACTAACATATGCATTGCAGCCTAAGATAAGCAGGAACTTTGAGCCTTTCATGTTAATAGTGTCTCTCTATCCTGGCAGGAAATAAATGGTCAATCAAATCTAACCACTGCAATAGTCAAAATATAACACTAGGAAAACAACATTTCAACAGTAGGTAAAGAGTCTCTTTTCCCCAAAAGAAACAAACACACATGTCAAGGAAGAGGTTGGAGAAAAACGGTAAAAAGAAAATAAAAGAAAAACATTTGTTAAAATGAAAGATTTTAAAGATTTTTCTTTTTAAGTAAAAATGATAGCAATCATGTCACTAAAGGCAGTAATTACAGATCACAAAAGAATGCTTAGCTTTCACTGCTCTGCTCTATAGAACATACCTCAATGTAGACAGTTTCCTTTCAAGCAAAATTAATGCAAAATGAAGACTATTGAATCTGCAGTTGTAAAGGTGCACATATCAAAGTTAAGAAACCCATTGCATTGTTTGCTTCTAGCTACATCAGGAGAACTAGAGGAGAGACTTGCAGAGAGGCAAATGGAATTTGTACAATGGCAAGCTCTTTTTTCCCCTTTTTAGATTTGGCTATAGAAAGATAATCAGAAAGTGCATTTTTATTACAATTAGGACCAGTGATTGAGTCCTAAAAAAAAGTTGCAGATCACACTTTCAGTACCAGCTGGTACTGGAATTACAGGAAAAAACAATAGCCCAGAATGACTTTCTAGAGCATTCTGGAACAACTGGAGCTCTGATAAGGACTCTCACTTCGCACTGCAACCTCATTAGCAGGGTTTTTTTTTTTCAATCCATTAATCTTGATCTCTCCATCACATTTTTAAACAGGTAATTGAACTAGAGAGACCTGAAAGTCATGGGAGGTATTTTTGTCTCTGTCCCTCCCAATGTGACCAAGATATTCTTGTCAAAGTGAATCCAGTGCTATCATATGTATTAGGGAAATCATGAATAAAAATCACAAGGGCACCTGTAGCAAGGTGAAGACTCACCAGCCTGGTGACTCCTACTGGTAATCCTGAGAATTAGCTCATTTCAGCTCCAGAGCGCCTCCTGGTGGCTGATGTTTCACCTGCCTTAGGGTCCCTATGTCCCTGCTGCACACTTTGGGTCTCCCCTCCCCCCGGGAGGCCCAATCCTCTAATCCCACCTTCCCTCAGTGGCTACTGTCAGTCGTCATCTAGCTCTCACTCCCTGGAGCAGATTGCAGTCTGTCATGGCCACTCATCATTCGCAAGGGGTTAGGACCAGCTGCCTATTTCTAATCCTTGGGCTGCCCCTCTGCAGCCCCAGTACCTCTATATGCCTTGACCAAGGCCTGCAGCCTGGGAAGTTGCCAGGCTGGAGCTCCCCAGGCTCCTCTTGCCCTTTTCCCCAGCCCTGCTCTGCTTCAGGTTCCTGGCTTGCAAACAGCTAGCCCTTTTCCCTCCAGGGCTGGAGAGAAACTCTTCCACCTTCTGGGCCACAACCCTCTTATAGGGCCAGCTGTGGCCTGATTGGGGCGTGGCCCCAGATGTGGCTGCTTCCCCAATCAGTCTTTCACAGCCATAAGCCCTGTCCAGAGCTGCTTTTAGTCCTTTTCTTCAGGAGTGGGACACCCTTCCCACTACAGTGCCCAATATAAGAGATTATCTATACATTGCACTAAAAATAAATTATGCTAAAAGAACATTAAAATTGCAAAGTCAAACATTCAGTGGTTACAAAATGCCAGAAGTAAGGTTGTCTGGGCAATGCAACTCCCGACCCTGTCCCCCTCAGCTCCCATTCTACCTCTACCCCCTGGCTTTGGTTCCATAGGAGTGGGGTGATGCTGCACCCCACTCCTATGCATTCATGTAAGGCAAGCTTCCTCTTCTTTGCTACCTGGACACCAGCACTGGGAACACAGGGAGACAGTCTCACAGTTCTAGTGTCTGGAAAGATAAGTCTTGCTCCGCCCCCACAACCCTGGAATGTGCAGGCTCAGGCCTGAGCTATACTACAAAGTTAGGGCAACATAAGCCACAATAGGTCGATTTAATATTGTATGTGTCTACACTACCAAGTCCCTTCCGCCAACCTAAGAGGCCTGTAAAGTCGACTTCTGTACTGCACAGCTGCGAGAGGCGTAGCACTTCATTCTCGGCGGCAACCCCACCAATGCCCCAAAACACCTCGTGGATACCTCCCAGGAGCCTCGAGCGACCTCGAGCAACAATGAAGAGGACATTGTTGATGAGGAGGAGGAGTGCGTGAGACAGGCAAGCAGAGGATCCATCCTCCCCAACAGCCAAGAACTGTTTTTAACCCTGGAGCCCATCCCCTCACAGGACCAATTGTCAGCAGAACATGATGCCAGGAAGGCATCTCTAGTGAGTAAATATTTCCAGTCAAAGTATAGAGTTACATGCTATTATTTTTTATGTTGAATCTGAACAAAAAAGTAGCTGCAGTGGGTATCAGTGGCCACTCCAGCTACGCAGAGGGTGTCCTCTGAGAAAGACTGTTTATGTGGATGGCGATGGCCCTGGAATCCTCCATGGACATCACTAGGAAGCTTTCATGAGGGTACTCTGCAATCCTTCGCAAAAGGTTTCTGGGGAGGGCTGCCTTAATTCATCCACCACGGCAGGACATTGTCCCATGCCACTCCATTATTAACTCTGCTGGCATCATTGCAGCGTAAGGAGCAGGTCTGTATCCAGATGCTTGCAGCATCTGCTCCCTTGCCACCTCTGTTACCCTCAGGAAAGTGATATCACACTGAGTCATCCAGAGGAAATGGGGGAGGTTTTAAATGCTAGCCCTTAAACCACAAGCAATTCAATAAGTAATCTGCCTACTTGGTGAATTCTGGGTCACACAAGCACACTTTCCCGAGGATGCCGGGGTTCTGGTTGGAAGGGATCACCACATATTGCAACCAGCATTTAAAAAGGGGTGGAGAGTGGCTTCCTGTTTGTCTTCCTTCCTCCGCCCCCAACCCAGTGCCACTTTTGTAAAAAATCAAACTATCTGGGGGGCTTTACATTGGTGCCTGTCTTCTAGCACTATCTAGATTGCTAGGGGAAAGAGGACTTTTCTCAAGTTCCAACCAGTGATCCCAAGGATGTCGACTTAACTATGTAGTGTAGACATGCCCTCAGTCTGATTGACACACAGGATCTGTGAGGGAAGGGAGCATGCTAATTTTTAGAGGTTTATTACCTGGCCAAATTTGGGTGCATTTTCATAGGAATGCCAAAAGGCACATCTCTGACATCAGGACACTCTCCCCCTGCTAAATTTCAATATCCTGATCCAGAAAATGAAAATACTACAGCTTCACAATAAGAGAGTTATAAGAATTCTTTAACATGGGCAAAAATGTTTTCCCCTTCAATATTGTTCTCTGAAATGGTTAAACTTCTTTATCTGAAGTTTCCCAAAATAGGCCAGCCTGAAGTCGATGCCTGGCATAGAAAGCTTAATCCTGAATAGTTTAAGTTTGCCATATGTTATAAGAAACTGAAAACAGGGTCTTCTAATGGAAAATATTAGGCAACCTTAACTATATGTACCACTTCTCTATAGTGCTTATAACATACACTGATTGAGGTAACCAAAATCAAGTCACTTTTGAAAATCTTGACCCTGTTTTCTAGCATGCATAAACCAACAATGGAGATCTACAGCAGTGGTTCTCAAACTTGTGGGGGCGGCAGCCCTTTTGCTTGTCCCCGTGGGCCACCGCAACCTCTGTGTCTCCGCCAAAATGCCGCCGAGCCGAATGCTTCTGGTTTCAGCAGCATTTTGGCAGACATGCCAAGCACTTCACAGTGTCTACCGAAAAGCCACCAAAACCGGAAACTTTCACTTTGGTGGCTTTTCGGACGGACACTTTGAAGTGCATGGAATGTCCGCTGAAATGCTGCCAAAAGCAAAAGCATTTGGCTCGGCGGCACTTCAACAGCACAAGGAGCTTGCGACCCCTGGGAATCGCCCTGTGACCCCCCCCCCCCCGGAAAGGCTGAGAACCACAGATCATCAAAACTAAAGTCTAGAGTGTTAAATAAATAAAGTTTATTTGATGGGACTACAAGGGGGAGTTAGAATTCCATGTGTCTTAACACATAGCTGTACAAGATTTTCTGTTGTTCCGGATGTTGCTCAACCATTTTATAAGTACAGTTACAATGAGCTGTAACGTCCTGCTTTAGTGATGATTTATTTAGTGATAGGTCCCACTCCAGCTCAGTTAGAATTTGTCCAGCCATGACCAAATAGTTGAGATTCCCTAAACTGTACTCCTTGTTTTCGACCATCTTCAGCATTCATAGAGTTTAACCTGTCATAGAAGAAGTCAGTTATTAAGTAGAAGTCTGCAGATAAGGGTAGGGAGTCATGGTACATGTTGCCTGGGTAAATTGAAAAATCTTTCTGGCACAATAAAAACCTGAGACACTGAATAAAATTCATCCAAAAACCACTGAACAGCAGAGATTTGTGTGCCATACGATGCAGGAGTTGAGGGCAATTCTCCAATTCGTTTCAGATGTGAAAAGTTTCTACTCTTGGCCTCAACCCTAATCTACACATTTTTAAGGATTTTTCTTTGCTTATTTTCTGGCTTTGTTTGTTGTTTGGTTTTTAAATATAGATTTTAGAGAGGAAACCAAAATTGGATTTTATAGTGAAAGATAACTTTCTACATTAAACTGTAATATAGAGTGGCTGCCTCTGCCCTATAATTAAGGTTAGCAGAATTCAATTTTTATTTTTTAATAATTTTGACAAATAATATCCATGTATATTTTTATTTTTATCACTTAAATTTTCACAGTTGCACAAAATTATGGGTTTTAGGCTTTTTTATCTATTTAAAATTTCACAGTTGCAGGAAATTATGGGGAAGGTCAAACAATAATTATTTAGTAAATATCAATATTGAGATGCGGAAAGTTAAAACTTTATAAATTTAAAACGCAAACTATCAACATCTCATATCAAAATATAGCAAGTAAATATCCTTACATCAAACTCTAATAAGTTCTCAAGAAGCATTTTTCTTACTTTGCTTAACTGCAAATTTTGATTATTATTGATGGAAATATTTTTGCCAGTTTCTACATGTATAATGAAATTGATGTTTACTGACATTTACCAATAAAAATCTGTTCCTTACAAGCCTATGAATAATACATTCAAGCAGTACATTAATTTTATCACTGAATCTGTAACTTCTGATATCAACATTATTTGTCAATAATACCGATTACATAGTAGCTGTAGTGCTTGATCTAGAGTTTAGTGATGATTCCTATGTTAACATGTATACTAGATTTATACATTGTTTGAGCTTTACTAACAGATTTACTTTACTTGCATGCTATTCCTGCTATAGTGTATTAAGTTAACACTACTTATAGAAACAGCTAAAAAAAGAGCATTCTAGTTTTTTTAAAATGGTGAATGTGCAACAGTTTAAAATGTTCAGATATAGTTGTCTATACAATAAATATTAATTCTCAGTAATTTATATCTACTAAGTTTCAAGCTAAGAAATCAAATTTTAAAAAATAAAAGTTTTTACCAGCAAAAATTTGATGGACAAATACTTTTCAATATCTAGTGTGACGGAGTCAGACCAGAAGGATATAGGAGAGTGCTGGAAGGCAGGTATATTAGTCTCAGGATGTGCAGGTCCCTGTTCCCTGGATAGCCAAACAAAGGCTATTCCAGGCCAATCAAGACACCTGGGGCCAATTAAGAGCCTTCTAGAAAGGAGCAGAAACAGCTAGCCTGATTGGGACACCTGAAGCCAATCAGAGACTGGCTGAAACCAGATAAAAACCTCTCTGTTAGTCAGGTGGCTGTCAGGAGCTGTGAGAGGAAGTTGTGCTGTTGGTGAGACTGAGTGGTGGACAACATATCATCCAGAAGGAAGGAGGCCCTGAGGTAAGGGTGAAATGGTGTTTGAAGCAGCGGGGACTGCTGTGAGGAAGTAGCCCAGGGAATTGTATTGTGTTTTGTGCCTAAAACGTCAGCCATCTTAGCTGATACTGTTAGGGTCCCTGGGCTGGAGTCCGGAGTAGAGGGCGGGCTCGGGCTCCCCCCTTTTCCATCTTCCATACTGGCCTGTGATGAAGGTAACTCACTAGGTGGTGACTCTTACCAATTATACTGAGAAAGGGAGGTCACTCTGGGGCCTAGATGAGTTTCTGAGGCCCCTAAATCTGCCAGGAAGTGCAGGACCCACAAGTACAGACTTGGAGTTTTGTCACACTAGATATTCCCATTTGAATTACCATTAATATTACTCTATGTAGACAGGTATTTATGAGACAATCATCTTAATACCTGAATTCAAAACAAAGTACATGAATTGCACATTGTAACTAATATAAAAAAGGGATTCTAGCTACTATCTTTGTTTTATTACAGATTAACAGACGTGTTCACAATACAGCTTATTTTCTCACATAAGTAGTAGAGAAAGAGAGCACACTGGGAATAAAAAAGAATATAGCTACTAGTGCAAGGAATGGATTAAGGGGCCCAACATATGGTTCTTTCTAAAGTTGTCTCAAATTAGTTGTCTTTAATCAGTTCTTCCCAGTTTCCTTCAAACAGTTTAGGGCTTGATCCTGCACCAGTGAAACCATGGGGACCTTTGCCACTGATTTCAATGGGTGTAGAATCAGGCCCTTCGCAGGTAACCTACTCCAGACAGTAAGCCTCTCTAATAATTATAGACAGTTAGTAACGTGACAATGAAGCACTGATCTTTCCTAACTCCCAATTGCAGAGCTCCTTGAGGAGCCTCACAGCCATTGGTAGAGTTCTGCTCATTGGCAGCCTCTGAGAGGACCAGTCCCCAGGAGTAAATGTAGCTCCTATTCCTAGTTCTATTTGCTTGCCCGTTGCTCCCCATTTCTGCATGATCTGGAGGAGTCTCAGCTCTGCACTGGGACCCTGAAGCCCTATTTTTTAAACCCAGTGTACATGCAGCTACCCTGAAATCTATTTCATACGTCACCTGCATGAAGTGTCGGGGGTTTTCCAGACTTCAGTTTTAATGCGACTTCTCTTTGGGTGTCAGAAAGTAAAAGTCACAATGATCGAGAAATATTTTAATTCCTATACCGTTCACTGGATGATTTGTATTCAAGTAGTATTTGAAGCATCGACCAGAGCCAAACATTATGTAAAACATAATAAAAAATATGACTAATATACACAAATGATTTTTAAAAGTCCCCTCTTAATCATCTGACACAAGTTAAACAAGGAGGCAGGTCACCATTTAGGGTTCTGGGCACCTTTGCAGGGTTCCAGTGAAGTCACCTCAGAGGTACTCTACACAGAAGAAAAGAGTCATACATGCAGATCACCTTGCAAGTCAGGGCCTAAGCTGGCACATACAACACTGAATTGAAAGAGACAAATTACCCTTTAAAGTCTGTTGTTGCTGGGGAGGGAGCAATTTACTCTGTATTGTATATACCTGAAAACTATGCAGAAATTCCTTCACATTGCTAATAACTGAAAAATTCAGGAAGACAATAGGTGACTCCTCCAGACAAGGAAGCAGAGTCAAAGAATGCCAGAGGAAGTACCTTGAGGAGGTATAGACAGCCAAAGGAGCTCTTTTCCATCTTTCACACAAGTATGCGTACTCCCAAGCTTGCCCTCCCTAGAGAAGATGATCAGTGTGGCAATGAAACAAGTGGCTAGTGTTGCTGATTCTCCATTGAGACGTCCAGTTGCACAAATAATAAAACAGTTTTTTAAAATGACCATCTGCTGCATGGAACATTTTGAGCCTTACCACAGATGCTGCATGGAAGGTTAAAGGCTAAATGGCATGGGCCAAATCATGCCCTTCCCCAGAAAACCTAAGGAAGCAGAAAGCTCTATTAAAAGGTACCAGGTTGTTGATATGGAATACCTGACATTCTCTCCTAAGGAAGGAAGGATTAATCTCTGTAGAGAAGGAACGGAAGCTATGGCCTTAAAATTGTGTGGAGCCTGATGATCTACAGGTTATTCTGGCTTCAGTCACATGCATCTGCACAAATTGTCTGTCTGAGCGTGTGCCAGTCTGAGACCCGCAGCACACAAGATTGACTCTGTGGCTTTCCTATCATTTATCCCCTACCTGGCCGTGGCTAAGCACATGCCTCCATTCGCTGAGAAGGTAGAAACTGCAGAGCAGAAATTAATGCACTTCTCAATAGCATTTGCTTCTGTGAATATGTCTGCGGCAAACACTGCCAGTTTCCCCAGTGAAGCATGCCTGTCTGGATCCACGCAGCTGCTCTCGGGCTCCATGATCAACACCTGGTCACGCTTCCCAAAATTTGACAGTGCTCCAAACAGACGTTCTGTGGAGCGTGAACTCAGTGGAAGTATGTCACATAATGACTGTTCTCTGTCCACTTTTATGTATTTGCATAGGATTGCTTCCCTCTGCACCATGCAGCAAGGGGAGAAAGGGCTTTAGATATTCAATAAGAACCAACTGTACCATTCCAAGCCTTGAACAGATAATGCTTATTTCGTGTTTTGTATTTTTTTTGTTGGGTGATTCTCTCTTCAGTTGAGGGGTCCTGTTTATCTAACTACAAGCAAAAGCATAACAAGAAAGAAAGAATTTCTTTGACTTCTACCCCATTATTTTCTCCTCTTGTGAATGTTTGTATCTATGCTAAAAGAAAGATGGATGGGAAGGGAGGTCAGCCCTACAGTGCGAGAACTGCAGTGCTGAATTAACAAAAATCTCAAACACAGAATCTCCCATAATCCTGAAGAGAAGGAAATTGCCCATAGAGTCACTTAAATGTTTGAAGTAGCTTGCTGAATGCATGTTATAGGAGTAGTGATCATGTGGAAGGATAAATGCTTCTTTACGATGCAACAGTTTTTTATCTGGTGCAAGCATGCAAGATCTGAGTGCTCTACGAGTACATAATGAACAACTTGCTTTCAAATGTTTCTATGGACATAGCTTTGCCAGGAATGTTCCAACACACAATTAATTTGATCAGGATAATCCAGTTAATTCTAACAAGGTCAATGTACTAACACTCTGCATGGCCTTAGGAGGCAGCAGTGGAATGATGGCAACAGGTGTATGCAATTCAAATCAGCCACAGGTATCTAAAGTGGGAATGGGATAGATTGGGGCCAAACTAGATTGATATGTCCAAATGTAACTGTTTCTATTAACAACAAAAATACTACATTTGAAAGTTTGTGATCTGTATGAAGGTGAGAAGCAACGGGATGACTAGGAAAGCTTGTGGAGAAATACAGTGTGTCTGCTGTAATAACAATCAGGTAACATCCAGCTACCGCTGAGCTGGGAGAGACAGATACCTGGCTACATCTTCATGGGCTACTAGCTCTAAGGACAACACCAAGGACAAAGCAAAGAGCGTGGCTGAATATTGTTAGTTTGGAACTGATTTGATATGGGTGACCTCCAGGATCTCAGAGATGATGGCCCCAATTCTCTATGGCTTTGAGCTATCATCACTATTTTTTTATAGCTACTTGGTAAGTGGCTGTAAAATACCACCAATTTAATTTTATGGCATTTTACACACACTGTGCACTCATTTCAAAAGGTTTTAATGAAGAATCATAGACTTGTAAGACTGGAAGAGACCTCGAGAGGTCTTCTAGTCCAGTTCCCTGCCTTCATGGCAGGATCAAATATTATTCTGGACCATCCCTGATAGATGTTTGTCTAACCTACTCTTAAAAATTTCCAGTGATGCAGATTCTACAACCTACCTAGGTAATTTATTCCAGTGCTCAACCGCCATGACAGTTAGGAAGTTTTTCTTACTGTCCAACCTAAACCTCTTTTGCTGCAATGTAAGCCCCTTGCTTCTTGTCCTATCCTTGGAGGTTAACAAGAACTATTTACCTTCCTCTTCCTTGTAACAACCTTTTATATACTTGAAAACTATTATCATGTTCCCCCACAGTCTTCTTTTCTCCAAAATAAACAAAATCTATCTTTTCAATCTTCCCTCATAGGTCATGTTTTCTAGACCTTTATTCATTTTTGTTGCTCTTCTCTGGACTTTCTCCAATTTGTCCACTTCTTTCCTGAAATGTGGCACCCAGAACTGGACACAATACTCCAGGTGAGGCCTAATCAATGCAGAATTGAGTGGAAGAATTATTTCTCATGTGTTGTTTACTAATAACCTGCAGTTATTTTATATATCTCTAACCATAAATGAGTGAAATATTTTTTAATTGGACACATGACCAGATCTAATTTTAAAAGTCCAAATCAGGAAACAAGTTTTTAACAAATGCCCGAGTGTTCAACAAATATTTTTTTCTACAGTGTGTGAATGAGTCTGAAAAACCAGCAACATTAGAATATTAAAAGCTTTGCATTAATTCTTAGTAAAGCCCATCGTAGAGTAAAAGCACAGCCTTCAAGGACAGAGTATAAGCTTTTACAAATAGTGCCTCAACCTGATACCAGGCCAAATTCAGCTCTGATATTAACAGGAACAACTTTGTCAATTTCAGCAGAGCTAAACCCACTTACCCCAGGGTTGGATTTATCCTCCCTCTATATGGCTGTAGTGGGGTAGTCACCCGCTCCAGCCCAGAAGGAGTAGGAACAGCCCTGAAGAGGGTTGTGGCTGAGGAAAGTAGCAAGCCTGAGCTGAGGGAGGAAACAGCCACAGGTGGGCCCCGACACAATCAGGCCGCAGCAGGCCCTTATAAAAGGGCTGCTATGTAGGAGCCAAGGTTTCTCTCTCTAGGCTGGGAGGGAGCAGGGCCTGGCTGCCTGTGGAACAGAGTACCTGAGGTGGAGCAGTGCTGGGGGAATAGGCAAGGGAGCTGGGGAGCTCCAGCCTAGCAACTCCCCAGGCTGCAGGCCTGAAGTGAGGCCTAAATAAGGTACTGGGGGTTAGGCAAAGGCAGCTGGTCCAAACCCCCCTTGCCTATGATGACTGGTTTTTACACTGCAGTCTGCCCCAGGGTGAGGGGGCTTGATGATGACTGGCAGTAGCCCAGACTGAGGCAAGGTAGGGATTAGAGGGTTGGGGATCCCCCAGGGAGGGGAGACCCAGAAACAGAGTGTGAGGGTATTGCCAGGGGACAGCACCCCAGGTACAGGGCACCAGGATCCAGGGACAGACACAGGGCCAGCGGACAGTGGGACACCAGCCTGCAGAGGGAGCTCCAGCTGGAAAAAGAGCTAATTCCCAGATGGCCAGCAAGAGGTGCTGCAGGGGTGAGTCATCGCACTGCTACAATGGCTCAAAGATTCCATGCATGTTACGGGCCTGATCAAAACCCACTGAAGTCAGTGCTCTTAAATTGAATTCATGAGGTCTTAAATCCCTTTCCGCCATTAAGAAGGCATATAAGGAGCCAAACTCATAATTTTTCTTTAATGCCATGGAACACACTCCAATAGACACTGGACTGAGAATGTCCACTCACCCCTACATTGACTACTGGAAAACCGTCACATGGTAAATAATTTTGATTACTACCAAGCTTGAACTAGATTTAAACAGATGACCTAGAGAGACTTTATGACTTATGGAAATGGTAATGGAAACAATGTTAGTGCTCATATACAAATAAAAGAATATAATTTGCTGAAACTCCTTATCAGTTTTGCATATGTTGGATCGGTCTTCTGAGCTACGCAAACAGAGGACTCTGTTGCCACTGATGAAAGATAATATAAGCATAGAGCAAAAACATTCGCTTTGGCTCATACTCTCAGCTCAGCTCTTTCAAATCCCATTAGCATTAATCAAAGTGAGATGATGGACTTTTTAACATGTTTAGCCTGGCACTCAGTATCCATTCCTCTCTAAGAACTGGAATTTCAGTGAGTGTGGCATGGGGAAGAGGAATGGGTTGGTTACACATTTCCACCAATCAAAATACTTATCCACAGTGTATAATGAGGGAAAATATTGGAGACCTCAGTTCTCTATAGGCTTCTTCCAAAGCATTGCACACTAATAAGCAGCTGTCACAGGAGTGGGAACAGCAATAAAATCCCAACAGTCAAGCTGAACTGATACAGTCCATTGCCTATTGAATCATGCTCATACAGGTATCTCAACTGAATGGTTCCAGCAGTAGCAATGAGCTGTGCAATACAATGTTGTATTACAGCTCCGGCTGATAAAATTTTATAATTATAAGTAAAATGTTAAATACTATTGAAGACCCAGACATTTCTCTCTCATGCACATACCCCTCTCTTGCTGCAGTTTGATGTTTACAATTTGTAAGTGCTGGATTTCAGACCAGTAATAGATACCCAACAGAGACATCAAACTGAAGTCCTGTTCCTGAGGATTGTAATTGATATTATAATTATGTGACTATCTGTGAGAAGAGCCATTCCTTACCATTATTCTTTATTTTGGAAAAACTTACCAATAACCTTACAGATAGATGAGCAAATACTGGAACACATAACTTGCTGGTCTTCTGATGCACTTAAAAAGTGTCCATCTGAAACAGCATCTAACTGGAAAACTGTACAATATAACTAATTTTAACAGTCTGCAAAATCTAAATGTCTTCCTTGTTGACACAGTGCCTGTCTTCTCAGCAAACCGTACTGTTGTGCAAATAGTGTCACTGATTACTTTTTTCAGGGCCATTCAAACAATATTCCCTGAATACAGATTCTAGTAAATTTGGGGAGATTTTTGTTTTGTGAAGCATTTGCAAACCAGTCCCATTATTTGCAAATCTCCTGAAATAGCTGAACAATATTTCACACAAACAAATGCCAGTCTACTGAATATTCACAAAGTATCCAGTATTGGTATTTGATACCAAGCTGCAAAATAGGTCACACAATCATTCTACCTACTAAAATGAATGCATTTCATGTCAAATACGTGAATATGAGCAAATCAGCGAAACCAGTTTTGAAGCTTCTTATACTCACTAATACTGAAGATCCAAATATGCATGAATAAAACTGACATCCTCATATGCATTACATTTTTGTGCTTTCCCATCCCCATCACCAGTACTGAATCTGCTCTAAAATTTTAATAACTAATTAAACTAAGATAACCTATTATTTGAGTGAGCTCTAGAAATTAGTGATGTTTGTTCATCATTGTGTATATATATATATATTGCACCAAATTCTGTGTAAAATAAGTGTAAACAACTCTGTGTTTGTACAGCACCTAGCACAATGGGGTCTTGGTCCATAACTAGGGCTCCCAGACCCTATGGTAATACAAATAAATAATTAAAATAACAGTATGCTCTCATCAATAGATTTCATCCATTTACACCAACAGACAATTTTCCCCATTGCTTGTATAGCAGATTAAAATGTACATTAGGGCCCTGATTCAGAAAAGCACCCTTAACTTAGAACACTTAAGCGTTTGCTTAACTTTAAGTAAGTGCTCAAGTCGCACTGAAGTCAATAGAATTTCAGCATGTTCTTAACTTTAAGGACAGAATTAAGTGCTGGCTTGAACAGGGATGGACTTAAGCATGTACTTCAATGCTTTCCTGCATTAGGCTTCTTTGAGTAAAAGGTGATATTTCCACATTATAGCAATTGAAGACAATGATATAATATATGTCCAGACACACAAAACAAGTGAATGACAAGTCAAGTTCTTGAAAATCAAAATTACATCCGCTAACTGTGTGGCTCTGGTTTCAAGCCCATACCTGAGTTATAGTATCTAGTTCCAAATGTGACCATTCAAACCAAAACAAGTATTTTCAAGCCAAAATGCCAATTTAAATTCCCATTTTGAAACTGGAGGCCCCAATTTAGGCACTCAAGTTTGCATATTAGGCTCTTGTTTCCTAGTGGAAGCAGCCACTTCTTGGCAAAACAATTTGTTGCAGACTATTTCAATGCAGAAAATCAAATAGAGGGCAAGTGCGTAACTAAAGGTATGTCTATACTACCCACCGGATTGGCAGGCAGCAATCGATCTAGTCTAGATGCGATAAATCAACCACCGAGAGCTCTCCCATCAACTTCTGTACTCCACCGGCATGAGAAGTGCAGGCAGACTCGACGGGGGAGCGGCAGCAGGCAATTCACTGCAGTGAAGACACCATGGTGAGTAGTTCTAAGTACGTCGACTTAGCTACATTATTCATGTAGCTGAAGTTTCATAACTTAGATCGATTCCCCCCTCCTGGTACAGACCAGGCCTAAGTCAGGTAGAACTGGCAGCAGTACAGCTTTTTAGAGAGAACCATGATCCATTCTTAAGTCTTCACAGTGCAGGAATGGTACTTCAGTGTCAAGCCAAAACTAGGACATGCAAAAATAAGCAAAATAATCATCGTAACCAAACATATTCAGACAGCTTTAAAGGTTCAGTTTGATGATTGGGTTATGGTTCAGGTCAGTTCCTTGTTTGATCCAAACTTGTTTGCCTATCTCTAATAAGTAGTATCCTACAGTAGAAAGTGAAAGTCCATAACCTTCAGGACACAGTGTAGGGTACAAATTCATACCAAATTCATTAGCTAATAATAGGAGGCAAAGTCTGTAGTCTGCAACAAAGCAAAACATCCACTGAAGCCAAAATGTTCTCAGCACTTAAAGACTACAAGAAACCTAATCAAAGATTACCAGCAGTAGCTCACAGTGCCCCCTTGTATCTCTATATACCTTTGCATACCACGCTGGAATCAGTTGTTCTGCCATTTGCTAGAACACTTGTCATGCTGGCCAGAGAGAAAAATCTTTGAGATCATTCTGAATATAGTCACCACATACACAGTGGCAAACAATCATATCAGAACAAGAGCTGTGTTCATTTCTAAAATACTACATACAAACTACTAGTATTTTCTGGGATAAGATTAATCCTGGTATAATTCCATTGACTTTAGTAGCTTACACTAAGGATGAATCTAGCCGAGGGCCGGATTAAGACCTTTAGAGGCCCTAAGCCCTGAAAAGATTAAGCCGCCCCCCCATATGTAATTCAAAATTAAAATAGCTTCTTTCTAGATTTTCTGATTTCAAAATTCTGGACAAGTTCATCGAAGCTGACTCGATGAAGCATGTCGCCTTCCACACACAATAGGGAAAGTGAACCAAGTCTGTCCTGACACATTGTTGTTCTCTGAGGGTTTTTCATTCTTTTCAGCTGAGGAAAAGGGCATTCTGCTGAGCAGTTAGTAACCATCAATGTTAGACAAATATGCAGTGCGATCTCTAAATTTGAAAATACATATTGTATTCCGTCTTTCAATATTGTGTCATGAAGATCAATGTGGCTGAATTTCATTTTTCCTGCAAAGTTTCATTAAACTTTGAGTGCATATAACAGTGGAACTGCTGTACTTCTCCACAGAGATTTATGTTCAAGTCAACAGGGTATGAGTCAACTATTGCAATACATGACAGGATCTGATTTCCTCATATTATTTCGATCTACGTTAGTAGGACGCCTCCATGGTTTAGGTGGGGATAAGTAATAAAAAGAGAACAGAAAAATGGGGGAAGAGAGTGAAGTGTAAGGAAGTCTGACAAAGTTCTGATTTTTCCCATTCTGACTACTTTGATGCTTTTTTTTTTTTGAAATATCAAATATCAAATTTTTAAAAATACTCATTTTTTTGGTGCCCCCTGCTTTGCTGGTGCCCTAAGCACGTGCTTAGTCTGCCTATTGGGCAATCCAGCCCTGATCTAGCCTTAAGGGTAGGATTTTCAAAGTTGCTCAGCATTGGCCTAACTCTGCTCTCACTGAAGACAATGATGAAACTCTCGACTTAAGTGGGAGCAGAGTTGGGCCAATGTTAAGCTTTCAAAAGTCACACCCTACTTGTTTAGAAGATATGTAAATTACTTCTATTTTCTCTACATTATTTCATGTAAAGTTTTTTTAAAAAAACCTAACCACTTAATGCTGTATCATGTTCATTTGTAACCCCCTTCTTTAATCTTAGCAAGTATTGCACATAGCAAATAAGAAAAATTAATAAGAATGCAAGCAAATCTTGACAGACCAAAATTAAACATTCAGTTGCCAAAAAAGGAGATGATCTTGTTTTGCCACAATTACTCAATAACTGAACAGTTAAAAGGATAAGTTCCAGATCAACATATCTCTATACATGAACATTAGGAAGTCTTCATGTAGAAGCACTTTACTTATTGATGATCCTCAAAGGTTTGGAGTTTTGAGTCAGCCCATTCATTCAGCAACTTACAAACATTTCCTGAACCTCTGCAGTGCATTTATCCCACCCAAATTCTAGAGGTACTAGAAATCTCATTAGAAGTAGTTCTCAGGCAATTTTCAGTTAAAAAAAAACTTTGCAAAGTACAGGGATTATTTTTAGCACTTCCAGGGGTCTAACTTTATCTGGAGCTATGCCATAGAGTTAGACTAAAGAAGGTCAACCTATTTCAGTTATGAAAGACAAAGTTAAGGGGTGATTTGATCACAGTCTATAAATACCTACCCTGGGAACAGAAATTTGATACTAGCATGTTCTTTAATCTGGCAGACAAAGAGCGAACAAGACCCAATAGCTGGGAGTTGAAGTTACAAAACTTTAGAGTAAAGATAAGGCACAATTTTTTAACAGTGAGGACAATTTACCAAGAGTTGTAATAGATTCTCCATCACTGGAAATCTTTAAATGAAAATTAGCTGTTTTTCTTAAAGATGTGTTCTAGTTCAACCACAGCTATTGGACTTGAAGCAGGAATTAATTCAGAAAAGTCCTATGGGTTATGTTATACAGGACGTCAGTCTAGATGATCACAGTTGTCCCTTCCGACCTTAAACCCTATAAATCAGCCAGTCAACCCATCTATCATTTGTACTACAGCTGTTCTTAGAGGTCCCAGTTAAGACCAAGGCCCTATCATAGTAAGCTCTGTATAAATGTATGTTAAGAAAAACTCCCTGCCCCAAAGAAATGACAGGGAAACAGTGACAGAGAAACAGTCTCACAGAGAGATGAAGTGACTAGCTCAAAGTCATTGGCAAAGCTGGGAGTATATATCAGATTTCTTGATGCCCAGTCAAGCCTCTTAGCTATAAGATCACACTGCCTATCCAAAAAGATGGTTCTGTTTAAATTGTACCTAGTTTGTGTTAGCTCTTATTTTACAAGATCTAATTAGACAACCACTAGTAAACTTACTAAAATTACTGATCCATTTATAGGAGTCTTGCAATGACACTGGTACTTTCAGTCTCTCCAGTCAATGTTTGCACTTTACTTATGGGCATGTCAAAGCCTATCACTTGTGAGGCAAAAAACACAGGGAAATAAATCTCTTCAACCAGACCCGTGGGTTAGGTAGTTGTATGTGAAAAAAATAAAAATAAAATGGTGATGGTGCAACAGCTATTATTTTCAGTCTTCACCATCTTGCATCAGGAAATGTTCTCAATGCACAACTAGCACAATGCAAAAATGAGGCAACGTACGTTCATTTCAAGGGCTGGTAAAAAGAAGAGAACATCCTTATAACAGAGCTCTTGAACACGAATATTCTCGTTTTCAAAGGCCAGGATATACATCCAATGCTTTAAAAATTAGGATGTATTGAGTTTCATTCGAAGGATGTTTCACTCACCACTTTGTGGTGTTAACATCTCTAGTGAGACTATAACTATCTTAACATTTCTAGTGGGACTATTACACCCCAAATATATCATGTGAGAGGGGTTATATTAGTGTTCCAGTAGGATGCCATTCACTACTGATCGGTTGTCTTTTGGGCCAATACCTACATCTTTTCTACTGCTGAATTAACAATGGAAATAAATGATTTATATCTGTTCTAAAACATTTATTTTCACACTCTGGGAAATAAAATTTGTGGTGCCAAAGACACACACTGGCATAGTATAAATATATGTATATGTTCTTGTAATTATATTTATACTATACCTGAGGGATTCCAACTCTGCAAATAAATCTTGTTATTTTCTACACTGTGCAAATAAACATTGTATAGTGGAAATAAATCATTTGGCCCACTATAGAACCCATTTATTCAACAGGAGGAAATTACGCTCTTGGTACTGAGAGTATTGTCAGACAGCAGTTGTCAACAAACCAAGGAAAACATCTCCAAATTGTTTGATGAGATAGCTTACTAAACAAGAAAGAACATAAAAACATGTCAGTGAGTGTTTTAATTTAATATCGGTGTGTATTCGTTACACAGTACCTTTCTTTGAGTCATAAGTTCCAAATCCACATGCCTTCCCTCTGCAGCATATTGCTTTCCACCTTTCTATTTTAGGTACTTATAGGGCCTTCATTACCATAGTATCTGAGCACTTCACAGTCTTGAGTGTGTTTATCCTCACAACATCCTCGTGAGGAAGAGAAGTGCTGTTCTCCCTATTTTGCAGATGGGGGACTGAAGAACAGAGAGACTAAGTGACTTGACCAAGCTCACACAGGAAGTTGGTGGTGAAGCAGGGACTTGCACCTGAGTCTCCCAAGACCTGTCTCCCACTTCAGGAATTATTTTCCACTCCCATACATAAATGTAAATCAAGAATAATGCCTCTGAAGTCAATGGAGTAAAACCGCTGTAAAACCAATATAAATGAGAGGCGAATGGCCTATTTACATTTTGTGCAGCTGGTGAAATGTCAATACAGAATGAACTGGAATATAAGGAAACAACCACTCGCCAGTATTTGGGCACCACCTTCCATACATAAAGAAACATCAATTGTATTCTAGGAAAACATGCATGAATCTGTATTATACTGTAAATTACATAGAAGTGCAGACCATGTATATATTGGTGGTATCCAGGTGATTAAAAATGCATGGTAAATGCAGTTGATCAACTCACTTGTATTCTGCCCACAAGACCAACCCCACTACCACTTCTTACAATAGTCTACACATAATTTTGTGCTGGAATCACTGATTTTTTTTGTTTGTTTACTGACAAATATACCAGTACAACCCCTTGTATGAACATAGTTATATCAATCTAATTTATTTCCCTTCTCATATGTGAAAAAGCTATACCAGTATAAGGCACCTTCATTCTATATAACTGTGTCCATACTAGGGGGGTTGAACTGCTCTGACTATACCAGTGTAATTAAAGCACTACAACACGTGTGCATAGACAAGGACCCCTGCTTCTCAGGCATTTCAGAGTCACCATTTTACAACACCACCACCATCGCCACCTGCCAGAACAATGGTTTAGGTAGTTTCATAGAGGTTTAAAAACGTGTTCTCTCGCCTTCCCAGGTCTGCAATATTGCCAGCCCAAATGTTCAAAAAATATAAGATTGGTCTAAAATGTGATATTTTTAAAGAAAATTCAGTTTCCTTTAAATTTATCTTCTAGGATTTTGTACGCCTTTACATGCATATAGGTCTCATTTTGAAGCTTTGTTTCACAACTAGGAGTGCGGGACACTTTCATTAAAAAAAAAATGGTAAGCTAAGATTGTCACTATAGGTCTGTCTCCAGTACACTCACAGCTCCTGATGACGTACCCAGGCTAGGTCAAGTACTGGAGCAGTGAAGCTTTATCAGTGCACACTTGGGCTGTACAAGCCCACCTGAAACCCTAGGTTATTACTCACGGGGCTAACCTGAGCTGAAACACACAAGCCACAGCTTCACTGCTCAAGGACCCAAGCTAGCTAGATTAATGCTAGCTCATGTATGTCTACTCAAGCTGCAATAACAACCCATGACTATTATATAGTCAATGGTGCATACATTTTTCTAGTCGTCCTCCCACCCTTTAAAATTAATGGAATGTATCTGTGCTCCATTCATTACTGCACAGCCAAAGCTCCCTCAGCAGCGTGCTTCTCTGCAGCCAGGCTGCATCACTAGGGCAGGGCCAACATCTGCCCTTCTGCCCTTCCCCATCAGGTTTACAGGGTGAGGGAAGGTATGTGCGGTAGTCTCAGGGGGCAGAGCCAGCACTGGGCGTGGAGGCTGCCGAGAGCAGAAATCGGCACGACACCCTGACCAAGAGCTGGGTGGCCTGCTGGGGGGAGTCAGAGAATGAAGAAGATGCTCCCTACACCCCCAGTCCCCATCATGGGGGCTGGCCCAGGTCCTGCGGAGCTGCCGTCAGCCACTCGGTATCACCACTTGACTCTCTATGTTCTTGTTCCTCTATGGGGAAGGCACATCTTACAGCTTACACACAACTGGCACAGATGTTCCCCACAGTCACTTGTCCCGTGGAGCAAGGGCTTTAGTAAAACCTCAACTATCACAGAACTTACTATAAAGTCATGACAGTTGGAAATATCAGATCTGAACAGTTTGGACACATAGTAAGTGAGGCACTTAGTTACGCAGCTGGAAGGATATGAAAAAACAGTCATAATAAAACAAATTGAAACACTAAATTTTATGATTTCTTTCCAGTACAGTATGTGTCCTTTATTAAATATGGTACATGATGGTGCAAGGAGGCATATCTATTTGGGATGGTCTGTATAACTCATGCATTGCTCTGACACGCACTCCCAGAAATGAATCCCCAGACAGTGTGAGGGATCTGCTGCCCTCACTTCCCTCCAAAATTAGCTTTCAGAATTGACTATTTGGGGTCTCTCTATTACATACACACACAAATCCCACCATAAAATATATACAATGTGGGATTATTAGGTAGGCTAATAACATGTATACTTAAAAATAAGCCCTATTCTATCTTAAATGCCATGGAATGATTTCTCATTTATGCCAGTGTAAATCCCCACTCAAGTCAATGAGGCTACTCCTGACTTACTCATGTATGTGAGAAGAATTTGCCCTGTAGTTGATCATCTGTCTTAGATACTTTTATGGCCTCCATTACTGCAGTCTTAGCACCACTTTTACTTATCCTCACAACACCTCTCTGTGGTAAGGCGATGCTATTATCCCTATTTTACAGATGGAGATCTGAGGCACAGAGAAAGTAAATGACTTGCCCAAAGTCACAGAACAGTCTCTTGACGAGCAGGGAATAGGACCTACATCTCATGATAGTGCCCTAACCATTGGACCATCCTTACTGTGTACATGGTGCTGGGATATACTGCTTACTCTTGCTGGTGGTTAGGGCTGAGATGCTTCTTCAAGAAAAAATAGCATTTGTCTTGTAATTATATTGCGCATAATTTTTCTTTTCATCCTTTAAATTAATGTATGAATATGGAATAAATCCAAAATAATATTAGAAAAATATTTAGCACTCAGGTGGACTTTAGAACAGGGCTCTAAATAAAGATTTTTAAAACCCACTTTTTCACCCAAAAACTCACTTTTTTCTTTCACAATATGTTGTGCCAATCATTTGTGCTGTATCACTCTCAAAAAGAGATGAACATGCAGTGTAGTTTGCACTGAAGGAAAAAATTTTAATCTATCCTTTTCATTTGTACTTTACTCTCCCCCTCCATTCCTCTTCTCTTCCTTTTATTTAGGAGAAAAAGGCATGAGAATGAAGCTATGGACGCTTGTTTTGAAGTTAATTGCAGGTAAAGGCATTTTCACCAGTTCCCAAAAGGATGGTGCAGCTCAAACTAAAAATCCTTCATGTCCAGATATGTAAATCCAACACTGGGAGAGGACTACTGAGAGACTGACATTGTACATAGCTATATCCAGTTTCAAAAGGGATCTGTGTTTATGAAGCATTATCAGAAGTGTTTGATAGATGGGAAGATTTTGGATAGCTTTGAGTTTCAGTACCGTGAGGAAGTGCTGAACGGCAAAGAAGGTAACACAAAGGGAACCAGACGGAGCCTGCTCAGTCAGAGAAGTAAAGAGATATTAGCAATCCTAAGGCACTGGTAAATTGGTTTTGTAGCTGTCAGAGTGTGTCCAAGACAAGTTCTTGTTCTTCTGAACAAGAGGTCAAACATGATGGGAAATGTTTAAGTGTCAACTAGCTAATTAATCATTTTCACTGTCATTCTCAGTATGTAACACCCTGGATGGAGATATATGGGAATGTGGGGAGGGGGCAAGGAACATAGAGGAAGAGGTATATTATCATTGAAGACCTAAAACAGAATTTTATTTTAAGACAATTATAACAGGTGTTTGATATGCTCAGCTCTTTGTACTTAACTTTCCACATCTTACAAGGCCCTATACTTACGGAAAAAAATATTAGTCATGTGACCCATTAAGTCAAGCTGTTTTCTTCTGCATTACAGATAATCTTCAGGTTTTGAACAGAGCTTTCATAAAAGCGGGTATTTGAGAATTATCTTTGTAGCAATGTCATTGCAGCTTTGGAACCAGATTCTTGAATTTGTTCTGGCTTCTCTACAGCCCTGGGATTGGAGGTATGTCATGGGCTTTTGCTAGCTGTGATCTAGGAACCTCTTGGTGCCAACTAATAGAGGGAACAGAGGCTGCATAGGGATTTACAAAGATCCCTTTGGTCTGATGGAGCACTAAATAGTGCTCCAAAAAGTGTCATATGAGGTCTCAATCAACAGCAATAGTGTACTGACCATTTTAATAATTGCAAACATATGAATGGATAATATTTAAGGAGTTATGTATCTGTTCTGGAAATTATGTTTTTAAATTCTTGAAGTCAAAAGCAGGTCACCAGGAGATGATAGGCCTTGGACAGATTCTGTTCAATGGGGGATAAGAGAAGCTTATCTCTCTTTGTTCCATCAGGTATGTATTATGCATTGTGTCTCAGGCAATGTCAGCCTATCTGCCAGCACAACCCAGATGCTAATTAAAAGATTGCAAGGTCAACAAGAGACAGTGGTAACAGATCTGTGAGTGCCACATGAAACAGGGGCTGGACACTCCAAGGGATGCTTATTGTACCATGGGTACTGGGCTATATAATTAGTATGTTTTGTCTATATATAGTGTATGTTTTATAGTAAGAATTAAGGTATTAGAATAAATGAATAGGATAGCGGATACTAGTATTAGCCATTTTCTTTTTATTTATGCCTTCCTAGTAACAGACAGGATCTTGTCTGTGTCTGTGTTAATCAAATTAGAGGAATCTCAAAGTCCTAGGCCCTGATCATGCAGTCCTTACTCCCAAAGTTAATCCTTAAATTAATAGTTCCACTATTAATAGTTCCACTTAGAGCAAGAATTGCAGGACTGGGTTTTAATACGGGCTAGAATGTGTAACTCTTAGTCCCATTCCCAGTAACGTGAGTATTTTAAACCTTCAGAAACGTACGCACTGCCTAGTCCATAATAATCTAGGTTAACTTTATCTGGATAATAAGGATAGTAACATCTTCCAAGGTCGCCACCACAGCTTACTTAAAATTTGCTAAATTTATCTAAAGAGATAAAGTTCCCAAAAGAGAGATTATAAATCCCTCTGGTAACTAGGAATATTTATTAGGAAATCCATTTAAGGCAATTTCATGCTGTGTATTTCCATTAGCTGCATATTTTCATTAGGCACCATGAAATGTACTCCCAATCTCTGTATGTTGTGATTGGAGCTGACTGCAGGTGTTTGTAACCATGGCAGGTGAGGGATTCAGACCCTAATACTGGCATCTTAGCGTCAAGTTCCTCTTCATTGCTTTTGCTGGCAGAGTTTCCTGAGGGGCCATAAAGAGATTGGCCTGCTGCTGCATAACACATTAGGATGTCATTTTACCTTTAATTGTGCAGAAGCCTGTTTGTACACAGGTGAGAAATCTATAGTTATTATTGCATTCCTCTTTGTGCTGACCTTTAAGCTTTTCTTGTTATAGTACACACATACGTTATGCTCACTGAGCTTTCCTTGTGAATGAAGAGGTGAAACCTATCATAGAAGTTGCCCATGTATGTCAGCTTTTGTGAACAGAAAATATAACATTTGCTTTTTGTATAGGAGCAATGCACTTGGGAAATTGCCTCAGCTTTCATCAAATATGAAATTCTATTTGACCGCGATTGCTGTCACCACTCTCCAGCATATGCTCATTTTCTTAAAATGTGTAATCCAAAGCAGATCCAGATGACAAGACAAATGTACTCTCAGTTTGTAAAGCAGCAAGGAGGACTTAACTGGATACACAATAGTTCAGTTAAAATGAGATGGGGGCAGGTCATTTCTTCTAACTTTTTAAATCATTAAATGAAGGCATAGAATCGTAGATAGGGAGATTATAAGCATAGGAAGAGAGAAAACAAAGCCTCATTTGCTTTTTGATTAACATCTCACAAAGTAAAAAACGATTATTAGCAGAGAAATTTAGTTTTCAGTCAACATGTTGCTTTCCCAATATATATTCTGTGTGACACAAAGTCCTTCAGAATAAAAATAATACCAAAAGTAATTGCTTATATTTTTGTCCTTTTTCTCTGAACCATGTTAACTATTAATATAGTGCTCCATTTAAGTAGAATATTAATTATTAATAGCCTAGTGTGAGGATGTGCTGGATGTCCAATGAAGTTGATTAGAGATGAGGGAGCCCAGCAATTAATGGAACAAAACTTAATATAGAATCATAGACATGTAGGGCTGGAAGGGACCTTGAGAGGTTATCTAGTCCATCCCCTCCTCCACCATGTTGAGGCAGAATTAAGTAAAGTACTTACACTATCCCTGACAGGTGCTGGTTTAACCTGTTAAAAACCTCAGTTGTAGGGATTCCACAAAATCCCTAGATAACTTGTTCCAGGGCCTAACTATCCTTATGGTTAGAAAGTTTTTTTTAATATCTAACTTAAATCTCCCTTACTGCAAATTAAGTTGATTACTTGTCCTACCCTCAGTGGACCTGGAGAACAATTGACCACTGTCCTCTTTATAACAACTATTTATATATTTGACAACTGCTAGCAGATTCCCCCTCCGTCTTCTCTTCTCTAAAAGAAACACACCCAACCTTTCCTCAGAGGTCATTTGCATGACTCCCAATCACCACTAGGGTGCCTCCTCCTGGTTACTCTGGGGATTAGCATCTTTTAGATGTTGCATCCTCCTCTGGTGGTCTCTCACTCCTTCTCTGCAACTCCATGTGCTCCTTCTTTATGACTGGAACCTCCAGCCAGATCACAATGCATATTATCCACTTCTGGGGTATCAATGGTTATGTCTACACAAAAACATGGCTGACCAATGTTAGCCAACTCACATTTATGGGGCTTGAGGTATGGGGCTGTTTCATTGCTGTGTAGATTTCTGAGCTTGAGATGGAAACTGGGCTCTACAAACCTGGAAGGTGGGAGAATCCCAGAGCTCTGGCTCCAGCAATGAAACAGCCCTGCAGCCCATTAGCACCATGAGTCCAAGTCAGTTGTCATGCACCAGCCATGGGTTTTTCTTTGCTGTGTAGATTGACTCAAAGTTTTTTCTAACAAACAGGCTCAGGCAGTCTTCTCATTCACTACCCAACTGGTACCATTTTGCCAGTGGTTGGTAGGGGAACCTAGGCCTGCCCTCTACTTTGGGTTCAAGCCCAGGGACTTTGTACTCAGCAGCCAAGATCTGTTCCCTCATGGACCTTACTTACTGCCTTTCCCTGAGCCTCCTCCATACCTTGTGGCTCTCTCTTCTTTCTTTGGGTTTACCAGCCCCACAACTCACTCCTCCCAGGAAGCAACTGTAGGTTACTTGTCTCTATAGCCCCAAACACTCCTTCCTTCTCTCAGGGAGTGACTGCAGATTACTTCCCAGCAGCCCCTGGATGATCTCAGCCCCTGGGCTTTATAGAAGTCCCTCCTGTTCCTATCCTGCTGAGTCGCTTCTAATTAATCCCTGATCCCTGACTTCTCCTCCAGGTGCAGGCTAGTTGGTTAATTGGCCTAGCCAGCCATGATAATCCCTCCAGGGCTTGTGTGCAGAGGACACCTCATCACAGTCATGTTTTCTAAAGCTCTTCTCTTTTTGTTAAGAATCAGAGAGGTAGCTGTGTTAGTCTGGAATTGCAGAAGTGACAAAGAGTCCTGTGGCACTTTAAAGACTAACTAAGTATTAGAGCATAAGCTTTTGTGGCCACTGCTTGCATCCGATGAAGTGGGTATTAGCCCGCGAAAGCTTGTGCTCTAATACTTTAGTTAGTCTTTAAGGTGCCACAGAACTCTTTATCTTTTTGTTGCTCTCTTCTGGTCTCTCTCAATCTGTTCATATCTTTCTTAGGCTATGTCTACACTGTGAGCTAGGGAAGTGATTCCTAGCTCGCATACATTTATTCATGCTAGCTCTTATGTGTGTTAGCATGCTAAAAACAGTAAGGTAACTATGGTTACACAGGCAGCAGTGGCATTGGGCCAGCTGTGCTTAGTACAAAGGTGCTTGAACCCCATGGACATGTACTCAGCATGGCTAGCCCATGCCACTGCCCGAGCTACTGAGACTACACTACTATTTTTAGTATGCTATCTTGGATGAGAGCTAGTGAAAGTATGCCTATGTGAGCTCGGAATCACATTCCAGCTCATAGTGTTATATGTAGCATAAAATTGTGGCACCCAAAACCGGACAAAGTATTCCAGCCAAGGCCTCACCCATTTCAAGTAAAGCAGAACAACTACCTCCAGTGCCTTACATACAACACTCCCATTAATATCTCCTGGAATGATGCATGTCATTGTACAGGACCACAACCTTAACAACAGAGACTGCACGTAGCTGCTAGACTGATTGGTAACAGTGAACAACCAAACAATAAGGACAACAAACGGTCAAAAAAAATCTGTCAAAGCTGTTTTTCAATTGAAAACTTGGGGGTTGAATAAAATGAAAATTTTCACAAAATGACTGGTTTCCATAAAAAATTTCAGCTTTGGAAAAAACAGTATGTTCTAGGTTTTCAGCTGAACACATGATCTTTTTACAAAAAGGCAAATTTTCCTGCAGATGGAAAAATATCCCACCAGATCTAATATTTCCACAATAGACTTGCAAGGGGTAGCATGCTAATAACAATAAATCTGCTTGTAAGTTAGTGAATACAATATGCAGCTGTACTTATCAAATAAGTTTCCTGCAAATTGTTCTACCAGCTCCTATCCCGATCCTGCAATTCCTATACCATTATGATTCCCCACTGAACAAAATGGGAGTTCTGGGAACACAAAATGCAGGATTGGTTCTAGATGTGGAAATCCAGAGATCAATCGGAGAGTCTTGGATGAGATGGCCACCTGAACAGGTTCCAGTATTTAACAGTAATAAGAAAATATCCTCCAGAGTTTCATGACATGACATTATTTTTATACAGTATTTTTATCCCTCTTAGATGTCAGTGGGCCAAGGGCATTCTTGGTGTAATGCCAATGAAATCACCAAACAATTATGGATTAATTTGACATATGGGATCGGGCTACTGGCCCATTAATACTGGTATATTGCCTCGGGGACCAAGCCAAATCTGATGTTTCAGAGGAAGGTGGGAGGAACAGGGAAAAACCGGCAAGATACCTTGTCAATCATGCAGTATTTTTCATGGGAAGGAGATGGAGATGAGAATACATGTTTCAAGATAGATTCACTCCTTTTTTAACTTCCTCTCTTCTACATTTGGGGGCAAGCTGGGGTATGATCTATTGATCAGTTCTGCAGCCAAACACCTCTTGTGAGGTGCTGATTGAGGACCCTTGACACACACACCCCTCCCGCCCACAGTTAAAAGGAAGAGAGGGCACTCAGAATCTCTCAGGAGACACTCAGCACATTGCAACTCTGGGCATTGAACTGTCAGTGATAGCTGCAGTTGCTCCATTCCTGAATTATTTTACTGAGACTAGGAATTTTCCTCAGTACCTTTAACTGCTAGAGTTAGATTTATGTCAATGTTTGTAATTTATTCCATACATAACTTTTTCAGTGTTCTGCTCTAAATGTTTATTTGGATGCAGGCAAAAAAAAAAAAAAAAAAAAGATCAAGAAACATGAGAATCCAACAACTTATTAAAGTCTACCTCCAAAACCCAAATGCTACTCTCAATAAATCTCATCCCTTGTGGCATGCTGCATTTTTCAGCCTTATTATTCCCAATATTTTGACTATCGTTTTATGAATGGTTTCTCGGGGAAGAAATAAAAGCTTGTCCTTGAGAAGTGAGAGCAAGTTACTATATTTTCCCTCTGAACCACCTCATAATATGAGCAGTGAAATGCCAGTAATAATGTAAACTGTACAGTAAAACATCATGATATACTACTCCCAGAAATATCTCAGCTTAATAGGTGTTGTGTTGTTAACAGTGAGGTTTATGTAAGCTAGTAGACATAAATCTGTCATGTAGACAAAGATTTACAGTAATATGCACTCCAGTGGATGATTTTCATCACATTTAGGAATGCCAGGCAACTAGTGTGTTTTCCTGAATCTCTTTAGGCATGAAGGCCCCTTCATATTAATAAAAATTTGGTACTTTGAACTTAATGTACTCTACATTGATGATCTATGCTTTTCATTGTTACCTTCATTATTACAGACACAACCTGTAGCATAGGTGACTTTCACATAAGCCTCTCCTAAGAAGAGAACTGGATGCTTTGGCATATGAAAGTGAACTCTTAAGTTGTTGTTATGTTCAGTTGTCATGTTCAGTGAGATCTTTATATTTATACCATGATGCATTTAGGTTGAGGCCAAAATAACATCTACAGCACAGGAGCCCAGTGTTCCAGGAAACCAGAGTTAACACATTTTATTTTATTGCATTTATTATCGATGCTTAGTTATTTTGGGTGGTATTACATAGAGTTTTCTCATTTGTTAGTGATTAATTGTTTTAGTTTAGGACTAGGGTGACCAGATGACCTCATTTTATAGGGACAGTCTCGATTTTTGGGTCTTTTTCTTATATAGGCTCCTATTACCCCCCACCCTCTGTCCCAATTTTTCACATTTGCTGTCTGATCACCCTATTTGGGACATATTTCACATATGTCCCATAAAAAAGAACAATTATGAAATCATGTTTGGTCTTGGGGTTCAGGCACAGGACTGGGACGCAGGAGACCTGGGCCTGGGTCTAATTCCAGGTTTTGCCACAGACTTCCAGTAAAACTGTGAACTTGGGCAAGTAAATCTATTTTTTCAGATGAAGGACTGTATTTTACTACATATTTATACACGGAAAAATATATACTAGCACGACAGGACCCTTATCTCAGTCAGGACAACTATGTGCTATGGAATTGCAAATAATAATACCCACTTCATAATTTTATTTATACTTTTAAATAAATCATTATTGAATATTAAGAAAGTTAGATGAAGTAAAAAAGTAAAGAGAAAAAATAGTGTTTGTACATATATTATGTTTTCATGAGGAAAAAATGGTAGTAGTTGAATGGCATTAATTACATGGTATCCAAGGACTTAAACACATTAAGTCAAAAATTAAACTCCCTACATAGGATGAAACACCCTCAGCTGCACCACAAAACACAAAGTAGACTATCTGAAAAGGAAAATGTTTGCACACTACAAAGTTAGTCAGAATTAACTAATTAGTGTTAATGCTCTTACTTGTGTATTTGCTCTAGAGTTTGTCTCATGTCTATGATAAAAGGGACTATCATGGAAAGTGGTTCGTTGCTAGGAAATTAAATACTAAATGAAATGCAGATGTAATATAATCAAACCACTGGTGTATTTTAGCTTATTTAAGGGGTCGATGCATACATGAAGATCTATCAGTTATGAAATGAGCAAGTCTTCAAAACAGCACTTCTTTTCTTCTTCTCCAGCTAGACAAACTATACAAAAAGTATATTTTAATTTTCATACAATTTCAGAGTCAAATACTCCCACTGCAAGGAGTTGTCATCCTATGTTTCAGAGACTGAATGTAAGAAAATCTTTCCAGCACCACTGATGCAAAGCCAAAGTGAAAATGAGTTCTTATCTCCCTTGATTGAATTTAGACCACTCAGATAAGCATAAATTCTGAAAACATTGGGAGAAATCCATGCTACGGCATGCAAATTGAATCTAAGTGACTGTTCGTTAGTGAAAGGCATCCAGGATGCATTTCCAACAAATTGTCTATGCCTCCCTCAGAAAGGTCTATTTTTCAACAACTCCAAAAAATAAGATAATGAAAACATCACTAGATGCTAAAGATCTCACCAGCTGTTGCCCCAGCTCTAGCCACTCCTTCCTGGACAAGACCCTCAAGATGATGCTAGCGTGACCTGTAAAACACAGGCCACCAACAGCACCCAATACTCACACTCTCGACCCACTAATGAAAAGAAGACCCATGGAAATTAGTCTAAATGATAAAAAAAATCAAATTCCACCAAGCCTGAAATAGTATGCCCCAGTACAAGCCACAACAGCTGATGCTTCTCTGAAGTAGAGTCCTGGAAACAAAATCTATTAAATAAGTTCATTAATACACTTAGTCGACTACATTTTACTCACTCGTTATCAATCCAACATATATTCTCTGCACATTAAGTCCATTAGTATAAAGTGGACATAGAATCCTGTATCAGCACAATTCACATGGAAAATGACATTTAAAATAAATCCAAATATTTAGCAGAAGCCTTTAAAATGCATACATATACCTAGCAGGAATATTTGTCACCGCAAACACTCTTAAAGCATTGAATATTGCAGCTTATAAAGCTTGGCATAAAACAGAGCACCTCTTAGGGGAAATGGAGCATCTGCTGGTTGTTAGCTGCTTCAGATTTTCTCATTCCACTAAATCAGGAAAGCATTTGCCTCAATGAAGTTCAAATTCAAGTACACTGGCTACTTTTTCATCTAACCAGCCCGTTGTTGGAGGGCTCCACCCCGTTTTATTATTCTTTAGTAAAGTTTCTTCGATATTAAAAGGTGCAACATTTTAAAAGCTGTTTTGCCAGCAGTACGTGTGGTATGTCCCTGTCATCCTCACATAGTTATGAATGGGAAAACAGTATAGATTGCTTTCAGCTTTCCCTGATACTCATAGATTTGAAGGCCAGAAGAAACCATCAGGATCATTTAGTCTCACTTCCTGCACAATATAGCCTGCAGAATCCTATCCCTTTCCTTTAGAGAGGCGTTCCATTTTGATTTGAAGACAAAGCAATGGAGAATTCATTACATCTTTAAGTATGTTGTCCCAATATTTAACTATCCTCACTGTTTCAAGTTTATGCTTTATTTCCAGTCTAGCTGCAACTTCCAAACATTGGATCACGTTACACCTTTGTCTTCGAAGTTAGAGACTGGGATCGCCCTGAATGTAATCTTCTTATTATGGGCTCCTCCTTCTCCTTTCCTCACTAACTTCTGCTTTAAAGAAGAAAATGGAGACCTTTGTACCTCCCCCACTTCAGAAATCACAGTGGTACCTCGGTGGTTAGTTAAGGTGTGTTCCCTTACCATCAGTACCAGATCACTCTGGACTGTTTCTTTTTTACTTTGTTCCCTGCAGCACTGTGTAATGAATAACAATGTATGATCCCTCTCTAACTCCTTATGGACTGACGGCTTGTTAAATTCTCCCTAGTGTCACAGACTTAAAACACTTAATCATCAACATTTCTGCAGATTTTGGGGATTTTTGCAAATGTATTGAAGTTGACAGAGCTCCCTAAAGATACAGAAACAGTAAAAATGGAAAAATTCTCCTGACATCTCCCTCCCCAATGGATTAGAATGATGGTAGGATAGTTTTAAATTCTCCTTATAACATGGGCATCACATTGCTCAGAAAACTGGTGGGACAAGCAAAAGCTTCTGTTTCTGAACATAATGCTCTTGGAATAAGGAGACAAAATTTGAAGCTAGCACATAAATTTGTGCCTATTTTTCTTGATTCAAGAATCTTGTTTTATATCCGTACTGAGCATTAGAATAATTATTTGAAAAATTATATAGTATTTATAAAAGATTTTCAAACATTATCTGGAACCACCCACAGATCCAAGGATTTTGATCTAACATAGAAAACTTTTGATATACTCCTCAATAATAAAGGCAGTTGCAGTCATTTTCCCAAATCTATCCAACTACAAACATATGTATTTATTTATTTTTAATACAGCAGCAAGGAACAGCACCACCAAGAAAAAGTGTACACTTAACGATATATGACACAAACACAGGAGAAATGAAACACGAAACTAATCACAGCCTGGATTAGGTAATTCCAAGATTAAGTGAGTGGTAGTGTGAGGGGGCGCACTCGTCCCATGCTGGGAAGAAAAGGGTTAATGCTGCATTGGGGGCTGAGGAAGACACACCCTCTTCTCCCTACTGGGCATGCTCTAGCTGTACCATTATAAAAGAGAGCAGCCCAGCTCAGTCTGGGGGAGATGCTGGTGGGGAAGGATGTGTGCCTGGAGCGCCTGCTGAGGATGGCTCCCAGCCTGTGCCAGAGGGGAGCAGAGACATGGACTACAGCCTTAGGCTCCAACAGCCCACGGAGTGGCCAGGTGTGGGGAACTAAGAGATCCCAATGCTTCCTGTACTACAATGCCCAAGACTGTGGTAGGAAGTGACAATGGTATCAGAGTGGTATCTCCCACCCTGACTCAGGGCCTGGTGGAGTCTGGTGGGCCTGGGGCCCCCTACCTGGATCACCAGTCCTCCTGCCAGTGTTCCCCAGGAACTCTGGCCATTGGACCACACTGCCCTGACAGTAGGGGCATGTTTCATTGACCCTGGCCGCTAGACTGTACTGTTTCATGGACTATGACCACTAGGCTGTACTACCCCGAACGAGTGGGGCATTTGCATAGACTCTGGCCATTGGGCCACATTGCCCTGACAGTAGTGTTTCATGGACTCTGGCCACTAGGCTGCCCAACCCTTGAAATGGGCGAGACTAGAGCAAGGGCACAGCCGGAGGGCTGTGTTCAGAAAAGGATACCGCAAGCCAGGGAGTAATGTGGGTCCCAGACAGCACAGCAGGCAATGGATGGGACACTGCATAGGGTGCTCCACGGATGGAGAACAGAGCTAATTCCCAGAGCGACCAGCCAGGAGTGAGCACAACCAGTTACAGGTTGGCTTTAGCCAATGAGCCACTTATAACAGACATACAAAGACAAAAGAACTTTTACCTTAGGCTAAAGCTACTCTTTAGAGGTCACTCTTATTTACATATTGAATACATAACCCATGCATACCCAAATAACAATTCTGCATCAAATATCTGCTGCGTATGTATATGCCTTCTCAATAAGCACTTGAGGATTTTTCTGTATCTAACACTGCTCTAACTGCCTGTATAAATATTTATATTTAAGCTTTCACAAAAACACAAGGTAGAGCTGATCTGAATTTTTTTCCCTACTGTTTTTTGGATGGGGATGGAGAATAGGGAACAATTAAAAATTGTTTTTCGAAGGAAATTAAGTTTTATAGCACATTTTAATTTTCTTCAAAATTTTCTGAGGTTTTTTCAGCGAAACAAAATGAAGTAATTTTTTTTTATCCAAAATGCATCTAGTTAATTTTTCAAAAGCCAAAACCAGTAGATTTTGGTTCCCTTCTGCCGCTATCGCTGCTCTTTTCTTTCTTTTCACCTTGAGAGAGAAAAGTGGAAAATTCACTCCCCAAAAATGGAAAACATGAATGTCTTAACTGTTGAAAAATGAAATGAATGTTATTAAAAACTAAAAATTTAATCTAATCAAAAGTTTGAAAAAGTACATGAAAGATTAAAAAAAAAAATCATTTAGGTCACATTTTTTCTTTTGAAAATATTTACTATTACTTGTGCTGTGTAGTGAGGCAAAGACTCACCAGCGCGGCACCTCCTGCTGGTGATCCACGGAATTAGCTCTCCAGCCCTCTGAGAGCCTCCTGGTGGCTGGTGTCTCACCTGATTTAGGGTCCTTGAGTATCTCCTGGACCCCAGTGCCCTTTTACTTCGGGGTTCTGCACCTCTACAATACCCATTCATTCTGAGTCTCCCCTTCCAGGGGAACCCCCAAGCCTCTAATCCCACTTTGCCTCAGTGGTTACTGCCAGTCATCATCTAGCCACTCATCATTGACAAGGAGGTTGGACCGGCTGCCTCATCCTGGTCCCAGGCTGCACTTCTGCAACCCCAAGACCTGTGTAGGCCTTTGCCAAGGCCTGCGACCTGGGGGTTTACCAGACTGGAGCTCTCCAGCTCCCTTTGCCCTTCCCCAGCCCTGCTCTGCTCTACTCTACTTCAGGTACCTTGCTTCCAGCAGCTAGGTCCTTCTCTCTCCACTGCTAGAGAGAGATTCCTTAGCTCCTGGCCCTCAGCCCTCTTCTAAGGGCCAGGTAGGTCCTGATGGAGCTGGCTACAGCTGTGGCTGCTTCTCAATTCGCTTCTCCCAGCTGCTCTCACTCCTCTTATTTTAGAAACGGGGTAGCCACCCTCCTACATGCTAAAGGCTGGCCAAAAAATAGCATGAACATTTTTGATTCAGATTCTAACAGCCTTGCTCACATTGAGCCACAGTTTACTCATGAGTGGTCCTATTGATTTGACTGGGACCACTCATGGAATAAGATGCTCTTCTTTGTAAATTTGGAGTATGAGAATCTGGTTCTACATTTGAGCTTTTGTTATAGCTCTGTTTTCATATCCTGTTAACTGAAAAATTCTTATTCAGTGTTGAAAATTTCTATTCGTGGTCTCAGCCCAGGACAAAATTTTATTTCAAAAGACAAAGGTAAATCCATTCAGCTGTGCTTAACGGTGATGTCTAAATGTAAATTGCCATCTGAAAACTCTTTGGTATGTTATATGAAATGAATTGGGGATTATCAGTCCAGTTCCTAGCAATCAAGAGCTCAAATCACAAAAAGCATAATTTCAATAGGTGCTAATTGGCATCCAGTCTATAGAGAGATGCTAAGGATTGAATGGACAGGGATAATTAACTATTGTTTAGGGTGTATTAACATTTTTGAGACTTTTTCCTTCCTTTCACTAGTAAATCCATTTAAAAAGTTATCTAAAACAGCTTTAAATGTCATGTGTAAGGTCTAATATTTTGGATTATTCTAATGTTACATGTAATTGCTGTGTGTCCTATTAGGAAACTAGGAGTTGGGCTTTCCAGTGGTCTCACATGCCTATGTCTAGCTCTGCAGAAGTATGCGATATTTGGAATCTCCATTGTTAGAGGTTTTTAAGGCCCGTCCTGACAAAGCCCTGGCTGTGATGATTTAGTTGGGATTTCTCCTGCTTTGAGCAAAGGGTTGGACTAGATGACCTCCTGAGGTCTCTTCCAAACCTGATATTTTATGATTCTATGATATTGGTTAGAACTGGGCAAACTTTTTTGGCAAATATAAATTCACCAAAAAAAATGCATTTCTCAGGCCACCACAAATATTCACAAATCCAGGTTGAATTTGGTGTACTATTTTAGCCAACAAAAAAAGAAAATATTTTTTCCATTAAGTGGAAATGTTTCATTTCAAACTTTTTTGTTTTGAAACATTTCATTTGTACCATTTTGAAATGTGTTGATTTTTCACTGGGAAACAGCATTTCTTTTCAAAATTTGGTTATTTTAAAAAAAAGATGAAACAAAGCTGAAAATTATCCAAAATGAGTTGGGAAAAAAGGGAGAAAAATCACTATTTGGGGTCAACTGAAACTTTGAATAGGATTAAAAAAAACCTGAAAGTCAGTTCCAGTTCAGCCAAAAAAATAAATAAATCTATTATTCACTCAGCTCCAATATGGAAAAATATATTCATCACTAGTCTACCATTGCTCATGAAACATTCTCTGGAATCTATGAACTTTATTAAATTTAGTTTAGGTTTGTTTCCTTGTTGGAGACCCCAAATCTTCTCATTGTTCTCACCCCACTCTTTGTTTCCTGTACATTTTGTCTTCTGTCCAGGACTCCATCTCCACAGAGCAATCTGTATTTTCACCAACCTTACATCTCTGTGGAGACCCACTGACTCTAAAGACACTGCTTTATCTGAAAGAGTCCATCTCTGAGTTACAGATGCCTGTGGAGGACTAACTTCTGAGGCATAAACTTCTACTAGCAAAGCACTGCTCTGTGATCTATTTAAGTCCCACTCTTTACTGACATTTTAAAAAGCCTTAACGTTTCAACTGATCATAAAAAATAATGGCTGCTGTTAGGTTAAGGGTGAATTGAATTTGCAGTGGAATTTTTCTTAAGGAATTTTGTTCTCAGATTATACCCCTTTGAGCATAAATTACAGAACAAATACAGGCTAGCCTGAAGTACTTTGCATCCTTTTGTTGTGATGATTGGATGGCTCAGTCCACTGGAAAACTACAATATGTGTTGTCCTGTGCACTGCACTTCAGGGATCACAATTTCACAGTTTGATGGCCAGCGCTGCCTTGCAGGGTTGCTACCGTAATGAGTTTCTGGATCTTCACACACCATCTGAAAGATTCTCCCCACAGTGGCTTCCCCATGGGGAAGGCAGAAAAATACCAGGAGAGAAAAGTAGTTAAGGCAGAGCATAATACTGAAAGGATAGATAGGATGAAGAGTTCAGTGCACCCTACCACAAGTAAGCATGGAGTATTGTCATTGTCATTGTTTGTCTTCCACAAAGACTAATGATTTTAGAGCAAGTTAAAGTGCAGGGGACATGTGGGGGAAAAATGAGGAATGTTGGGGTTTTATTTTTTGTTTGTTTCTTTTTTGTAAGGGTCATGAGTACTAATTGCCAACTGTCTCTTTGAACAGTGGCAGGAAAAAAAAATCACTACACCAGGAATTAGTCAGCCAGGGAACTTCTGATGAGAATTTTTTTTTTCTTCATGTGAACAAGGTTTACTACCCTTTGCTGTTAAACTTTAATATTTGTGTTGTACAAATATTATTGTTAGAACAGTCTGTCTGGGAAGGAAAGAAAATCCTCAGACCCTGATGTAATGTCATATACTCTTTGAGTAACAACCACTTGCTCTTTACTCTCACCATAACTTTAGTTTATATACAGTACAGACATGGCTGTGCTAATGATGGGCTCTAAACGTCAGCCACATTTCATAATGGCCAGTAAAATCTCATTCCCTGCAAGGAGTCTTCCATGTTAATTACACAGTATTATGCCTGTTATATTACTGCGGTACCTTTTTCTTATAATATTTTTAACCCCCAGAGAAAGGAAGACAGTGGTTGGACATATCATTTCTGAGAATACTTTGTATGCTGTAAAGAGACAAGTCATCTTATAAACAATAGGTAAAGCACTTAAATTACTTCAGAACTGTGTCCCATTTTAGGCCTTGTCTAAACACAAAGATTGTGCTTCCCCAATATAGTTAGAGCTGTACAAAACCCCTAGTCTGGATGCTGTTACACCAGTGGAAAATTTTTTAAACTCAGCATAGCTTTGTAACCCCCAACGAGCTCACTTTGGTTTCTGGGTCTCTGTGTACTAGTAGCTCAGAGAGAGGCACGCTGTCCCTGAGACCGGGGGAATGAAGGTGAGGGGGCACAGCAAGGACAGGCTCAGATTCTGCACAGCATCTGAGAGGCAGAGGAGAGACACACTAGTTCAAGCTATAAGGGTCCCATTTGACTCAGTGGAGGAGAGCAGGTTTGCCTGGATGGCCAACAGTATGCTTGCTCAGAGGAGGAACAGTGTCTACCCCTGTAGAGCTTAGTGAAGGCACTATCTATGTCAATGGGTGAGCTTCTCCCATCGGCATAGGTACTCCACAGCTATGTTGACAAAATAAATCCTCCGGTCGATATTGCGCTGTTTACACTGGGAGTTAGGTTGGGAGAATTGTGTCGCTCAGAGGTATGGAAAGTCCACAACCCTGAGCAAGGTTGTTATACGGACATAAGTTGGTAGTGTAAACCAAGCCTGAGAGAAAGGAGTGGGTTAGAGTCAAATGACAAGTAAGTGTAGGGGAAAGGCCTAGCCTGACCAATGGGAAGGTTCTGAATGAGATGCCTGCCTCTGGGAGCACTGAGAGACAGAGAGGAGAAGCCATTTTGGAGGAGCTTGGAGCCAGCCACTAAAAGGGAAAGCCTTGCTGTGTGGTGAACGGGGGAGAAAGGGTCTCCTGAAAACTGGTTCCTGGGTGCCTGAGAGCATGATCCCTCAGCTTGGTCCTTTCCCAGTTCAGGGTGACTCCCAGTTAGTAGAATTTGTTGGGAAAATTCCCTATCCATTCAGGCTGACTTAGCCCTCTAGTTCCTAGATAAATCAGTTACCAAGTGGCAAGTGCTGTTCTTCCTGCTAGTTCAGAGCTGACTGCCTGCCATGACTGTATCTGAGTGTTGGGTTGGAAATTAAAGTTCAGTTATTATAATTTGTACCTTGAGCCCTTTATGGTGGGAGGAGATCTTGGGAACAGAAGCAGCCTATATCCTGCATGAAGAGGATGCCTGCCAGCAACAACCATCAGCAGTTGCTAAGGAGTCCAGATTCACCTCTGAACCTGGGGATCATTCACAGAGTTGTGAGTGAACCATCTTTTCGTTAAATAGCCAGGGAAATTTTTTGAGAGACTCCTTATTCCCTGAGTCCTGAATTGTTCCTCAAGCCATATTACCACCATACTGCAGAAAATATCCTGTCAAGGTTAACAAGAAAATGCCTACCCTTACTGAATACAATATCATATAAACACTACTCAGGACTACTTCAATTTCCTCGTATCAAGTTAAATCTCCTCAGGAGGACTGCCTCTTCAAGGAAGACTATTTAATTCACTCTTGAATTTCTATTTGAGAAGGCACAATAACCCTCTCCTTTAGAATATGACATGAAACGCTGCCTAAAAATATATACAGTACTAGGAGATCAGACACCAGGGGCAGTAAAAACCTGGTTTGTGGCTGCTTTGTCACTTCAGAGGCACAAAGCTGAAAGCCACTGACTCTGGCCCTCAAATTTTAAGTCACTTAAAAAAAACAAGCCAGCCCCTTAATAATGTCACTCCCAGATCTCATACCCAGGGTGGGAATCACAGCATCAGTGACAAACTTTTTTTTTTGCCATTGCAGAAGATACAGCAAGTATTACTCTGGTCACATTGACACCGCTTTTTATCAGTGTAACTCCATTGGCTTCAGTGGAATTCCTTGTGATTTACACTGATGAGAGAAGATATTAAGACATTTCTTTTAGTAATTATGACACTAAAAAGGAGGTCAGGTTAGCTAAATGTAGCTGAAGACTTTCAGTAGGTCTATTGCATTTGGAAGAAGTCATTTGCCAAACCAATTTAGACCAATTCGAAGCACAGACTCAAATGTTCAGAACGAGGAGGCTTTATGCATCAGTCTTGTGAGCAGAATGCCTAGCTAGTCAGTCCCACACCACATAGTTCCCACTGCACAGTTTAATGAATGAATGAATTAATTTCTACATTTGATCTGGATTCTTTGTTCCAGAACATTAGGGCACCTGGCTAAATATTCAGAGAAGCACTGAACAGTCTACCGTAGGAGCCAAAGTTTCTTTTCTTTAATCTCACAGTTCGTAATTGTCATATTGACAAAAAAGAAATAGTTGTTTACCTTCCAAAGTCTCTGGAGTGACTGCCAAATTAATCCTGTTAAACAGTGTTTCTTCAGCTCCAGAAACAACTAAGTAGCATGCAAAGCACCTAGATGCTTCCTTAAGTGTCAGTAAACATACACACTGTTTAGAAATTAACCTTGACTGTTAGAATTTATCAAGGATTTTTTTTTCTTTTCCATTTCATAGAGTCATGAGATTCCAAGGTAACTATTTTAAACAGAACAAAAGGAAGTTATATATATTTCTTTTAATATGAATACTCTAGATAATAGAAGAGACAAAAGAAGATTGATCTAATCACAGTTTCCCTGAGCTCTTTACACTAAAGAATGAACCTGTAGCAAAAAAAAAAAAATCTTGCCAGAAATTTACAATGTATTAAGAGGATAGTGAAACAAACTTGAAATTGACTTCTGAAAGTTTCCACAGTTGCCTACATATGACAAAGCAAACCACTGTCCTAAAATGTGAAATAATGCATAATACTGGTAAAATCTGTATCACCCTCTAATAGGATTAATTTTGTGAATTTGTAGGTATCTTGCTATTTCAAGATTTAACTGTATTTCTGTCAATCTATTTTCATGAAAAATGTAGCAGACTTGGAATTCTGCATATGTAAACAAATCCTTCATTTGTTATTTAAAAAAAAGTTTCCTCTGACATGGTGGCTGTACAGTAACACCAAAAGAGTTGAATTTATGCTGCAAGAACCAGGACAAAATGTATATATATTTCAAGGTCAGATCAGTAGCACTTAGAAGGGATTCTGTTAAAGTTAGCACTGCAGTCTCCATAGTGACAAATACAAACTCTTTATTTATTCTACCACAAAGGTAGGTTCCATTTTAACTAGGGCTGTAAGTTAATCAGAGTTCATTCACACGATTAACTCAAAAAAATTATTCGTGATTTAAAAAATTAATCGCAGTTAATCACAGTTTTAATCACACTGTTAAACAATACAACACCAATTGAAAATTAACAAACTATTTTTGGATGTTTTTCTGCATTTTCCAATAGATTCATTTCAATTACAATGAAGAATACAAAGTGTACAGTGCTTACTTTATATTATTTTATTACAAATATTTGCACTGTAAAAATGATAAACAGAATAGTATTTTTCAATTCACCCATACAATTGCCATACTTTATTGTGAAAGTGTGTAGTGGGGTGGTCAACCCACTCCAGCCCTGAAGGGGTTAAAACAGCCCTTGGAAAGGCCTGCACTGGGAAGCTAATAGGGTAGGCTGATTGTGGAAGCATCCACAGCTGGGCAGTGCCCCAATCAAACCACAGCTAGCCCTGATAAAAGGTCTGTGAGCTAGGAGCTAAGTCAGTCTCTCCATCAGTGGAAACAGGGCCGGTGCCAGGCATTTTGCCGCCCTAGGCGGCAAACACAGAAGGGGGCAGCAGGGCATCCTAGCGTCCACTGCGTTGTTGAGCTGCCGCTGATGGTTTGGCGGTGATTCAGCGCCAGCTCTCCACGCTGCCGTTATTTCAGCGGCACTTCAGTGGACACTTGAACAGTGAAGAAGCCGTTGAGCTGCCACCAAATTGCCACTGAGGGGGGCGAAAAGCCACCCTCCAAATTCTGCTGCCCCAACTGACCACCGAGGTCACCTAATGGTGGCGCCATCCCTGGGTGGAAAGAGAAGGATCTGGCTGCCTGGGAGCAGGATACTGAGAGTAGAGCCATCCTGGGGAAATGCCAGAGGAGCTCCAGCCTGGCAAATACCCAGGCTGTGGGCCTTGCTAAAGGTCAAAACAGGTACAGGGGAAACAGAGGTGCATCCCAGGACTAGGCAGAGGCATCTGATCCAACCTCCTTGCCAGTGGCCATTACAGACTGCAGTCTGCCCCAGTGGGTAGGAGCTAGATGATGACTGGAAGTAGCCACTGAGGCAAGGTGGAGATAGAGGGTTGGAGATTCCCCTGAGAAGGGAGACCCAGGGTGTGGGGGTACTGCTGGGGAAGAATCCCAGGGCAAAGGGCACTGGGGTCCAGGAGGGACACGGGAGGGCCAGCAGCAGGCGAGACATTAGCCAGCAGAGTGCACTTGGAGCTGGAAGCAAGCTAATTCCCAGGACAACCAGCAGGAGGCACCGAGCTGGTGAGTCCTCACTTTGCTACAAAATGCATCTTACAAATGTAGATTTTTTTTTTGTTACATAACTGCACTCAAAAACAAAACAATGTAAAGCTTTAGAGCCTACAAGTCCACTCCGTCCTACTTCTTGTTCAGCCAATTGCTAAGACAAATAATTTGCTTACATTTACAGGAGATAATGTTGCCGGATTCTTATTTACAATG
Organism: Dermatemys mawii; assembly: GCA_007922305.1. NCBI lineage: Eukaryota > Metazoa > Chordata > Testudines > Dermatemydidae > Dermatemys > Dermatemys mawii. Next base: position 17,298,881 of record ML677351.1, read on the forward strand.
AAAGTGAGAACAGGCATTCAGATGGCATTTTTGCAGCCAGTATTGCAAGATATTTACGTGCCAGATATGCTAAACATTCATATGCCCCTTCATGCTTCGGCTACCATTCTAGTGCTTCTATGCTGATGATACTCGTTAAAAAAATATGCATTAATTAAATTTTGACTGAACTCCTTGGGGGAGAACAATATGTCTCCTCTTCTGTTTTACCTGCACTATGCCATATATTTTGTATTGTAGCAGTCTCGGATGATGACATATTGTTCGTTTTAAGAACACTTTCACTGCAGATTTGACAAAATGCAAAGAAGGTACCAATGTGAGATTTCTAAAGACAGCTACAGCACTCGACCCAAGGTCTAAGAATCTGAAGTGCCTTCCAAAATGTGAGAGGGATGAGGTGCTTTCAGAAATTTAAGAGCGACACTTCGATGCAGAAACTACAGACCCCAAACCATCAAAAAAGAAAATCAACCTTCTGCTGGTGGCATCTGACTCAGATGATCAAAGTGAACATGCGTTGGTCTGCACTGCTTTGGATCGTTATTGAGTAGAACTCATCAGCAGCATGGACGCATGTCCTCTGGAATAGTGATTTAAGATGAAGGGACATGAATCTTTAGCGCATCTGGCACATAAATATCTTGCAACACTGGCTCCAAAGGTGCCATGCGAATCTCTGTTCTCACTTTCAGGTGACATTGTAAACAAGAAGCAGGCAGCATTATCTCCTGCAAATGTAAACAAACTTGTTTGTCCGAATGACTGGCTGAACAAGTAGGACTGAGTGGACTTATAGGCACCGAAGATTTACATTTGTTTTATTTTTGAATGCAGTTATTTTGTACATAATTCTACATTTTAAAGTTTAGTTTTCATGATAAAGAGATTACACTACAGTACTTGTATTAGGTGAACTGAAAAATACTATTTCTTTTGGTTTTTTTACAGTGCAAATACTTGCAATCAAAAATAAATATAAAGTGACCACTAAACACTTTGTATTCTGTGTTGTAATTGAAATTAACATATTTGAAAATGTAGAAAACATCCAAAAATATATAAATAAATGGTATTCTATTATTGTTTAACAATGCAATTAATCGCACAATCATAATTAATTTTTTTAATCATTTGACAACCCTAATTTTGACATAAGGGTTTCTTTCCTATTGCACCTCTTTGCGGGCTATACAGTGAAATTTATCAAAATAGCTTCTCTAATAACATTAGGTGAATAACTGGCTCCAAAACGCCCCCCAGCCTTCTGCTTGAATCAGCAGGCAGCTGCACGCTTGGAGAAATACAACCCTTTAGGAAGTAATGGGATTACCTTCTTGTGTCTCAAGTCTCCACCTCATTGATTCGCCATCTTTTTTTCAAATCTCAACTGCGCACACGTCCTGCTTACCCATACCTCTTCATTTCACTCCCCCTCTGCTATTATACATAGGATTGATTCTATGTGTGATGATTTCAGAGGCAGTTTATATGAAAGATTATGCTGTTTACAGAATAAAATTCTCTCTCAAATAAATACCGTTGCCCTCACTTTCAATACCAGAGTGCCATTCAGATATCAAGGGTTAGTTTTCAATGGAAAAGAAAGCAGTTACACAAAGCCTGGGTACATTCCAAGTGCAGCTTGGTTTATTCACACATATACACCAATCCTGATATGAGATGGTTGAACAGCTTATAGGGCAATCTTCCTTCTGGATATCTGAGCCTGATACCAATACCCAGTTCCCAGGAAACAACTCTGCCTCATATTGACTAATCAAGAGCCCAAAGCACAGAGCAAACACTCCTGCTGGGCAAACACAGCTTCCTCTCCTAGAAGTTTGGCTTTACCTTGCATAAGTAAAACTGCCAACACCATAACATGTCTTCCCAAGAGTCTCTATTTGCTTGCATGCTAAGAAAAAGAGTAATAGCACCATCTGTTGACATCTGCCATGACAACATGTAGTGGAGTAGACAGTCTATGTGAATTAGGCAAGTATGTGAACCTACTCTATTGCTCACAGTGAAAATTCAAAATATATTACTAATATATAGGTCCTGAACCTGCAGCCATTAATATATTACTAATATATAGGTCCTGAACCTGAACCTGTGAGTAATTCCACTGGAGGCAATGGAGGCTTGTCACAACAGTGAAGGCTGCAGAATATGGCACTATAACCCTTAGCTCATAATTCAAGCCCAGTTTACGCTAGAAAAATTTTGCACCACTGCTAATAGCAGTGTTAGTGCTGGGAACCTTAGTGTTAGTGGGCCAATATTTTTAAATACAACTTTCTTGTAACTTTGCCAATGAGCTAGTTTTAGCATCAAAATATTAAAAACTCCAGCAGTACTCCAACCCATCTACGCTAGGACTTCAGATATCGCTATACCAGTGGAGCTGAACCAGTATTACCAATTAATGGAATTTTTTCCAAAATCTCTCTGATACAGAGACTCCAGGATACAAAATGAGCCTTCCTGGGTGATTTGACTATTTACTTCACATTATGGACTCCTGCAGTCCTAAAGTACACATTGGTATTTGCATTGTCACCCTGCATGCTATAGGCAAAACATTACTGAACGCCCACTCTGTGGATGCTGAACTTTGGTCTAGGAGCTTTACATTTAAGTCTAATTTTTCCCCTCGCAATTACAGGCAACATTGCAGGGGAAAAAAAGCACAAGGCTTATCACTGTTTGCAGAGGAGGAATTTCCCTATGCAAGAGAAACCATGTGTCTTTCATGCATATTAATGTGCCAGTGTGCCTGTACATTCAAGATGCATATTCTTGGTAGGTTTCCTAGCTCAGTGTCTATTCCTTTGCCAGTGCTTGAAACAAAATAATATACAGATATATCAGGATTGTGTTCGTCTTCTAGGCACCCTTCATGAAGGTTATCCTTCAGCATTTCTAAAGTCCCAATCACAATCAATTGATTTCTTGTACAACAGCCCAGATTTACATAATATGTTGTGAAGTGCATGCTCAGAAAGTTCAGTCCAGATCAGTATCGAAAAGTTCACAGACCTGATTTATTACAAGATCCACAAAAGTCAGCATAGGCCGTGGCACAGGACCCCCAACAACAGAAAGTCTACTAAGAGGTAGAAAGATCATGGAAGTTCAAGGCCCCTACAACATCTTCTCCAACAGGGGCTCCACTAGGATGACCAGATGTCCCAATTTTATAGGGACAGTTCTGATTTTTGGGTGTTTTTCTTATATAGACTCTTGTTACCCCCCCATTCCCATCCTGATTTTTCACATTTGCTGTCTGGTCACCCTAGGCTCCATAGGTAACCAGCACTGCCTATATAAAAAGGGATGGGACTGCCAGGCTAGCACATCCAAGGGACACATTAATTCAGTGCTTCCTTTGGTCAGTCTCCTCCAACACTCATTCTTTGCAAAAGACAAAGCCATTCTCTCCTGGTAGAGCCCAGCACAGAAACACCTCCTGCTCACCACTGGAGGCTTCCCCTCCTCCCATGCCATAACAGTTTGCACCTCCTTTCATCAGAGGAGATATTTCCGAAATTGCTGAGCTGGGTCAAAGTTGTGTCAGCATATAGAACATTATATGTGATTACATTATATCCTGCAAAGTCCATAGGGGTGAAAGAGAGGTGGAGCTATTGTCTCCCACACAGTTGGATGTCCTACCACAAACAGTTGCTCTCCTTTGGTAAATGCTAGCTGAAACAGCATGGGAATATTGTGTTGAAAACTATTGTGTAATCTATCATTTGACACCCCCATTTCATGGCTCAATTTACAGGGTCATTCAGTTCAGACTGACACAGAGACAGTCTCTGCTTCCTGGTATGTGTGTCTCACTAAAGTCGCTATTTGTGGTTGTTTTACTTAAAAGCAGCATTTAGTTGATGACATATTGTCTGAAAGAATAATCAAAAGTGACCATGGAAAAAATATTCTCTGGAGACAAAATCTGCATTTGGTAACCTCAAGGTGAATTGTATAAATTCAGTATACAGTCCCACTGCCAGGGGATATCTGGTGTCTCCCGTAAGTGTGGCAGTGGAATGTCTGTGCTGGATGGAACATGCATGTTGCATCTACATCCATCTAGAAGACATATGAAGGAAGTAATTTGGGGCAGTGAATGAGAATTGACATTCTTGCAGGCTTGAGAGAGGCCCATGGTCCCATCTGCATTCATTTCCAACAGTGGCTTTAAAACCGGAAGCTTGGAGACAGGCAGTATTTGGGATACCACTGCAAAAAGATTACAACTATTCATGCTAGAATTTTAAAAACAGATGGGCTAGTTTTGTGAAGCAAAGGTGTTGAGTATTTCAGCTTCTACAGTTTATTTTACTTAAGGGGGGGAAATTCAGCTCTCTACAGTGGCCCAACCCAAGGCCTATACATCACCTAAGTGTAGCTAGAAGGGAAGTTCTTCCTCATAATCTCTTCCATGCACACAGTTACTTGCTAGTTTAATATTTTTGTTCACCAGATATTGACTACACTGATAAGAGCTGCATTAAATAATATGCATATGCCTACTTAAAATTTGACAGAACTAATTTAGAACACTTGCCAATGTTTAGCATCTCTCACTGTTCAATTAGCTAATCACTCAGATTCTTAAGAAGAATGGATGTGCATAATGCAAATGAGCTGCTTTAGGTTCTGTTCCATTGTAAAGTGCTCCAGCCTATAATGTGAACAATTTAAAACAAAAGAAAATTTAATTTCTTTACGGAAGTTTTTATTCCCATGTCAAAAAACACCCCACAATCAGTCAGTCATATTCCAGCAACTCAAATACATACCCTATGTTCAGAGGTAGATAAAACTGTTTGAAAGAAATAAAAGCTAGACAATTCTCTTTCTTTTAAAGTTCAATAGTAGCTGTATCAGCATTCCCAGGTCTTATTCTGCAAAACAGATTAATGGGGAGCAAAACAAACACTTACTCGAATAACATAAGAAGTATAATACTAATTTTTCTCCAAACCTCCTAAAGATTTATCGTCTTAGGAGACATTTCCTCTCTATGCTCCACCACAGCTGCATTGCAGAATGATGCCATTCTTGCAGGCTTGAGAGATGCCCATGGTCCCATCTGCACTCACAAGAGAAAACAGAGTGATGGTGAGTTCCAAAAGTACAGTTGATATGCTCCAAGTTTTCCTTGACTTTACAGTTCCTTCCCTTCCTCCCCCTCCCCCCCACCACTTTCTCCAGAAAGATATACTAGAAGATGGCAACCACGAGTAGAATATAACTTTTGCCACTATTGGGTGCAACTAAATTGTATTTTTGTTTCCAGTTCATCTCCATGTTCTAAATCCAAACCAAAACTCCAGCATGAACAAGATTTGCTATTAGTGCTTTAATATCCAGTTAATCCTCTTTGTCACAAACACCCATAAAGTATTCAGGACATCTTGGCAAGTATACTGTGTGACGGAGTCAGACCAGAAGGATATAGGAGAGTGCTGGAAGGCAGGTATATCAGCCTCAGGATGTGCAGGTCCTTGTTCCCTGGATAGCCAAACAAAGGCTACTCCAGACCAGTCAAGACACCTGGGGCCAATTAAGAACCTTCTAGAAAGGAGTAGAAACAGCTAGCCTAATTGGGACACCTGAAGCCAATCAGGGACTGGCTGAATCCAGATAAAAACCTCCCAGTTAGTCAGGTGGGCTGTGGGTGTCAGGAGCTGTGGAAGGAGGTTGTGCTGTTGGTGAGACTGAGTGGTGGACAACATATCATCCAGAAGGAAGGAGGCCCTGAGGTAAGGATGAAGTGGAGTTTGAAGAAGCGGGGACTGCTGTGGAGAAGTAGCCCAGGGAATTGTATTGTGTTTTGTGGATAAAAGGTCAGCCATCTTAGCTGATACTATTAGGGTCCCTGGGCTGGAGCCTGGAGTAGAGGGTGGGCCCAGGCTCCCCCCCTTTTCCATCTTCCATACTGGCCTGTGATGAAGGTAACTCACTAGGTGGTGACTCTTGCCAATTATACTGAGAAAGGGAGGTCACTCTGGGGCCTAGATGAGTTTCTGAGGCCCCTAAATCTGCCAGGAAGCGCAGGACCCACAAGTACAAACTTGGAGCTTTGTCACAACTGTGATTGGGAGATGCCTGAAAAAGCATGGATGACATTTTCAGTTCTTTCTACAAGCCTTTGTCTGAGGCACTGAAGTGCAAAGCAACTCAAATCTAAAACTCATACTAAAGACTAGACCTTAAGGCAAGGTTTTTGTTTCCCCTCCCCTTCTCACCCCAAACCTATCTCAGAATACAAATTAAGCAGAAATTGTTATCTAGACAGATTAATTAGAAAAGGGACAGTTTTGCCCATCCCAATATAACCAAACACAGGTAGAACTAATCAACCAGGCAAAATAAGAACACTCCCAATGCCTTTTTCCTTGTTGTGAAACATATAAAAGAGATGAGGCTGCTCCTATGGCCACAGCATAGGACTCGGTCAGTAGATTTTGATTTTATTCCCAGCTTTATCAACCTCCTTCATGACCTAGGATGAAGCACGAACTCTGGGCTTCAGTTTCACCATTTGTAAAACAGGCAGAATATTATATGCCTAAATCACAGTGATGTTGTGAAACTCAATTCATGAATGTTTAAAAAGCACTTTGAGATGATAGGAAGGTACTACAGAAGAAAAAAGATCAACAGTGTTTTAGGCTGCTCCTAGCACCAATAACATCTGCACCCCCAGCCTCAAGAGGAAGTCCATTACGTAAATAACTCAAGGAGAACTAGTAACAGCATGGCTTGTAAGGGAGCTAGGCTGTCAAGGGATAGGTGAAGGCTGACCAGGACCACAGCGGTCTTGAAACTGAGGATTTGGAGGTTTCTGCAAATCCATCTCTGTGCAGGAAACCTTTATCGAAAGCTGCAACGTGAGTAGCATGGTGTTTCCTGGGCTCTGCTGCCTTTCCCGGAGTTTTAAACAATGGGAAGAAAACAAAATGGACCAAAGGATCATAGCAGCCTTGGGAGTCCAATTTAGGAGTCACAGTCTTGGATTTCCTATAGGACAGCAGGGAGGGAAGCGTGATAAAGCTGAAAAACCTTCAGCTTGTGTATTTTCCGTACAAATCTAACCAAGTCAGGAAAACAAACACCTGAACTGTAGATGGTGTTTTGCATAGAAACCCATCATTCTTTTATAACCTTTTTCAAAACTCCCACCCTCATTGCTACAACCATATTTATGAGAATAAGACTGGCACATTCCCAACCCTTTCTACCTCCGAAAATGGGCTGGGAATATCCTGAAGGGCAGTATGCTCAAAGTGTGCTGCAATGGGAAAAAAAGGAATACTTTTAGCAGATACAACATTTCATTGGCTATACAAGAGTGTCTAATATAAGACATCCACACCCAGAAATACATTTTTACAGCTAGCTCTCTACAAATAGAATATACACCACAGTGCTTGGTACCTTTGCCACTTGTGTCATTACTACTCCACCACTGGGTGATAAAAAATGTTCAGCAAGGTGTAATGCAGAATTTGTGGCAAGGAAGGCAATTACAAGTACCCAGGTGTTGCCCAAAAAGATGCCAACAATAATGATACAGATGAACCATAATACTTTAAAAGGAAACATTTTCCAGTAACAGGCATTCACTTGTGCAAATTGCATCACATTTTTTTAACACTGAACAGCAGGAGCGTTACAATAGTATGCATGTGCCTTACATATCTCCAGAGCAGCTCTGTGTAGCTTGAAAGTGTGTCTCTTTCACCAGCAGAAGTCAGCCAAATAAAACATATTACCTTACCCACTTTGTCTCCCTAATATCAATTTACAGAGCACTCGGCACACTCTTTCTGAGTTAGGTGTTGGCACTGAGGTACAACCTTACACAGAGTGTAGCACAGAGCTGAACCACTTCCAGCATTTTGCTTCAATGAGGCAAAATCGTTCCTTGAGCTCGCTGGTGCACAAAAGAGAATTATGCTCACTGCTCCCCTCTACTGGCCAGCACATGAGAACAGCAGAGCCATGCCCAAATGTAACCTCCATCCCTCCTCTATCCTCTCTGGAGTACGACGCATCCCTGCGGGAAATAGTGAGGGAGCATTCCAGTAAGAGCCCTTATTCAGCTCAAGTTCCTTATTCCACCACTGCCACCTATGAATGGGCCATGCAGAATCTAGCCAGTAATCTTATCCCTCAGCTTCTTCCCCATTCAGGTTTGGGTTAATTTTGCTCTCTTCCTTGCCTCCTCCTTCTTTTTCATCTTTCTTTCTTCAATTTGCTGTCAACATCTTTACCAAACACTGACAGTTCCATGGTTATTGTCAGAAGAAGTGGGTTTCTTGCACAGGCTCAGTTTAAACTCCTCTGACAAGGAGCTCAATAGCTGGGAATCCTACCCCGGAGAATGCAGTGGCCTGAGAAGCCGAACCTGAGCCTTTACAGCTTTCTTGTCTCCATGGACCGAAGCAGTCTTGGTGGGTGACACATGGTGAAATGGCCAATGAGAAAGATGTATTGTGTTCCATTTTAGGGCACTGTTAATTCTGGCTAGACTTTTGAGTGTGGTTCACAAAGAAGTGAGGAGACAAAAGAGTGCCCAGAGCACCAGAATGTTGTGCTCCCTTTGGTCTTTGCATCTTAAAGTCTGACTGGGTATATATATTTTTGGAGAGACTATCTGCAACTAAAAAAAAATACTTCATTGTGATTATTTTGCCATACTCCCATTCCAAGGCAACACAACACTGATGAATCTCTTTGACTATAATTAAATAGAACAGTTCCTTTTATTTAGCACTGGGAAGCAATAAAAGGTTATTAACTGGTGAAGGTTTTAATGCCAGTTTATTAGTGGCTCTGACTTGGTGCCTGCTGATAGTTATTGTGAAGGCCAAAAGGTTAACAAGAGTTGGCAGGACCCAAACAGCTTGCCAGGTGTTTTTCCTTGTGGTTGATGGAGTAAAGCCAATTGAAATTATCACTGTAAAACTAGCCACTGGTAATTCTTAATTTCAATATGGAACATTATTTGCAAGGAAAGAGGGCTTTTAACTCCCCTGTTATTGTTACAAGTGTCACATATTTTGTAATAATTGCAGCCAGCAGCAGCCAGCTCTCTCAAACCTCAATGGCTCCCTGACAATGTACAAAAAGTATAATATTTTCCATTAAAATAATAATGGTCTGTTCAATAAAATAAAATTTTGTAGCCTTCTGCATCCTTGTGAGGAGCAATTGAGGCACAAGACCTTCCCAAGGACCTTTAATTGCTGACTTCATAAATATGAAGAGATATAATGAAATAGTAAGAATGAGATTACATATGATCCAGCCAGCCCAGATAATAAAAGACACACACACTGGTGTTTTGGACTTAATCCACTGGTATTTAGTCCAAAACAAAGCAGATGGTAAAGCAAACAGGTAAGCATCTATTTTATCTTGCAGCTCACCTATTACCTCATTTGGGGTACTTCAGCACATATGTAAAATTAGTTGGATGAAAGATGAAGAGAGGTAACAGAATAGAGTTCTATAGATTTACTGTCAGATAAATGATGCGGAACCATATATACAGCAGTGGCCCTTAAAAACCTGTCTACCTTAGGCCTGGTCTACACTAGGGGGGAAAATCGATCTAAGTTTTGCAACTTCAGCTATGTGAATAGCGTAATTGAATTCGACAATCTTAGATCCACTAATCGCGGTGTTTTCACTGAGGAAGGTCGACTGCTGATGCTCCCCATTGACTCCACCTGCACCTCTCACTCCGGTGGAGTACCGGAGTCAACAGGAGAGCACTCAGGGGTCGATTTATCATGTCTAGACTAGACGCAATAAATCAACCCCCGCTGGATTGATCGCTGCCCATCTATCCAGTGGGTAGTATAGACATAACCTAAGACAAATAAATGACATTGTCTGGGTATTTGAGGTATTTCCTTCTACTTCCCTATATTTATTATAGGAAATACCTTGAATATTGAAGTTAATCCAGTTACTTAAAGGCCAGATTTGGGGTTGTGTATATATATATGGAAACATCTTTTATTGTCAACATTTAGTCTAGGTGGCTTTTTGTCATAAACCCCTGGTCATGGTGACTTTGAAGGGAGTCAGACCGTGCTGATGTTCAGCTTGTTTGTATAAATCTTCAGCCCATTTACAAAGTTTTAAGGTCCTCTAAAATACCAAGGGTTAGAGCCTGACAGCATAGAAGTCAAAGGGAAAACTGTCACTGAATTCAATGGGGCCAGTTCATTTCTCCTATATATTCAGTTACACTGCAAATATATTTTCAAAGCAGAGTGACTTGGAGCTTAACAAAATTTAGAGCATGCTACAAGGTCTCTTTCTAAGAAGACTGTTCTGAGCAATATCTACATGGAGGACAAGATGATTAAAGTCAAGACTGGGTTTTGAGGGGAGTTTCCCCCTTACCTGTTACTTAGTTTTTCTGCAGTCTTTGCAAGACTGGCATGTCAGCATTTTTCAGTATGTGTCTAGGCACATCGTTCACGTATTTACTATAAACAGTTTTAGCAATTTAATGATGTAGATATTTTTTACTTTTCATTATTACTTCTAGTTCCTTCTCTTTACACTCGTTTTTATCCCCTGCTTTTTTTCTTTCCCTTTTCCCTTAACCCAGCTTGGTTGCATTTTTGTATTGTTTCCATTTACTTTTTCATATGTATCAAATTTTATTCTGAATTGCCCAAGCAGGGATCACTGATTGATACAGTAAAATGGCACTTTTGTAAGTAACCCACAATGCCTCAGGAATTCACAGAATCACAAATACCAAAGACACAAATTTAGATCTACTTTACAATAGACGTATCCCTAAAGCTTGCACTTCACACTCCAGTGCTGGTAATCTGAGACCTTTGGCAAACATTACATTCACTTAAAAATAATTCTGAATTATGCTGGATTAACGCAGAGTCAGGGCACATGCAGAGCACTGAATGCAGTTCTTACCTGGTATTCTTCTGATGAAATAATTAGAAATAATCACTCCAATTAGTTCCCTCAATTCTTCACAATTTTTCTCTCTTAATTTCAGCTCTTAGCTATATTTATTTATTTATCTTATGCCTTTCGATTGTAAATCTTTTAGCCCTCAGACCTATTTTCTGTTCGGCACTGACCCAATTAATATTCTACAGCTCTGCACAGGTTTACAAGATGTGGAAATTACATTCTTATTATTTTATTAAGGTGGCCTGAGTTTTGGAGGTGAGGAGCGGATGGGTGGCAGAAGTGAAAGTAAGCCAGTACACCCCAGTACGGCATACCGGCAAGAGCTGGTGCGCCTTACTGGGGGCTGGATTCCCCAAGCAGCAATTTAAAGGACCTGGGGCTCCCAGCAGCAGATGAAGCCCCGCGCCCTTTAAATTGCCATCAAAGCCCCACTGCCAGAGCCCTGGGTAGTGATGGCAGGGCTCGGGCAGTGGTCTAACGCTCCAGGCCCTTTAAAGCACTGCGCAAGTACTATTGCCAGCTGCCATTACCACCCCAAGCCCTTTAAATTGCTGCTGGAACCTGCCACCATTGCTGCTGGAACTTCCCACTACCCCAGCGCTCCGGCGGTGACTTAAACAGCCTGAGGCTCCCAGCCTGCTACTGTCCTGGGCCCTTTACATTACCGTCCAAGCACCGCAGAGCCCCGGGACCTTTAAATCCCCCACCCAAGCCCCAGAGATCCCAGCCACCTCTGCAGCTGATGTAAAGAGCCTGGGGATTTAAAAGCCCTGCCTCTTCTGGTTGAGGCCCCACCCCCTGCTCAGGACTCTGGAGGACCGTAAATCCTTTAAGTTAATTTCAACCCAATGGGTGGTAAAAAACCACATTTTTAAATCTTCTGTTTTTCTGTCAATTTTAGGGGTTTGAATAACACTCATCTCCATAGTATCTAAAGCGGGATGGGCAAACTGGCCCATTAGGGCTTTGGATTGGGGCAGCAGGATTACCACCCCAGTGGCACTGTGGGCCCCGCGCCACTCTTAGACGCGACCAACACAACATCCCTGCAGCCCCTGTGGGGGACAGAGGCTGCCTGCAGGTACTGCCCTCCCCCACTCTCCCGCAGCTCCCATTGGACAGAAACGGAACCGCCACCAATGGGAGCTTCAGGGGAAGTATCCACAGGCAAGAAAAGAGCGTGGAGCCCTCTGGGCCCTCTCTCCCAGGGGCCACAGGGACATGGTGCTGACCGCTTCTGGGAACAGTGTGGGGCCAGGGTGGATGGGGAGCCTGTCTTAGCTCCATTGAACACCACTGCCACCCCAGAGCTGCTCCAGGTAAGCGGCACTGGGCCAGAGCCTGCACCCTGAGCCTCTCTTGCACCTCAACCCCCTTCCCTGATCCTCCTGCCCTGAGCCTCCTCCCCAAACTCAACCCATTGCCTCAGCCCTACATTCGTGGCCCTGCAAGCAATTTCCCCATCCAGATGTGGCCCTCTGGCCAAAAAGTTCACTCACCCCTGATCTAAAGTCTTTGCAGATAAATGAGATATGCAAAAGCAGGTCCCTAATGACCTTAATGAAGTCTTCTGGTCTCCGTGTCCTGGTTCTAGGAGGCTCTGCTTTGGTTAATATTTATATGGGGTTTGTTTATTTCTCCTATCTATTTAGTTACACTGGGAATATTTTTTTTCAAAGTGGAGTGACTAATGGGGCTTTAGCGCATGCTATAAAGTAGTCACAGTGCCTCAAAGAACTCATTCCATAGATAGATCATTTTGACCAGCAATGTGTTATCTCCAGCTCTGCATATAGTTTTGTCCTGCATTTGTGGGGGAGCATTTTGTTCCAAAGAAACATAGCTGTCTTAGCAGGTCCTGGATGGAGATGCACTCACAGAAGTAACTGAATCCTTATTCATCAATTCCACTGGAGATCAGGACCCAGACCTTTAACTGATATGGAAAGTGGTCTTAGGGCTTGTCTTCACTAGCGCAGGGAGAGATTGATCGCCAGTGGTGCCCCCGTCGACTCCATAACTCCAGCTCGCCAAAAAGCGCAAGCTGGAATCGACGGGGGAGCGCGCCGCCACCCGCCGCCGTGAGGATGGCAGGTAAGTCAGCTGTAGGTACGCCGATTTCAGCTACGTTATTAACGTAGCTGAAATTGCGTATCTACAGTCGATCCCCAGCTCTAGTGAGGACCAACCCTTAGAGCCAATGGAGAGGATGCAGGACAGGGCTGATAAGCTCATGTCAGCCCATGTCATGGAGGCAACAGCTATTCTGCACAAGATGGAGACTTCACACTGCTTCCACATGCTGCCCCAAGTACAGTAACTTACAGTAATGCAAGGAAATGAATGGATCACTTTGGCCAGATCCTCCTCAGGGAGGAAGTAATGAAGTTTCTTATCTAGCGGAAGATGGTGTGTGAAAAATAAAATCAAACCACTGTATAACCTAAAAATAAGCTGGAAGATGTAATACATTATAGCTTAGACTTTGAGAAAGTGCATAGATTAAATGTCAAATGGATACAAATGTAAGCATTAAAACACTTTCAGACAACTGTTTTAAGTTTTGAGTTTATAAAGAAAATTAACTTTCATGTTGTCAAATAAAATTATTTTAGATAGATTGACAGATAGACATATTTGAAACTTTCAAGCCTTTTGTGGCTTATTTAATATTAGTGTCAGAGTTGGAAAGAAAATAACACTTTTATACATGAACTCCCTATCTTAGCTTTATGATTCAAGTTTTTCAAATAACACACCAACATACACATGGATTAAGCAAAGAATCATGTATAATTGTTGTGAAATATCTATTAAAACTGTAGTATCATTACTGAAAATGTAGTTTTATACAGCAATATAAATTTAAAATAAAATATGCGTGAATAACATATAATTATAATTCTTATCATCAGTGGGGAAAGTAGCAGATCCTCTGAGAGACAAGGGCCTTGAAGTTTGGAGTGAGTTCAATCACTCCTCATCCAGCTCCCCTCCCCTAACCACCCAATTTCCCTTCACCCAGCTCCCCTCTCCCAACCCCCGTCCCCCACAATCACCTGCCAGTCCCCTGCCCAAAGAGGCTTCTGCCACCCCACTCACTGAGCCCAGATGCCAGCAGTCTTGAGATAAGAAGGAAGGTCCTTCCATGGATCAGTAACTGGTTAAAAGACAAGAAATAAAGGGAGAAATAAATTATGCATATTCACCATAGAGAGGGGTAAATAGCAGGGTCCCCCAAGAATTTATACCAATGATGTTCAACATATTCGTAAATGATCTGAAAAAAAGGTAAACAGTGAGGTGGAAAAGTTTGTAGTCACTACAAAATTACTCAGAATAGTTAAGTCCAAAGCAGTCTGCAAAGACTTACTTACAAAGGGATGTCACAAAACTGGGTGAGTGGGTAACAAAATGGCAAGTGAAATTCAATCTTGATAAATACAAAGTAATACACATTGTAAAACAAAATCCCAGATATACATTAGTCCTTGGAATAAATGTTTGCCTCTTGGTGGAAACATGGGGACTATCTTTCTTAACCAGAAAGCAAATCATTCTTTAAACATCCAGCAGGTTATTTTTATGCAGACATGAAAATATAAATATAAATACAAAGAAACACAAAATCCATCCTGGCTTGACTATGTCTTGTTTAGCACAGACATGAGTTCACAAGCTAAAGCTCATAAAACAAGTTCAAATTCAATTTTAAATCGGTGCGACAAGGTCAAAGTGCAAGACAGAACTGTTGTAGCAAGGCTAAGCTATACAAAGGCCAGAGCATCCAGGGTTAGGGTTGCCACTGCATCTCTAGCCTGCCTCCCTTTTCTGTAAGCATTACAATACACTATCATCATTAACAACAACATTGAGGGTGTATATAGCACCCAATCAGAGTTCAGGGCTCCATTAAACTAGACATCCTATATGACCTACAATTAAAAAAACAAATCTTGTCCCCAAAAGCTGTCACTCTAAACATTTAATTCCATTATCATCGTGGTATGTGTCCACTATCATTATGTATTAACGTACTGGATACATTATCACCCAAGAAATGTGATCATGCTACCAAATTAATCTCTAACACTTCTAACTAATTTACCTATTGGTTCTTTACTTCAAATGCAATCTGGCAAGGCACAGGACAATGCTACTTTCTGTCTGATAACTAATGCGATACCACACAAGCTCATTGCACCTTGTTTGACATTTGAAAGGGCCTCACGCAGCATTTTCATGTGTACTTTTTCCAAACATTTCACTGTGCACTGTCCCAGCTTTGTTTCCCCTCTCTCCTCTTCTGTTAGTTGCACAATTGCTTGGCAGGTAGGGTGACCAGATGTCCCGATTTTGGGGGCTTTTTCTTATATGGGATCGTATTACCCCCACCCACGGTCTTGATTTTTTACACTTGCTCTCTGGTCACCCTATTGGCAGGCAAGATGTCTGTTCCAACTTCTCTGAGTTCATATCTTTAGCCCCTGCTAATTCTTCAGAATGACAGTCTGCAAATGTGCAGAAGTAGGGAAATAATTTGCTATATGATTTCACTTTGGATAGGGAGAGGGACTTGAGATTTCCACAGGGATATCCGTGCAGACACTGAGTATGACATGGTAGAGAGAGTGATGAAAAGCATTCAGCTGGCAGGCAAAGCAAGCATGAGTTTAACAATTTGGAGGAGGCTGATCTGAGAGTAGTCTGGATGGGCAGCTTTTATTGACTCTCCTTCACTTCAGCATTTTAGTTAAACTTGAAACACAGACACTAGCCAATGTTCCCAGAGGCTCAGATATAATGGTTCTGTCAAAATACACACACAATTCTTTTTGTTTCCAAGACCAAGACTATTCTTTGCTCTTCCTCAAAATGTGACATGCTTGCAAAGTCATTCAAGGAGTCACTGTCAGGTTAAGAGTCATGTGCCTGAGCATGGACATGTTAGAAGAAGGGTGAAAATGATGCAAGAAGCTCAGCAAGTTGAAATCCATAGAATCATGGAAGTGTAGGACTGGAAGAGACCTCAAATGGTCATCTAGTCCAGTCCTCTGCATTCAAGGCAGGACTAAACTAGACCATCCTTGAGAGGTGTTTGTCTAACTTGTTCTTTACAACCTCCAATGATGGAGATTCCACAACCTCCCTAGCTAATTTGTTCCAGTACTTAACTACCCTGACTGTTAGGAAGTTTTTTCTAATGTCCAACCTAAACCGCCTTTGCTGAAATTTAAGCCCATTGCTTTTTGTCCTATCTTTGGAGGTTAAGAAGAACAATTCTTCACTTTCCTCCTCGTAAGAACCTTTTTATGTACTTGAAAACTATTATCATGGACCTCTCAGTCTTCTCTTCTCCAGATTCTTCTCACAGTGTTCCCAAATAATCATTTAATCAGGGCAGGGTGGGAGAACAGCATCTATCAGTATCCAGGTGGAATGCAGTGTGTGATGCTGGCAGATTAGGTGCCAGTCTATGCCCAAGTCCCCATGTCTCAACTGAACACTGATAAATACATAGCTGGAATCAGTCTGGCTCACCTGTATGTTAGCATTGTTAACCTAGGTATTAGAATTATGGGAATGCTTGTAAGAAACCACATGTATTAATCTCACTGATAACATCTGTATCCCATATTGTAAGGTAAAATTTGAGCAGTTGTTCTGTGAGCATCCACCACTATATAAATCACTATGTAAATCACCAGACAGGAGAGACATTAATTAGTGTAAAGGGCTTATTTTCAACAGAAGGTATTTTGCCCCTCCCAAAAGGAAAAAGGCCATTAATAACAGAGGGACTATTGTGAGATGTTGCAACTGGCATGTCCCTTTGTACTACCACCAAGAGGACCAAAGACTATTGTTGTTATCCTGCCTCCTCCCTGTGAAGAGAAGTCATGTAAGGGACTCCTACCATCCGTTGAGTTTTACAGCTAAAATCATATGGGAAGAGGAGAATAAAACCCCTAATAAGAAGGAACTGATTATCTCAGTGGTGCCTGGGCTCTCCATGGCAAAGTGTTTCTAAGCATAAGCAACAGATTCCCCAACTGCTTAGCCTGGCTTAGCCCAAAAAAACAAATAGAACAAACATTTCATTGTGTACCATGAAATAGAAGCTTCTGTTCCCTTTTGAAATTTAAAAGATGGAAACTCATCTGTTTATACGTTTACCTGCTTTAACCTTGTAAATAACTCATTTCCTTTTCCTATTAAATAGATCTTTAGATAGTTTATTATAGGACTGGCTACAAGCATTGTCTTTGGTGGAGTTCTAAGGTGCAGTTGACCTGGAGTTAATGACAAGTCCTTTGGTACTGGGAATAATCTGAATATTGCTCTGTCTCTTGGTGTAATGGAAGATCTATCACAAAAGTACACTCAACTGGGGGGCAAGATAGATCAAAGTACCCCAGGGGACTGTCTGTGACTCCATGGTTAGGCTGTTATAAAACCTGAGGAGTTTACACTAAATAATTGGTTGCTGAAATCTAAGTACAGAACTCACCACCAATTTCAGGTGTGTGCCCCTGCTCCATAGACTGTCCTGAGGCTGGTACTCACACTCCCGAGTCACTGCAGGCAGCATTACAGGGGGCTTGGCTCTCCACTGTACAAATAGCTTGAGGTCTGTGAGAAAATACCACTGATTTGGGGGTATCCTGCTTTTTCCTGCTCCTCTCTTCTTGGTAATAGGGCTCCCTCTGCTGCCAGGACATCATGGCCTCCTACCACTCCTTCAGAGTGGGCTGAATTACTTAGAATTGAAACTGGCTGACTTTGACTTGTGACAGATTTTAGGCTTGTGGTATTTCTATTCCTTTCAGGCCATGCAGCAGTGGAATGATATTGCTTGTGCAAGTGGGTGTAGTGAAAAAGTATTTGTAATGGGGTTTACACATCCTAAGAGCCCTTTCTCCTGCCCAGGTATGGTATAGCATTTTTCTTCCCATGTGGAAGCCACTATCCCACAACGACTTGTCTTCTTCATGACTCAGCCCCCTGTCTGGGTTACTATATGGTCTACTTCCTCCACAGTATCAAAGTCCTGCACCTCTTCCCAGTAGCTGGTAGCACAACCCAGGCCCCACCCTTTACACTGGTTTCCACTCCAGGGATCCTATGACCAGCAGTCAAGGTCTACACAGTCCCCTTCCTTGCTACTGTTTCCCTGGACTTCTTCCTACCTTGACTTCTCAAGCTTTCTATCCCCACAGTTCCTCTAGGGCTGAACCCTTTTCCAAGGCTAGAATCACAAGACATATTCTCCTCACTTGCTTCTCTACTCCCAGAAAATGACAACCCCACAGCCTCAAACTTCCTGTATTAGTATCCCTTACCCAGCATTTCTCTCAGCTGAGCTTTATCAGCAATTAGCATCCATAAATCCCTGGGCCTCCTCCCAGGTGCAACTGTAAAGATTAATTGGCAACTTCTAGGCCACTGTAACCCTTTCAGCACTAGTATGAGGTTAACACCTTATCGCAGTTTTCTTATATCATTTTTTACCAGTAAATAAGATGTTATTGGTTTGATCAGTTGTTTTCTATACTTATAATGGGAAAAACCATTAGAACTAATTATATCTTAATTATGGGCAAAAAAGCAAAAGAAAACATTCTAACCATGCCCACTATATGTGTATACACACGCGCTGTTAAAAAGTTCTCTTTTACCTTTAAGTAAAAGGATGAGTTATCCTTAAACTAGAGACTGATTAAGCCACATTGGGGGGATAAGGCCTTCCTGTTTTAGGCTTCAGCCAATCCACAAGCCAGGAGCTGGTCTGGTGACTCTCAGAGCAGGTATATAAGCCTCACAGGTAAAAGAGCACTTGATTGTCATTGCATAGTTCTTTGCTTGCTCGGGGAGGTAGACTTTAGGTTATTTCAATTCTACTCTTACTCTAGTCTTTTTCTAGTTTCTTCACCTAAATTTTTGGGGCCAAAAATGTCCTCAATGTTCTCTATGGGTTTTTTTAAAAAATCCTTATTTTAACAAAAATATAAATGTTTAAGTTTTAAATTTTGCTACCTTTCAATTTGAGCATTTGCCTGTGTTTGGATATTATTGTTCACCCTCTCTCATAAATAAAGTTATTTATTATATCTGTTTAAATAATATCAGATTAGCTGGCAAAAGTTCCCAGGTTCTCCTCCAATAATTAGACCTGGAAGAGCAAGAAATGGAATTTCCTGCCAGATTAGTCAAGCAGAATAAAATGTTTCATCAGCACCAAAGGTGTCTTCACTTTTACCAGTGAAAATGAACCAGAAGATATGTGGGGGTTTTTTCTTTCAGATACTATGTGTTGACACACTACAGTATAATCCATCTGAAATTCTGCTTTTATTAGGGAGTGTAGGATAAATGTAAGACTAAAGAATCAAAGTTAGCTTAAATTTGGTTAAAGAAATATGTCTTGTAAAGGAAGGCCCTGACTAGCAAGTAGAAGGAAGGCTTTGAAAATATGTGATAAGGCTAGAAGGAATGAAGTAGGGTGATGTCTGACTCAAAGAACAGTTAAAGAGAAGTTTCTAAAAAGAAGGCCTCTGAACAATAGGGATGACTGCAGATGGCTTTAAATCAAACTCAGAGAATCTTTCTTAAAATGAGTCAACATGGCCCTTCCCCAACCCACACACCTATGTGAACCCAGGTGCAATGGGGACACTGTTGGACAGCAAGAAGAAGCAGAAGAAAGGCCTTTGGGGGGAAAAGGTGGTTATAAATGTTATCTAGATTAAGACTGGCAATTAAAGTGAACCATCTCCAATTAGTTTTTAGCTGAAGTCAGTAACTGGCAATTACATCACTTGTTAAAGGGTATAAAAAGTAAACTCTTAATGGGTTCATTGTTAATACCTGCCTGATCATGCTAGAGCCAACCAATATGGGTCTAAGCACCCCTGGGGTTAGCCTGTTTAAGTATCTTGATCAAATGCTATATGGTTACTGTTTAGATGTAGTAAATTGCTTACTTAGGTATGTTTAGAGCAATTGTATATGTACTATTTGGCCTTTGGACTGAATAAAGGACTTTATGGTTAAATTAATATTTAGTGTTTTCCTATACTATTCATAACTTTAAATATTATTCATTCTAACAGAGAGCTAAGGAATTGTTACTGCTTTGGAAATAGGGCGTAAATATATCAAAGTAAACCCATCTGCTGTTTTTAGTGATATACATTTAAGAGTAACTGCCTCACAAGTTTAAATTTTTGAAAGGGAACTTTTCAACACCTGAGCCATTATACCTCTAGCAGTTCATTACCAGTTTAACAGATGCCATTTGTCTTTCTTTTTTGCTACCACTCAATGCCGCCATTCAAGCAAGACCAGAAAGCTACTCAGCAAGAATTGTTCTGACTTAATATAAACATCTAGAGCTCAGGAGAACCATACTGCTGGCAGGGAGGGCTAGTCTCAAATACTGTCATGGGTTTACACCATGTTCACAAAGCAAAACGTCCACAATTCAGTGATTGTCCTTGAAACAGAAGGGTGGCTTTGTTTATAACTTGTACTATCTCAAGTACATATATATATATATATATATATATCTTGTGTGTCAGTTGGCCTATGCCTCTAACGAGGGATGGTGTACGCAGGTGGAATAAAATATAAATCTGACTGTTTTAGAGGCCCATGTTACAGGCCCTTGAGGAATATGATGGATTAGAGGGACTAGAAGAATAAGACTGGAGTGTTGGACTAGACTGGGATAAAAAGGTAACTTAGGAACAGTAAAGTTGTATCGTTAACTTGTCTCTAGAGAACAGGAAACCAAGGACTGTAGGAAGAAGATCGGCTGTGATTCCTAAATGAGGGATGGAAAAGTGTCCAGGACACTGTTAGTCATTCAGTCCCAAGTGAACTACATTCTGCTAAAGTATCTATTTACCTTGGGATACAAAACCTCCTGTCTGGAAGTTCGGACAAGCAGGTAGGCCTGGAGCCTGAGGGGGACAGATTCTCTCTGGTGTAAGTCAGCCTAGCTTCACTGAAATCACCAGCTGAAAATCTTTCCTGTTGTCTATTGTCTTCCTTTCCTTCTTCACTACACTGGTGTTTCTGTTCTCCTCGGTTTTGGCTCCCAGCAGAGAAATTGGTCCAAGGTGCTTCCTCCATGCCACAACAGCACCAGCCTCCCATAAGCTCCAGCCACTGCATCAGTGGGATTGACCCCCATGTTCTCTAGTCTGAGATTGGCAATAAACACTTTCCTCTCCCTTTTTAGCTTTTCTCCCTATAACACCACAGAAGATCCCACTGTTTCTTCCCCTGCCTTAAACCCACAATCCTTTGCAGTTACAATAGGCCTGTGGGATATGATGGATTACAAGACCAATTTTTGGCCAGTTTTTTTCAACATTGAAGCCAAGAACTAATGTCGTACCATAATCCTAGCTGTGCACTGTTCAGCTGTTTTTTCACTCAAAAGATGGGTGTCTTTCAGCATCTGACAAGGTGCTCCTTGTTTATAGCTTTTCTAAATTCATAAGAGTATTTGGAATCTGATGGGCTGAAATTTGTTACATTATAGTTATACCAGGGGCTGATAAAACTACCTGTTTAAGGTTGCCCAATATTTCTTGTGAGAAGACCCAGTTTTCGGTTGCTTATAATTTTTTCAAATTGTGGAAAATTTCACCCCAAACAGTTCAGCCATTTCTGAGAACAAGGCTTGGAAAAAATATATATTTTTACTCATGTTACATTCTTGAGACCTTCTGTCTGAGATGCTCTAGTACCTCCATGGAACATAGACTTGATACTTGGTAGGGGTGGACACCCCACACCAGCCCAGAAGGGTTAAGAAAGACCACTGAGTAAAGGTCACTAAGAAAAACCATAAATGAGGGGTTTAGGCTACAGAAACAGCCCATGATTGGAAGATGGAGCTTATCTGAGCAAGTGGGGGCTGGACCAATATACAGGCAGGAAGATGGCAAGGAAGTCTGCAGCCACCCTCCATGCATTAAAGAGGGAAGGAGGAAATGAGTAAGACCTTAGGATCCTGGTCCTCAAGGAAAAGTGTACCCAGAAGAGAAAAGGGTGAGGAAGAAAGCCTGTGATAGGCCAGTAGGAAGCAGCCCAGGGAGAGAGCAACAAGGTTGGGGACTGAGCAGACTTTGGTTGCATGTTGTAGGGTCCCTGGGCTGGAACCCAGAGTAGCGGGTGGACCTGGGGTCCCCTACCAGCCATTGCCTGGACAGCATGTCCAATGCCACACTGTTTCCCAGAAGGGGAGACCACAGTGACTTGGCCAGAGGGCTGAGTCACTAAGAGAAAGCTGCAGCCTGAGAGAAAGGATAAAGGTGGAGAGACCACAAGGGGAGGCTTTGGAGGTAGAAGAGAGCTAATCCCCAGAATAGCTAGGAGGATTTGCCACCTGCAGTGAGTAGAGCACGCTTTGACACAGCAATGTTCTTTTTGCCATCCCAGTGCAAACTTGCTCCGATTTGGCCAGGCTATACGCATTTTAAAAAAACTGAAACAGTTTGCATGTGTTTCATAGCGATCCTGTTAAAGTTAACAGCTAAAATCCAAATAGTCCAGTCCCACTGAGTGTGTTCAATCCCCTTACAGCTTCTAGTGCTGACCAGACTGTGCATGCATCATCCCCCTGCAACAACTGAGTAAGCTCCAGCACTGAACTACAAGGGAAGAAGCTGGATTTTACCTTCTAATGGCAGTTCCCATCTATTCTGGGCTGGGTCCAGGCACCAGAACTGAGAGCAGGGAACCTGTCTGTCCCATGCTTTCCAGTGGAACCCATGCTGACGTTTAGGCAGCATTGAAGTGGAAGCTTTCTGCATTCAAATGCAGAGGAGATAAACCAGAGCAGGGAGAAGAAAGGGGGTAAACTAAGACTTGAAATTAAAGGGGGGAGACTGGGGCAAGGAGAATGGGAAGCAGGGGGAGAGGCAGGCTGGCACATATTAAGCAGGGTGTCTGGAATTGGGAGCCAGTGAGGTAAACAGGGTGACTGGAGCTAGTTGGATGGGAGTGGGGAGGGAACGCTGATATCAGATGAGGCAGTGGGGGAGACTGGGGCATGGCAGCAGGGAAGGGTCGGGGGATTGAGACTGGAGGAAGAGCCTAGAAGTGAGAAGCCTAGAAGGATTCAGGAAGGGCAATTGGGACTGGCTGGAGAATGAGACTGGCAATGAGGAGTGGCGGCCTGGGAACTGGGGAGGAGGAAATATGTGTCTCATGCAGCAAGCCTGAAAATGAGAATTAGACTGGCTAGGTATGGACACTGGGTGGCAAACCTGAGGAGTGAGGACTAGATGGGGTAAACAAGGAGAGTGGCTATGATAGTGTCTAATTATAATTACATGATGTAATTACATGATGTATTACTTTTTCCACAATGGATCCCTGTGCCATTGAGTGCACAGGATGGAGATATTCTGGGCATTAATCAGTGTTGGATAGTGAAAGACACTGTTGTCTGTAGGACCTCTCTCCTTTTTTTGCAATCTTAATTCTGGCATCTGTAACTTTTGAGTGCCAATTTGCAATTCTCAGTGTTCTTTTAACATAGTTTTGATGTGTAACACTATAATTTTACTATTCAGAAAATTTAACTGATGCTTAAGAGGACATGCTACGTATCTCCATAGTCGCTACAGAGTTTGGGAGTTAAAGGCAATGGAGAGAAAATAAATATTGAAACATGCAAATCAGAGTTCACAATGCTTTGTTGCTTTACAAATTCTTTTTTAAAATAAGCATAGCTCAAAAGTTCATTTGTAGATGAGTCATACACAATATGGCCAAAAGCATATTTAATTTTGTCATCAATGATTGAGTGAGGATTAGTGCACTAAGAAAAACCCCTACCCATAAAGAGTTCCCCTGTTCCCCCCCAAAAGCTTAAACTTCTTATTGTTTTATGTTCATTTAGCAGCTTCTGGCTAGTGCAAGTGTATCAATATTTATTGGTATATTCCCTTGTGAGTACACTGGTGAAGAAGTGGCATGCATCCCAGAGGATGACAACTAAGGTCTCCTTAGTTGAAGCAAAAAAAGAACTGAAAAATTAGACTTTTCCTGTTGCTAAGTACATCTTCTAATTACATTTTCACTGGGACTACGTAGTGGTCAAGTTAAAGTAATAAACCTACTGATGATGCAATTGCTATTTAGGGTATATTAATACAAGTGTCTTGTTTGTGTCTGTGAATAAGTTGGTCCATATTTGAACTAGTTACAGCAAGATGAAGCTACAGATGGTTTCAAAGATAATTAAAACAAGTGGGCAAAATTTATCCCTTGATCTCAGTAAGGGAACCCCAGGCATGAATTTGGCCAACACAGCACTATTTTCCTGCCTTTCTGGAGTGGCACTGATGTATCTGAACCTAGAGATTCAAGCAGGAGATTTCACACAGTCATTTGGAAGCAACTTTTCACTTGCTCTGGTTATAGAGAAGACCTCAATGGAGTCAAGCCAACAGAGAACTTGGTTCCTGGTGACATATGAAGGCCATAGCATTTAGTCATGCTAAAGAACTCCCATAAAGTTTTGCAAAAAGTCATGCTAAGCAATTATATAGAATTATTAGTAAATAAGTAAACTGTACATCAAGTGGAAATATGTTTATACAGTTATGACTAGGTCATGCTCTTAAGGCTATTTTTAATTTTATATGTGCTTGCTAGATAAAATATCATTGGCTAAGCAACTTGAATAACAAGTTATAGATAGTAATGGAAGACACAAGAAAGGAATAAATAGATACAACAGCATTAATAAAGGCAGATATGGTAGACTATAACCCATGATAAAATAGACCAAAACTGTTATAACCTTCTGCACACTGGAAATTTGGGGTATAGTAGGGTATGATCAAAATGTACCTGACCAAAAGGTAGAGATGTAATGGTGAGTGAACTGCAAAAATTATAATATGAGATAAAGGGAGAAGTCGTCTACCTAAATCCATAATCCACCTTGAACCAGAGCAGGAGGACAGGCAAAGTACCCCAGAATTGGTAAATTAGCCTTTTTTGTTTGTGTTGTTTGATCTTAGACACCTGCTCTAAGATTAACAAACCAAACCTGGGCTTGACCAGCTGCTTTTTCAATTAATAAATTTCAGAGAACCCATTAGTTACACCCCTTATTTCTAATCTAGACAATGCTCAGTAGTACTTCTGGAAATTCTTCATGATTGTCTCTGTTCTTCCAGATAACTTTAAGGATTGATCATAAATGCACTTTGCTCAATAAATACACTTGGTGCATGGAAATTCCCATGAGGGGTTTATTGTTTAATTTATTCAGAGGCCAAAAAAGAAGGGTTTCTTTCTGATGTAAAGAAACAAGATTGTTAAATAAATTGGAAATAAAATAACTAGGGTCAGAAAGAATCTTTACTGTAATTAAGGTATTTTAGAGTGTATAGAACAGATAGGAAAATGAATTGTGTGATTGTGACATACAATTTTGCATACAAAATAACTACAAAGAAATTTAAAGTTGCAGAGTTAAGCACTCTAAAGTCGGAAATGTCACAATTAAGGCTAAGCATGCAACCTTGTTTCAGCCGCCTCATGGATAGTATGTGATCATGTAATTAAAGACTGTGTCGCAATGCATATGTAGAAGAGAGCCAAAGCAAGATTTCCCAGGTAACTTTAATTCAGACATTTCCTAATGCAAGTGCTGGATTTACATTCAAGAACTATTTGAAAAGAAAGACAAGGTTACAATTTCCAGAGTTTAAAAAAAATCATCTGAAATCATATTTTTCACTACATGGTTCATGAGCAGAACTGGAACTTTTAGCTCCACAGCACTGGCATCTACCATTTGAGTTGATGGAGTAACTGACAACAGTAGCAAGCTGTTAGCCTTTGTGGGCCAGCCACTAGAGACAGATGAGATACAGTTACCCAGTGGGTTTCACAGCTGTTTGGTAGACAGTTGAGGTATGTGGAGAATCAGGAGTCCTGTGTTCTATTTTAGGTTCTGAAAGAGAATGTGCTGTGCTCTTTCACTGTGTTTTCCCTGGCTACTGCATCTGCCAGCTTGACCTCTGCCCAGATCTCCCCACCTCAGCCTATCTGCTTTATCCAATCCATATTTCCTCTGTAGCCTGTCTTTACCACCTCTATGCCTCTTCTGCCCTGCTCCAGCCTGTCTATGCTCTCCTTGCACTCCTCATCCCTCTGCATTCCAGTTAAGTGGCTCTCTCATTTTCCTGGGCACCTGCTGTAGGGGCATGGGAAGCACAGGAGAAACAGTCTCCCTGCTTTTAGTTCCTAAGTTGGGCTGCTGAGGGAAGTCAATGCTGTGGAAGTCCTGCTCAGCCCCAGCATCCCTTGTCTAGAGCATGCTCAGAACAGACAGCATCTTCTCAGAATTTAGCTGACAAGCTAACAAGCCTCTACAGAGCATGTGTGACTGAGATTTATCAGTGGTTTAGAACTTGGCCAAATTTGGGCAGATTTTTACAGGGACAGCAAATGGTATGTCCTTTACCAAATGACCACACCCCTGCCAGTGTTCAAGACTGGAAGGCTGCTTCGAGGAATGGAGATACTAGTGCTGCAGTTGTAAGAATCTCTGGACAGGGACAAAACATTTTCCCCCATGCTTCATTCTGAGAAATGGTTAAACAGTTTTAGCTGAAACTTTCCAAAAACCAGGCGAACACCTGGCATGGAAAATTTCAGCCTGAATAGCTGAAGTTTGGCAAAGTTATAAGCAACTGAAAACAGAGTTTCATAATGGAAGGCATCAGGCAATCTTAAATACAGAGAACACTACCAGCTCCCCTTATTAGCAGGTGCTCATCAAAATACGAAACAGTTTTTCTTTCTTGCTCTGGCCCTTGTATATGGCTGTGATCATGTAAAGGAGCTAGACTGGGGATGTAATTCCCCTCCTGGAGAACAACTCCCACCTGGAGTAAAACCAACAAAACCAGGTACTGCAACAACTGCCCTTCCCTTCTTCCATTCCTCCCCAGCGAAGGGGCATGTTGGAAACAGGGAGGGAAAGAGGAGTAGAAGATCTAGGCTACCATTCTCTACTGGCATGAAGTTCCATAGGGACTATACATCAGTGGCTTAACTAGGGCTGTGGCAAGGGCTGACATGGACCAACTCATTGAAGAGCTCTCCCTGCTCTGCACAAAGGAGAGCTCAGACACCATGGAGAATCTGGCTCAGTTATTATTAGAATGGCAGAATTTATTCTGCTGCATTGTCCAGAAATTATTTGGTTTGTCCTTGCTCAATGACACCAAAGTATGGTGAGGCTCTTGTATGATTTGCAGTGAAGTCATACAATGACCTCTGATAATATTACAATATGTTTTAACCTGACACTTTAAATCACTGCTCTGCATTTCACCTCTGCTAGTTCTTAACTCCTTTCCTATTTATTTTCTCCGTTCCCTAGCAACTTTGTGATCACATGTTAGGATTTTAGCCTTTCCGGCTGAAGGATATGGGATTTTGAGAAGTATGGCCTGAACCAATCTGCTGTTCTGTGTTTCTAAGAGGAATTTAAATGTTTTGTAGTAGTAAACTTGTGAGTAAATGCTTAACACAAGACCAAATGAATTGCTCAATTAGTTTAATTCAATTTTCTTTCTCCTTCTTAAATTAGACATTTCTACTGATCTAAGTTTTAATGGCAACAGCAGTGATTGGAGCTTATTTTTTGAAGAAAACGGTATTTCATGCCTTTGGGCCCAAAGCAGATAGTACTCTTAGCTCTTGTTAAAATATAAGGAGGATCAAAAATGTTTCACAAAGAATAAATCCTCATTTTCCTCTTTTATGTTGTTTTCTATTAATTTTAAACCTTCCTAGTATGTTATGGACTTTTTCTGATGCCCTTCTTCGTCCCAAACACCCTCTTCACCCTAGTTTCACTCCACATCTGCCTCTATTATCCTCTTTTCCCCTGCCCCTCTTGCCCTCAATTTCCATTCAGTATTCTCCCTCGAATTCCCCTGCCCATAAAGAAACATCATGGAACGAACATTTGCTGTCATGGTGTAGTTCACTCTGCTCATGTGTTCTCCTCCTTCCCCCACCCTGAGTCTGTCTGATCGATTGAGACTGTAAGCTCCTTGATGTGGAACTATGTACTATGATTGTACAGTGTTTAGCAATTCTTGGTTGGTGCTTTGGCACTACTGTAATAAACATGATGTTAATGCAGGCAATAAAACTGATTCTTTCTGGTGCATTGCACTATTCTGATCACCTTAATCGATCCATCCTTCAGTCCTCATATAGATTGCACCGATCACATGTCTTCCATTCTTCTCGTATCCTGGCCTTCCTTCTCCATGTGCGGCCATGTCTTTTCACAATGAAATCTTCCCATCTCTTTGGAGGTCGGCCGAGTGGTCATTTTAGTTCCCATGGGTACCACTCAGCAACAGCTGTAATTCATCAATTGCCAGTGAACCTGGCTATATGCTTAGCCCATCATCATATTTTACTATGCCTGCTCTCAACAACATACTGCACTCCACTCTGCTGTCTGATCACTTCACTGGGGACTGTCGTGGATTGAAATTCTTCTTTCCATCACCCTCTCCATGACAGATAGTTGCTGTTCCTCTGTCTTCATCAGCGCCCATGTTTCACTGGCCTACAATATTGCTGGCCATACAATCAGGGAACAGAGAGCAGGGGGGCTAGATAGGGGATGGGGTTCTGGGGGGGTCTTTGGAGGGAGGTGATCAGGGGACAAGGAAGGGGGGGTGTTGGATGGGTTAGGGGTTCTGAGGGGAGCAGTCTGGGGGTGGGAAGTGGGTGGGGGTCAGATAGGGGGCGGGACCTTCAGCCCTCTGCCCAATTTTGAACCCCAGTGTGGCCCTCGGGCCAAAATGTTTGCCCACCCCTGGGCTAGAGCAACCTTATTTATCATTCTGAGCCACATATGCAACTCTCTGTGTTATATGGCCCACATCCACACAATAGATAATATATATTATATATACACACACTACCTGTATGGCCCTGAGGGTGTCACATGGGCCACAGATGCATGCTGATTGGGCCACAAGTGGGCTGTGGGTTGAGAACTACTGGGCTAGAGAGACATGTTCAAAACTCGAACGTAGATTAGTTTGGCAAATGATGCTTTTTTTATGCTTATGAGTGAACATTTTGCAGGTAGATGATAAACCAAATAAATACATCCCTCAGTCCCATCCTTCTGTGAGGCTTATCGGGGAATATGATTCTCATTTAAATTTAAATCTTGACCACTTTGAAGATGTAGGTCCCAATTCTCTCCTCACTGCAGTTTTATGCTGTGTACTCTCTTGGCTTTGCTGGAGTTACTCCTGAGTTAAAGCAGTAAGTACATGACTAGAATCAGGCCCATAGTTTTGCACACATTATGCTGCTTTCTCAATAGAATCAATTTCTTTGAGTCATGCTATTCTTCAGCAGACAGTTATGCTTTTATACTCGGATAGGTTCTGTGAATTTATTTTTCTTGGGCAATAGCCTGCCCTATAAGTCAGTGAGAATAGGACAGTAATTCTGCTAAAGCACAGCAGAGACTTTTTTATGTCACGATAAATGTATTTTGAAAGCAATAAATAATTACATTTCTAAAGTCATGCTGAATAGGGTACAATTGGATGGCTCTTTCTAAAGTGGCATGTTGCCTAGTCAGTGTGTGAAACGGTTACAAAAAGGTAAAAGCAAATGTTGTTTGGGAGGTAAATTCATCAGAAGCTTGCACATGACTTCCACTTTCTTGAATGGGAGCTGTGCATGAAAATCCAACAGTACTATATTTTGGTCCTTTGGATGCTGCTGATACAACCAGCGTTACTGTCTCATGTAAGTGTCTCTGAGACCCTGACCTTGCTGTGTGCTACCTGCAGAGCACCGAGCATCAATCACGCTACCTCTCCTATTTAGAGCAAGCACTCTACCAATTGAACTAATTCTACTAGCTATTAGTCAACATCTCCTGTCCACCAGCCCCGCCCTGGCACCCTTCTTTGGATGCTGAATGGGGAAACGGGCATGAATGGCTCAGTCCCATGGCTAGTGACACCTTTTAAAAAGAAAGAACAAGGGCCTGATGTGTGTCCCGTCTTCCCCTCTCCTCTCTGCTCCTCTGGCAACCTTCCATTGGAGAATGCAGGCATTGATCCTGCATCCACTTGCCTGTAAAGCAATGCTCTACCATTGCACTGGGGTCAATGAGACAGAAATGGAAGAATTAACGTGTTTCCCAAACAGTGCTCCATCAAATAAAGAATATCCTATGTATCGAGAGAACAATGTTCCTAGGCTGATACTTGATATGTATTACAATGAGCCCATTCTCCTCCTCCAGTTAGTTTCACAATTCCACTTTATAAACTATGCAACACATAAACTGATGGCTGAGACAGAGAAATAAACCTTTTCCAGAGAATAAAGATCATTTCTCCTAAATCTCCAGGTGTACTATATTACAAATTTTTCAGATATTTAGACGCCTAAATATGTGGCCTGATTTTCAGAGTTTCCAAGCACTCAGAATTCTCACAGTGACAGACCACTGTCTTTCTAGTTGCATCTTTTATTTGATAGATGGACCTGAGTCATGAGGTTCAGATCTTGATCTCAGGTTTCTTCAAGTTTTAGGAGTGATTGGATTCAGGATTATTATTTAAAATCCTTATACAGATAGACACAAGCTTCAGTGTTCAGATGCAGACACAAATACCCTGAAAGTTTGTGAAAAAAGAGGGTTTCCATTTTGAATCTATTTCCTATCTATCACAAAACTTGTGAAGAAATGACAGAATCTCTCTCTCTAGCAATTCATACATCAAACTGACTCAAGAAATTATCATGAAGAAGAAAAAATAAAATAGCTCACTTTTCCATGTCTGCAGCAGTTCAAATCCTTCATTGATTTTCATCAAAAGGTGAAATGTGGGTTATTAATGCATCTGGGTAATATTTCTTGTTCATATAAACAGACACCAGTTTAGAGAGAGAGTCTTAACTTCTAGCCTTCTAAACAGAGCCCTATCAACATACTATATTTCAATGTAAAGAAGAGAAAACAGTAGAATGTGACATGCATGATATACTCATTTGAGAAGATGGAAGAAGAAAAAAATCAATTTCATAATCTGAAGATGGCTTTAGCTGCAGATGTGTTTACAGTAAGAATTAATTCTACTTTGCAAGGAAGTGTAGTGAATTGGTTCTCAGGGCTCTGATCAGCACATTGAGACCTGAGAGCTGTATTGAGTTCATAAGACTGAGTCTAAGGATTCAGTTTGATCCTTTGTGTTTTGCTTCCAAGATTTTTGCTAATGAGATCAGCAGTGTTTCCATACCAGAGTGGATTGATTTAAATCACAACAATTAAAATCACTAATTTTAATCATGATTTACATCAGCAAGCTGGAAAACTTAATTTAAATAATGGATTTTAATCTTGTTTTGCATTTGTACTTTTTTGTTATGTTCCTAAAGAAAAGTTATGGTCAATGGTTGGTAAACATTAAAACATGTTTATTTGCAACTAAATATATACTTTGCACTAACTTTGATATTTCTTTTTTGCTAAACAGGCAAAAGTGCCCTTGTAGCAGGCTGTGATGCTACCTGAAATGCACTTTGTGAGTCTATGAGAAGAGATTCTGTCTTCTAGAAAAGGATATGAACATTCTAGGAGAAATCCTAAAGATCCTAGTCAGAAGAAATCTTTTCTCCTATGGTCAGAGGTGAAAGTTGGCCACATGGGCCAGTACGGCATACCAGTAAGAAGTGGCCGTAGGCACTGGCCCATATGCAGCCAATGTTAAAGCACTACCATCAGGGCTGATGATGGGAGGGAGGGGGAAAAAGGGGCAACTGCTCCAGGGCCCAAATTTAAAACACCCCTAACTTACAGGGTAATGCAGTGTTCAGTTCTGCTCTCTGGATGCTGCAACCTTGTATGAGTTTGTCAGTTTAATGAAGAAATTGATATGTATGAGGCTTTTTCTCCCAAAGGAAATCTCTGACACCCTGCAAACCAAACGCACGGCTTCAGGTAGAATAAACAAACAAATTTATTAACTACAAGAGATAGATTTTAAGTGTTTATAAATCAAAGCCCAACAAGTCAAATTTGGTCAAATGAAATAAAAGCAAACCATATTCTAAGCTGATTTTAACACTTTTAGTGCCCTTACAAACTTAGATGCTTCTCACCACAGGCTGTCTGGTTGCTCTTTGATCAGCACTTCAGTCACTTGGTGGTGGTGTCTGTAGATGGAGGTGGAAGAGAGAGCATGGCAAACATGTTCATTCTTCCCTCTTGGCTTTGCCCTACTCCCACTTCAGAGTCAGATGAGCATTACCTCGTAGTCCCAAACTCATCAAGAGAATGAGGGTGACTCACTTGAGAGTCCAACAGATCCTTTGTTTGCTGCCTAGGCCAGTGTCCTTTGTTCCTGTGAGGCTGGGCTGGGTCTATCTCATATTCCCTGATGAGGTGTGAACTGCCCCTCTGTTGCTGGAGAGTTTTGCTTGGGCTTGTTTCAAGCCATGAGGACACATTTTCAGCCTCAATTTTATATACATGTAATTATAACCTATAACATTACTATAACAACAGCGTTCAGTGCATCATGAGACACCTGACATGAAAAACTTTGCATGGGATACCACGCAATCATATAATAAGGATGAACATGGGGGTGCAGAGTGTTATCCTGAGGTACAGAGTCACAATACTCTTCAACCCCCATTCCCACAATGAATCGAACATTTTCCTTCCTGACCCTTACCCAATCTATACAGATCCCTGTGCCCCCATTTTCACTGGAACTAGTGTGCTTCACTGACCATATGAGAGAAGGTTTCTTCTGCAGTCTTTACAGATCAATACTGGAGACAATGGATCCTGCTCTGAGAGCAGACACCTGGCCAGTTGACCACACACAGGGGGCTGATCAATGCATGGTTAGAGGACACTGTGCTTATCGACTTCTCCTGGAGGGGCAGGAAAATTCACCTGTACCAAGAAATTTCAGAGGCTGAAGCAGCTGGGCAGTGAGCAGACTCTGGCTCAGTACTGGAAATGAATCAAGTACTTGAGGCTCCTATACAAGAGGGCAAAAAAAGACTCCAACCATTGCTTCCATGAGGAGCTTGAACAGGTGCTGTCAAGGACTCCAGGTACATAGCCTGAATTGTCTAACAGTCCCCTCTTCAACCCCATCACCTTCATTGTCCAAAAGGATGTTGATGATGGCCAAGGCAGGGATCACAGAGGATGTCCCAAAAGACCCACAGGAGAGATAGCATATGATATACCAGGAGGAGCCAGTTGAGGAAGCCTTCTGATGAACCCAAGGAACTCACCAAGTCATGGTGGGAACCAGAACCCAAGGCTGGTAAGTTACAATGGACCCTCCACCCTTCATACCAATACTCCCTCTTGTTCTGTGCTATGTTCCTGATTTTCAGATCAAAGGCATTTGAACTATTGTGCTCTGACTTTTCCTTGTTGGACAATAGGCTATACATTGTTATGTATAGCCTATTTTGAACAGCAGTGCTGGAGCCATGGTATTGTCATATCCTGTCCCCTTACCAAAGCCCTCCAATCTTTCCTTCTCCATCCAGTCCCTGCTATACTCCACTGCAGAAATGGTCCTCAGGCATGACACAGCTATATATCAATTAAATAACTGATTTCTAATGAACCAGTATTATGCATTTAGCTAAAGAGACATCTTAAACACAGATTTTTAATGAAAAATAATGGCAACCCTGGGTTTGTGCATTTCTCGGCTAGCACTTAAACAGCAATGGTCCCAAGGCATGAGAGGTTACTAAGGCCTTGTCTACACTACTGGGGTAAGTCGACCTAAGTTATGCCGCTCTAGCTATGTGAATAACATACGTGGAGTCAAGATAGCTGAGATCAACTTACAGCGGTGTCTTCACTGTGCTGCATCTATAGGTGACACCTTCCCGTTGACTTACCTTACTCTTCTCATTCTGGTGGAGTACCAGAGTCAACTGGAAAGTGTTCTGCGGTTTATTTATTGGGTCTTCACTAGACTCACTAAATCAACCCCTGCTGCATCAATCACAGCAGCATCGATCCCTAGTAAGTGTAGACATGGCCTCAGATACAGGCACAAAAAGGTGCCTATTTTCTATGATTGAGGATTGAAGAGCAGGCCAGCCACAAGAAAAGATACCAATATGCTCTCCATCATGGAAATGAAGAAGTTGAGAGGGTGAAATGGTAGGGACTCCAAGACAGGAAATGAAATGAGCTTCTGAGAGACCCAATGCAGGTTGACCCTCTGAAGAAAAATTGAAGGAGGCAAGATTATGTTGATATGGGCATGTTTACAACATCGATACGTGAACTGGGTATCAGCAAACTTTAGGGAGAGACCAATTTCCGTGACAGACAGGTGCACAATCATGCATTTTGGAAGACGGCTATGAAAGCTGCCAACTCTGTACAGAGAAATGGCAAAAAAGAAGAAGAGGAGAAGACTGGAACCGCAAAAGTTGCAACACATTGCTCTACCTTATTGTGACCAATAAGGCATTAGTGATCATAAAATGGGAAACCAATATTTTAAAAACCGATTTTTAAGTGTACCCAATTTTGTGGTACCAAGTGTACCGATTTTGTAGTGTAGATGTGGCATAAGATTATAAGTGTTCAGCAGTAGGAATGTAGATCTTGGTCCTGCTCCCATTGGGCCAGGATTTCCACTCATACTCTTTTACTGGCTCATACAGTGCTATGCACATTTATAGTGCTGTATAAAGAAAAACAACCTATTTGAAACATTATAACAAACACCATATGAAAATAATGGAACAGATCCAAGTTTCAGCTCTTTCCAATGTATTTCAAAGGGGTAGGGGGTCAGAAGCAAAATTAGGGAAACAGGCTCTCTCAAGATAGCTTCCAGCAACATAGAAACCCCTGACACTATACACTGATCCAAGCCTTGGAAGCCATGACTTAGTGTAACAACTGTGATCAGTAAAAATCCCATGAGATTTTGCAAGTTTAAGAGCATTAGCCTGTGTTGGCATCCTATGCCATTTTGTGTTGCATTCCAACCACCCAATCTCACCAATACTTTTCATCTGGGGAATTGCTGGCGTAGTTCCCCAACAAAAAAAAAATTGGTGTGCCGGGTACCTGGTACAGAGCAACTGTCCTGTTCTACTCCAGAAGAAGCTACATTTCAGTGATGGATAAAGAAATCCATGTAGTGTACAGTTTGTTCAACACATCAGGATTCTTCACAATGAAAAACATGACACATAAATATAAGCTATCACTATAGACCTTACAGACTTTTAGGCCTGAAGGGACCATTGTGATAATCTAGTCTGACCTCTGGCCACAAAGCCTCACCCATCCGCTCCTGTAAAAGAACCCTAACCTCTGGCTGAGTTACTGAAGTCCTCAAATCATGGTTTAAAGAAGTCAAGTTACAGAGAATCCACGATTTACACTAGTTTAAGCCAGCAAGTGACCTGTGCCCCATGCTGCAAAGGAATAGGAAAAATTTGCAGGGGCTCTGCCTATCTGAATGGGGGAGAGGAGAGAAATTCCTTCCTGACCCCAATATGGTGATCAGTTAGATCCTGGCAAGACACATCTGCCAGATACTTGGGAAAGAATTCTCAGTAGTAACTC
The DNA here is from genome assembly GCA_007922305.1 of Dermatemys mawii. Classification (NCBI taxonomy): domain Eukaryota; kingdom Metazoa; phylum Chordata; order Testudines; family Dermatemydidae; genus Dermatemys; species Dermatemys mawii. The sequence goes on from ML677351.1 coordinate 17,334,564, forward strand.
AGAGCCCTCCCCATCTAGTGTCCCATCCCTGTCCTTTGGGGATATTTGTCACTAGCAGTCACAGATAGGTGATGTCATTTTAGGAAATCTCATCATGCCATTCCCTACAAAAACTTTTTCAGTTCAGTCTTGAAACCAGTTAGTTTTTTTGCCCCTACTGTTCCCCTTGGAAGCATGCTCCAGAACTTCACCTATTCTGAATTATGTCATTCAAAAATTATTTTAAGAGTGTTTCACAATAAGAGATGACTTTAGATCTACTTTTTCTAAAGTTATGGATTCAATGTGAAGTGGTTTCTTTATGTGGGTCAATAAATTCAATGAGGGGGAAAAGTCATTCTTGCCTCTATAAAAAAAATCATCAGATCTCTATACCTGCCTCTTTCCACTGAAGCAATCTCCACATTGTTTTTTCTTTTCATTTTAAATTGCAGTTCTTGGGTCAATGGAATAAGCAAGCATCCCCATGGAGAAATATTTTCTTAAATTTCTAAATGCTGCACTTGCTCACCAGTTCCCTTCACTTAGGAAAGTGCAGTGGCTAAGCACTTAGCAGTCCATGAACTCCTGCATTTTTTTCCCCACATACCGTGACTTGATACCCAAGGGCAGGAAAGCAGCCCTCTCAAAACACAGCGCAAATGCATTCAACTTGAAAGAGACATGGACATTGTCTTTGGCCTCTGGAATCAGCTTGTCAAATAGGAGAGTGTTGGGGGAGGAATGATGGGAGACCAAAGATAGAATACAGTGTTTCATAACTCAGTGTAGCAAGAAATGTAGCTTCTCAGTATTTGTTTACTAATAAAGATGTCAAAGGCATTTTGATGCTTAGGATTTTTCATATTGCTTCCGAGATCCAACTGCTTTTCATTATATGAGTGAGAAACATGGTGAAGGGTTTTGTTTTGTTTTGCTGACTTGTACTTATGAACGGAAGGTCACCCAACAAAATGTGATTAATATAAAGGCAAAGCACCTTCCAAAGCAGCCAGAGTGAATTGTACTGTGAGGTAGCAAATAGCCATCACTTGTTTTGAGCAGTAACGCTGGACTCAGTCCTGGAGAATGCAAACGCTGGGACTCAGCTGACTCTGGGACACCACCCCCTTTTCCCATTGCGGGGCGTGGGGGATAAACTCGCCCATCATTTTTGGTGAGACACATAGTCAAGGCAGGATGCTTTGAGGGAGGGGGAGAAGGGGCATTGGACGCCCCATCCCCTAGGCAGCTTTACAAATCTCAGTCTAACTATTAATTCTAAATTCATGCCATTAATTATCCCCCAATCAACCACGCTTAGGATAGAACAGTGAAACCCCAGGACAGAACAGGGGACTCGCTTCTACTTTGATACCTGCAAAATAGGTACCTTCAAAACACTTGGCAATGGCTTGACAGCTCGTTTGCTGTGACTATTGTTTTTTTCATGTGCTTGTTGTTTCCTTTTTCTTATCAGAAAGAGTCAGCCTTCTTCTGTAGCCTTGCATGTGGACTGTAAATTCATTGGGGCAAGCATTGTTTCTTCCTTAAATGTTCATAAACCATCTAGCACAATATGCATAATAAAGAGCATGAAATATGCTTCAACAATTCCCAATAACAGGGATCTTTTTCATGCAAGCTATGCTTGAAAAGGAACATAAAGCAATGTCAAGGATAAGATATAAACAAGGGTCTGGTGTTTAAATAATAATTAATATAGATACTAGAGATGGGTGTAGCCAAAAATCCAGATCAGAGCACCTCCTTGAAAAAATCTGGATTTAGCTTTGGATCTGATTTCTGTGGCTCTGACCCATCTCTAAACAATGTCATAGATCCATACAGAGTACCATACTGTACCTTTCTGATACCGAAGGCTCCCTAAATGCTTTTACCAGCTATAGCGATATTTCTCCCACCACCAAAATGTATTAGCTAGGTACTATTCACTAGACTCTGGCAGAAGACCATTAACAAACAAATAATATCTCACAAAAACAGTAAAGTGTACTATTTCTCCCATCCCATACAAAACTTAAAAGGATTCCCTGATCCCTTGGTGTGTGCTGATCTACCGAAGAGAATGACGGTGCGGGGGTGGGGGGAGGCAGGAGGTGGAATCTTCCAACAGCTTTGCTGCCACCAATATCTTTTAAATTTTGGTTTTGTTTGCAGGATTCTCTTCCCTGTCCACCCCCCAATCCAACATAACAATTCTTCCTCTTTTTGGGGGACGGGGTGAAGGGGGACATATCTATTGCAGCTTGTGATGGAAGCAGCCAACTCCACCTTCCCTCATTCTGTGAACAAGCTAAATTGTGTATTGAAACAACAGTTAGGGAAAATGAACCCTGAGCACTGTAGACCCAAACAGAAGATTTAATTTATTTCCATTCACAGGTATTTCTTTGATAATCCTGTAATTTTCATTCAACCCATGTATGCCATCATGTGGCAGAACTGGGTAATGCTCAAACATTCTGAACCTTATTTAGATCAGTCCTTCTGTAATTAACAAACACATAATGAAATACCTTGACTGCAGAAATGTATTCATTTGGGCCAGATATAAGAAAGTCTGCTCTCTACCATGAATTCTAGAGACCCAGGTAATAATAGCCCTTACTGTACCTAAAAACTGCTGGCAAACTGAATAAGTGTGTAATGTTAGCACTCCAGGTAATTATATTGAATCCTACAAAAATAAAATCCTAATGCGTCTGCACAGTTCGCTTTAGAAAGTTCTGTATTTCTAATACGGACCCTTAAAAATAACTCTACAGCATCATATCCTTGTGAGTCACAGAAGAGCTCAATCCTGTTATACAACTGCAGAGCGAGAGAGATTTTACTGACCACTTCAACAAATGAATCAACCTGATTAGCTGTCTAGTGCAAACTGCTGAGGGCCCAACATGGAGCGGTCACCTTTACACATAACAGCACAGGAAAATTACAATTTCAAAAACATTTAGACACTTACACTCAAATAGCAAATCCAGTCATTTTCATGAGTGTTGCTTAACACAATTTCATGCCCTCACAGCCTTGCTGAGCAGCATTTTCTGCTTCTCACTCTTGACAAGGCTAAGATGGGTGATTAAAGCTGGCAGAACCCGCTCACCCCAAACACAGCTGACTGGGTAATACTTAAAGCCACAGTAGCCTTTTAGATGTTAGAAGGAAGTGACAAGCAAATATCAGCCTCTGTGTGAGCAGTCATAAGTCAAACTTGCCTAAACTCGAGCACAGTCCAGATTTCGGTTCTGAAAACAGCAAACTCAGCATCAACTCTTTTCAATTCAAGAATAATTTTTAATATTATATTCTTGAAGCGGTAAAATAAGGTTTGTGACCTGATAATATAAGGTGATGTAAATGCTAGGTCCCTGTCTGAAGAATGCACAGAAAGCTGAGCTCTGTTAACTTAAACATTTATAAAATGCACCCAATATAATAGACCCAATCTTCAGATCCAATTGAACCGTGGACAGTGCGGCACCTGAAAGAGGTGAGTGAAAGTGGCTTTATGCCTGGTGTGCCGCAGTGTTTTGAACTCAGCCCTTCCTATCTCCCATATCCTAATATTCCCTCTGTACCAGGGCTTTCATATGCTAGCCCTATGATACCTAGGGATTCTTCAGCTGACATGCTAAGGATTCCCTCTTTACAGCCCCTTTGTGCCATGGCCCAACATCTTTGAGAACAGATACAATATCACACATAACAAAGGACTTCTACAAACAAAATGGAGTCTTTCCACACACATACAAAAACAAGTTACACTGAAACACAGGGAAGATATGAATCTTGCACCATGCGATAACACAGGCTTGGTTAAAACAGTGAAGAAAGTGAATACCAGATGGGAGAGCCATCCTCACTGACAGTGTAGAGACTGTTAGAATGAGCACGCATTTTGATCTTAATAGCTGTAGCAGTGTGGGTGGGGAGGGGGATAGAGAAGAGAGAGAGACACTCACAGTGCCAAAATGTAAACAAAATAGCGATTTAAAGAAAGATTACCTTCAGGTTCACTTGCAAGCTGATGCAGGTGTCAGAGACTGATTAGCAGTGACAAATAGAAGGGATACCTCATTCTGCACCAGCTCTAAAAGCCAGGTTGTCCTCAGGAGTAGCATCACGAAGAAAGCATTGTAATAATCTATTCTGGGTCACAAAATCAAAAATAGCAATTGGAGTACCAGATGTAGATGAAGAGTTTAGTCAATAATATCATAGGTATCCAATAACCTCTTGGTTAAGATGAAAGCAAATCCCTCTCAGTACTGGCCTTAAACCACACCTACCACTACCCTCAATATCCTTCCTCCAACCTACTAGCATTGACTCTAAACAGTTCATTCTCATCCAAAGCCAAAACTAACTCATGAACTGTGAAGAATAACATTGTGAGAGTCTAAGGAGAATGAGACGTACTGTGCGTCAGCTGCAAACTGACACCACTATCGCCAAAATCATCTCGGAGACTCACAACACTGAACAGAAGGAAAAAAGCATTCCTTATGGATTCCCATCAGGAGCCCGCAGGTAGATCACCAACCACACAAAACCACTCCCTGTAAGCAAGCGGTGGACACCACTGATGTGGTCCACCAATGTATCCCCTGTACATACGTATACACATACACACTTATTAAGTCTACTTTCAGATGAGGGCTGATGTGGAGCTGACAAGTGGTGCTGTTGCCAGTGATGAAATTTCTAGTCAACATAATCATCCTGCACTACAATCTCTGTTGAATATGCATGAGTTACCAGTCTTCATTGCTTTGGCACGTACACCAGTCTGTGCAGGGAAGAGTGTTCAGATTACAGACATAGTTGATTGTGCAGCGACGCCTACAGGTACAAATAAGTTCTGGTAGAAGCTTGGATGTCATTGGGCCATTGAAGAATATAGGAATTAGTTCATTATTCATCCATGTTGCAATCTGCTTTACCTATATGTAAAGACATCCAGATTTTTGTTTGCCAAGATGCTCTTTTGACAATCTCTTCAAAACTGTCTTCATATAGTTGGAACTGTCCAATGACGCTTTCTCATTTTGGATATCATTGTTTCACCTCATCTGCAGGTTTATCTTACCATGTGATAGCTCCAGGTCATACCTCTTCTAAACAGATCATTTCAAAGCATATTTTATGTATGATGTGGGCAGGTGTGTGTATGGAGGGTACTTCAAACTCCAAAAATATGTCCCTTTTTGAAAACTGCTGCTCACCTGGAACCACTTTGAGGGGACAGAATTGAACCAGATAAGATTAGTGCCATCTACCTGGGGATCCAGAGGCAAGTCAACAAAAATCATTGTCATATCAGAGGCTACCGACAAATTTTGCAGAATTAGCATGGACACCTGACCTATGTCCATGGCTAGGAGGCTACCAACTAATGTAACTACTGCTGTCTCTGTACCATAATGAGGCCTAATGCCAGAGAGAAACCTAAATAATCTGAAGACTCCGGATTACACAGTAGTTGCCATACTACAAATAATTGTAATCAACTGCCCCAAGAAGGCATTGTTAAAGGCTTTATTAAATACTGGGAAATAGATCAAGTAAACCAGAGTCAAGAGGTAACTTCCTGAGGGAGGGCCTAGCAATCATTAATTTAAAAGAAGCCAACATTACTCCTCTCCCCCATATGGGGGTATTTCCAATATGAACAGTGGACCTATAACTTCCCTGCTATATTTTCCTAGCTAGGACCCTGACTCTAAAAAGCTGTTAAGTACATGCTTAAGTCCATCACTGTTCAGGAGAACACTTAAGCACATGCTTAAGTTAGGCCCTGAATAGAGAAGCTTTCCTGAATCTGGTCCTAAGTGAGGCAAAAGTCAAACGTGCAGATTGCAACTTGAGGCTCTCCAAGTGCCTCTCAAACATCTGAGTGAAAGCAACAGGAATCTTACCAGAGAGGAATCAGAGGGGTAGCCGTGTTAATCTGAAATTGCAGAAGTGACAAAGAGTCCCGTGGCACCTTAAAGACTAACTAAAGTATTAGGAGCATAAGCTTTCATGGGCTAATACCCACTTCGTCGGATTCATCTTACCAGAGAAGATGCCATGTTTATCCTTGCTTGACCCAGATCTGCCATCACAAACTTAGCCAGCTGATCTTATATTCGAAGTAACTAGAAAATGCTTTGCAGCAAGAAAAGTCTGACACTGACTGGACACAGCCAGAATTAATCAAATCAACTCCCTGGAAGATCTGTGCTAGACGAAATTTTGTGTATGTGGTAGTGATGAGGAAAAAGCTTGCTTCATTTCCACGAGAGCCACAGCACAGCAAGTTAAAACCAGCCACAACACATCCTATTTGGAAAGTGATTTCTGCCCATGACACACTTATCTCTACCCCATATCCTTTATCTGTGCAGGTCATCTGGGTCAGATGAGGCAATATGTGAGGATGATGTAGATAGAGAGGATGCTTAGAGACAGAACTGATGCAGTTCATGTGTTAGTTACAGTTTTGAAAAGTAAGATATTTATCCCAAGTGTTGTGTATTTTATAGAGGGAGAATGCTTGGGAGTTGGGGTTGGTTTTCTTTGTAAGAGAAGGTGCCACCTTTGACATTCTCTTGGCCACCATCGCCACCCAACCTCTGGATTCGCACCAAGTGTAGCTCAGCCAGATCAAAAATTTTAAAATGCATAATTATGCTGGACAGTCACCTCCACATATATACACACACACATGCAGACAAACCTCTTTCATCCTCTAACATACATTTACTCTTGTAAATACAAAAACGTTCCAAACTCTTTATGTACAAATAGTAAGTGTTTATTCTGATTTATATGTAATATGCTAAAACTAAAAAAGGAGGGAAGATAAGTGTCCAAGAGCAAGACAAACACTTTGTACACATTCGTATTTTCTGTTTATCACCTGTAGTTTGTGGTGCGTTTGGGTTTTTTTGACATTATCGTCTCTATGTGATCAATAAAGGAATTCCAAAGGTCTTTGAATGTACCTTTTTACTTGAATTTAATAGCATATATTGCTTTCCAATATGCTGTTGTCTGTATTACAATCACAGTCTATTCTCTTTGATAAGTGGTGATTTGTTCTTCAACACGTTTCATATGAAATACTGGGAAATGGATCAACTATTAATTGTTTCCTATTGCTGAATTCTGTGGAATTCCATAGGAATACTATATTAAATTATATGGCAGAAAAATGCCTGCTACGACAGATTCATTATGGTCTTTTCAAAATGTTTGGACACCAAAACACCAGTTCAGAACTTTTACAGATAACCACTAAAAATACAAGGCCTCCCAAAACCAACGAGGCGAACAGCTGTAGAAGCCGAGCTGAAAAACCTAGGGTACAGCTGGGCAACCATTGAAAGGCTTGCCAGAAACAGACAGAAGCGAAGGAGCTTCATCACTGCCCTAAATGCCAGAGGCATAATGGGAACATGATGATGAAGACTAAAAATAAATCATCATGAACAATGTCTTTATTCTCCTAGGACAAATGACTCTGTAGAAATTGCAGGCTTACAATTTCCTACTGAGCTTTTCAGGAATCAGAAAGAAGTGTAATGTTAAGAGGACTAGAGTTCCTGGACTTTGGAACAAAATCAGGGTTCTTACTAGTCCGTAGCCCTCAACAAGGACAGAGAGAATTTTATATTTTGTCTAGAATCTGCTGACCAAACACGAGCATAGTTTTGAACAATTGGAAAAATCCCTCATCTGCTGGCTAGACTCATTGAATGTCCATCCGATCCATTTCTTTAACTGAGCCCAAAAGCAGTACCTTAATGGTCCATAAGCAGTAACCTAACACAAGAGTCAAAAGCAAGTGGACTAATGGCAGAACCAGTATGTGCTATGACCCATTTACCTCATGTGGAAGTTGCCCTTGGTCAGTCTTATTTTTCACTATCTTTTCTGGAGTTACACTCAGTAGTCAGCTAGGAACATAGATATTGCCATACCAAATCAGACCCACAGTCTGTTTGGTCTGGTATCCTGTCTCTGACAGTAGCCAAAATGTTTCAGATGAAGATGGCAGTAACCTCAGAATAGACGATTATGAATTATGATTATGATGAGGGAAATTTCTTCCTAAACCAGGAAGTAGTTAATGGACTTATGTCCTGGACCAAAAAGATTTTATATCCCTTCTATTTCACTTCATTGCCATCAGTTGTGCCTGCCAAGTGATGTCCATGCTAGAATGGACTAAATCAATCAGCCAAGTCCCCCATCTGGCTGCTGGACTCAGTGCCTATATTCTTCCATCAGCCACACTTCTGCCTCATGAATTCAAAGGGGAGCTCCTCTGGCTGAGTCAGAAAAAGCTATGGCTAGCTTGTCTCATTTGGAGGTTTCTGAGACTTCTGTATGTCTTAAATCTAGTTTCAGACACTCGCCGCAATGACTCAACTTCTCACACACAGTGTACCTCCCTCTTTCCATCTGAGCAATCAACATGACATTTTAAAATCTCTATAGTTAAGGAATTTCAATAATTCATTTATGTAATTTGGCTTTTGTTAGGTTGTTTTAATTACTTGTCTTCGTAACTGGCCAGATTACCCCTCAGAAAGAACATCTAGAGGGGCAGTGAACACCATGCTATTATGTGAATGTCTTGAAGTTCAACAGTAAGTCATATCAGACATCCCATTTGTCATCCTGAAATCCTGAGAATGAAAGATACACGGCCCTCAAAAATGAAGGGAATTCTTCAAAAAGAAATCAGTGAAAAGAAGTTAATAAAATGTGAAAGCTCTGATGTGCAGGGTCATCAGGTTCATGCACTTGGATTGCACAGAATCTTTTTTAAATAACTTCCTAGATGAAAGGAAAGAATTTAATTTTGCTGATAAAATGAGATCAATTAATCATCCAGCACAGCCAAGGATATATTTCCCCTCCATAAGGGAAAACTGGCTAAGTTATGATAAAGAATTTATTAGCAAGAAGAGTTCTCCTTAGATTTCCTTGGGATAGGAAGGGCAAGCCAGTAGTAAAATATTTTAAACCTCATTGTGGGCTTTTGGAGCACTGGTGAAATGTGCACCATCTATAAAGGTTATTAAGATGAAACTATTAACCCTCTGACAGTTTAATAACCATTCTTTATGTTATAATAACACAGGGCCCCTTTGGGATCAGAGTTCCAATTTTGGAGGCAGCGTCCATCATTTGTCAAGGAAATTGAACCTTTGTGTTGAGCAAAGCAGCAACAGGCACAAGCCCCCTTCTCCTACCCCGCCCCCCCTTCCCCCCACCCCCCAGCTATCCAGCGTGAGCTTTAAGTCCAAGCCTATCTTCCCTGTGATAGAGCCACTTGGTCGGCACACTGCTCTTGGGAACCACAAATCCCTGGGATAAGCAAACAAGCAAAAAATAGGATTCATGAACCACTGTCTTGCAACCTGAATATTTCTGCAACACACAAGGGTTTAGATCTGTAATAGCAGTGACGTGTTATGGCAGCAGATAATAGCAAAGTCCCCGTGGGCTAGCACAAGTTGCCATTGTTTCCAGGTACACAGTGACCCAGTGTGGTGTGAAAAATCATACCTTGTTATAGTTTCCAGAAAGAACACACATACCTCCCTTTCCGTGTATATTTTGATAAGAGCAAGAAAAAGCAGAAAGGACTATTAACATTCATACTATGTGTGGCCAGTGACAGGTATGCTTGAGTTACCAATCCATCAGGTTTAACATTCAAACACTTGCTGATGAGCAATCACAATCCAGAATTTATAGGAAAATACTCTTTTTGAATCTTCATTAAGGGGCACTGCACTCTAGTGCTTAGCATTAAAGATTAGGAGCCTAGGGTGCTTTGGATTCTAATACTAGCTGAGATGCAGAGTCAATATTAGCTAGGGGCAACTTTGTATCTCCTCAATGTTCCCATACCTTTATTTACAGTGAACAGTGCCTTACTCCACAAATAGCCACCGTTGATTTCAGTGGGAGGATTTGTGGATTAAGGCAACACCCAAACAGGAGAAAGGGTATCAGAATCTGCTTTGAAATGTACCTTTCCTTACAGCACCCATTCACAGGATTGATTCAGGATGCACCCCAATACACTCAGTCAGAGCTGAAAAGTGTGTTCTCTGGAAGCAACTTCTATGTCACTCAAAAAGTAGGCATTCACTTTCCATGCTGCACATATAGGACTTCACCAAAAATTGCTGCTTCTGAGCTGAGCTTTCCAAGCATCATCTACTAAGTTACAATGATAGGCCAGTGCCCTGGGCCTACTACATCTAGTTTAATACAGGTTCTGTTACAGTAACTGCATTACATAGGTAGTTTAAGTCAGTGTGCAAAGATGCAACAAATTGTAGAAAAGGAAGGGTATTCTTGTAGCTAAGACACCAGACAGGGACTGAGGAGAGACAGATTTGTTGCCTGTCCCTGTCCCACACTTCTTAAGCAACCTTGGGCACCTCATGTAGGAGGACATTTTCAAAGGCACACAAAATTAGTTAGGCACCAGACTCCTTGGCAGTTGGGAGAGTTATTCCACTTTGTATCTTGGGAACTCCCCCTCTTAAATCTATCTCTGCCTAGCACCCCATCTATAAAATGGAGACAACAACATTTCTCTCCCTCACAGAAGTTCAGTTATGATGATTAAGATCTGTGAGGCACTCATGTAATATAGAATCATAGATTTTAAAGCCAGAAGGCACGATCATGATCATCTAGTTTGATCTTCTGCACATTGCAGGCCACAGAACTTCCCTCATCCACCCCTGTAATAGACTCCTAGCCTCTGGCTGAGTTACTGAAGTCCTCAAATCATGGTTGAAAGACTTCAAGGGAGAGTTCTTTTGCAGACACACAGTACACAGCAGATGCTATCTCAGTGTTTAGCTGAATCTACTTCTGTGGTATTTGTGTATAAAAGGAAGCTTTTTCCTCTACTGTCTGCTTGCTCCTCTTATGTAGTTCATTCTTTGCCGTGGCAGGCCAGCATTTTGTAATGTCACATATAGAGCCTGGCAACCGCCTAGATCAGGGGTGGGCAAACTACGGCCCGCGGGCCAGATCTGGCCCCCAGGACTGTCCCATCCGGCCGCCCAGCCAGTGAGGCTGTCCCCACCCCTCACCCGAAGCCATGCCACGTAGCGCTGAGGCCGGGGCTGCGCGCTCCCCACACCCCTGAGCTGCGCCATGTGGGCGGCACTCCAGAGGCTGGAGCTGTGTCCTCAGCCCCTCCCTGGAGCAGCGCCACGGGGGCGGCACTCCAGCGGCTGGCCGGGGCTGCACCCTCAGCCCCTCCCCCAGAGCCACGCCGTGGGGGTGGCGCTCTGGGGCAGCGCGCGGAGCCCCTCTCCCGGAGCCGTGCCACATGGGCGGCACTCCGGGGACCGTGGATGCGTGCTCAGCCTCTCCCCAGGAGCCACGCCACTGGAGCAGCACTCCGGGGGGCCGGGGCTGTGTGCTCCCTGGAGCTGCGCCGGGCGGGCCGCACTCCAGGGGGCCGGGGCTGTGCGCTCCCCCTCCTCCCCTAGAGCCGGGCCAGTACTCATGGTAAGGGGGCGGAGGAGGATGGGGGGGTTCCAGGGCGGTGGTTGGGGGTTATCTAGAGGGGGCAGCCAGAGAGCAGGGTGGGTTGGATAGGGGGTGGGGTCCTGGGGTGGTGGTTACGGGGTGGGAGGGTGGATAGCGGTCAGAGCAGTCAGGGGACAGGGAGCAGGGGAATTGGGTGGGGTCCTGGGGATAGTTAGGGGTCTCTGGAAGGGACAGTCAGGGGTCTCTGGAAGGGACAGTCAGGGGATTGGATGGGGATTCTGAGGGGGCAGTAGGGGGCGGGAAGTGGGAGGGGGCCGGCTTGGGGCCAGAAGTGGGAGGGGGCCAGATTGGGGGCGGGGCCTTCCCTTACCCGGCCCTCCATATAATTTTGTAGACCCCATGTGGCTCTCGGGCCAAAACGTTTGCCCACCTCTGGCCTAGACACAACTCCCTCAGCATTCTGAGCAATTTGGATCCAGGGTTTTGACTGAGATCATAATAGTGAAAACACATTCTGCTGTGAAGTGTCTCCAATTCCACATTTCCCCAAAATGTGCAAATATTCAGATTCAGCTGTTGGGTTAGGCCCATTTCTAGTTACAGACATTTCTGTGGGGGATGAACTGCAATGTTACAAACAACTGACTGTCATCACCACCAAATTAATTAGCAGCAGGAGCAGTTTAAACACGTTTTAAGGTTATGTCTACTAGTAAAAGAGACAGCGGACCAGTTCATGAAAAATAAGAACTGGCCTGAAATTTTGTCCAAAATTATAATAAATCTTTTGAGATTCTAAAACGATGATCTAATCTTTTCCCAAATTATTATTCCTTCCTCCCTGCCCTTCCCCTCCAACTTCACCTGCCTTTGCATTTCCTCCTGATCCAACACACAAACAGCCAACATACCATAACGGCCAATTTTTGCGGTATTTTCAGCCCATTTTAGCAGGCCAAAGATCTTCAGATAAGCCTCGCGGGGCAGCTCCTCAGCTGATGTAAACTGTCATCACTTCACTAAACTCAGTGAGGCTCAGCTGAGGGTCTGCTCCCTAAACTTTTGGATGCACATCCAAATCTTCCAAACCTTCTCAAGTTTCCCATTACTAATCAGAAGCCCTAAGCAGTGACTTATAACCAGCGGTTGTGCAGGTAGCCTGAAAGACAGCCCCAAAAGTTCCCACTGTTAATAGACAAAAACAGAAGGTATGTTGATTTAGGGTCCTTTTCTAAAGTAGGGATAAGGTCAAAAAGGCAAAGTAGTTTCAGCCAGTAACTTAGAGGGATAGGTTTTTACAAATAAACTGAACAGATGTGACTCACTGTCTGCTGGTGACTCGGGGGCTAAGATTCTTATCTGCATAAGCCTCAGGAAGCCATTATATAATCAGACTCAGTACCTTGGCGCACCGCTAGCTTCGATATTTATGTTATACCTATAACACTCACGTATTGATTCAGGATTTATTACAGCCCATAACCAAAGCTGAATAATATACCAGATATTTATGGCATTTCTTATACAATTCTGGTGCTAGAATTCATTGTCATAGAGATGCAAGAATGAGAAAAAAAAAACATTTATATTTCAGACATTGAAATAGTAAATGGTACTAACTGAAGTGATAAATACGCCAAGTGAAAAGAAAGCTCTGGCAGGTGAAAACAGGATACTGAATCTTGCTTGCACGGACCCATCATTGCTCTGGGAGCAGTAGCTCCAATGTCTTGTGGGGCAATGCCAATCCAAGTCTAATAATGCCATCTTAAAAAAAAACATATCCAAATTCATCCCTGGTGAAAATTCAGTGAAATAACTGGCATTATAATAAAGACAGATTGGGTGCCATTGGCCCAACGTTCAAAGGACAGAAACTGAGCCATGTGCTGACTGCAATCTACTAATGCAGCTAAAATAGCAGGGCAGACAGAGTGGTATAAGTTCGGGAAGAGGCTAGCAACGAGTATATATCCAGGGTTCTGAACAGGCTTGTACAGCTAACACTGAAGCTTGTGCTGCTCTATCTTCCCTCATTATTTAGCTGTGCTAGCCAGAGTAAAGCTATAGGGGGTGTGGCTACCTGAGGTATGATCCAGACACACTTTTAGACTTTGTAGCTCTAACCACTATACTATGCATTGCACCCCTAGGACACTAAACCAATTGAAAGCTTTGTTTAGATCATTTCTCTCCCCATCTCCTTTCACATTGCTCTTCTGCCATTGCAATTTAATTCTTGTTTGATGCCCTGTTATTTCTCCCAAATTTAACTCTGTCGTCTTCACCATTTCCCCTCTTCCAGTTCAGATCTAACTTCTTTCCCATCCTTCACTCGAAGCAGTGTTCCCTATGTATTATTGACAATCTTATCAGACGTCTTTGTCTGACTGAAGAGGCCTTCAGAAACTGGTGGCTTTCCCCAAGGTCCTTCTTTAGACTGACAAGATTTATAGGCGTTCATGTTCTGTGTCAGCAATCTGGATAACCAGCAGCTCATCCCTTCTACATAAGCCCTCCCTTCCTCTTTATCCGGTTCTCTCAGACATACATTGGGACAGTACAATTCACCCTATTAAGATGATCTTGTTCACCCAGCTGGAAACATGTTCCAGAAAGCTACCGTAGAGGTCCTGGACTTAAGCCTTCTTCCTACTAATGCAAATATAGCTTTTTGAACCTCAATTACACCCACCTCACTCAGCTTTTGTCCCAGGCACAGGTTTGGTGTCCTCAGACATTTGCTGTCCAAATGTATGTACAACAGAAACGGAATCATGAAATTAGTATAGATATCTTTCTATAACCTCAAAGGGATATATCGCAGACCTTTTTTATTTTTTAAGTTTCCTGTATTAATATTTATTATGTACCCCTTATTTTTGATCTGCCAGATACTGTGTCACATAACTGCGAGCTAACTTCATTGGCTTTAGAAGAGTGAAACCAGCAGAAAATGTGGCCCATTGCATCCCACGTTGGGACTTTGACATGTTGATAGGTTTGCCTACACTTCCTTACATCACTGGTAACAATGTATATTCATCTACACCCTCCTTCCCAGTACTTCCTTATTTCTTCTCGATGAAACCCTCTAAATATTTGGGTTTTCCTTCCCAATATCAGACTGAAAATAAAAAAGGGGGAATATTTTTCCAGAGATTACATTTTGGTTTTGGATATTGTCTCTTCACTGAAATTATCACCCTCCAGCCTCCCTCTCCCCAAAGTTGGCCTTTCATATTGTGAGTTTGCCAGCTGTCAATGTATGAGCTTTGAGCCTCAGCTGAGCAGTCAATTCCTATTCCAAGCAAATGCTTCATTTTCATCATGTCCTTAAATGCAACCTGACAAAGAGCTGAGAATCAGCACTAACCCAGAACTCTGGTCACTGTAACTTCCAATTAGTTTCCCTGGAGAAGGGCCTGATTGAGGGAAGCTAGGGCTAATTCCTAGATTAGCCTGAGCTAGGGAGCACTAACAGGGCCAGTGCAAGGATATTTTGCACCCTAGGCAAAACTTCCACCCTGAGCCCCCACCTCCTCCCCCCAGATCATTGCTTATTATAAACTTTCAAAATATTTTCAAAAATACACCCTTTTTAGTCACATATACTTACTTCCTTCCTATCAAAATGTACTACATTTTATTCTACCTTTAGAATATCCAATTATGTTATTAATATAATTTATCAAATTAGAATGGTGGATAATCCGTCATACAACAACTGACAATATCAACATGACACATTTCAACAACCTACACATGCTTATTCACACAATAGTGAGTTTGGATCCCATGCCACTCCCGGGAGTCAGTGGTGGATCCCTGTGGGGACCAGTGGATCCAATTGGAGAGAAATCCCCATGTGGCTCTGGGGTGGGCAAGTGGCCTAGGTCCTTTGTCCGATGTCCCTTGACCATTTTTGCTTGGTGCCAGGGGGTCCCGCTTTTTTGACTCCTTCTTGGGCACTAGTGAGGGTAGCGGTGCCAGACTGAGCACGGTGCCAGAATGAACCCAATGCCAGGGGTGCACTACAAAGTGAGGCTGAGGTGCTGGGCCTGCAGTCCTGTGCCGAGTGAAGTGCAGCCTCCATGAGGAGAGCCCTCAAACGAATATCACGCTCCTTCTGCATGATTCCCCCAAGCACTTCAGGCAAATCTACAGGGGTCACTCACAGGCTTAGGCCTGGTGCTTGCAGGCATAACACAGCCTGGGCGTAAAACCCAGATACCTGATGACAGAAGCTGGGGCAGGGAGAGGGGCACCGGGGCAACTCAGCTGTGCAGGATGCCGTCCTCTCCAGCCACCCGCACACAAGAGGAGTGAGGACCAGCCGACGCTCCCGAGGCCAAGCTGTGGGGAAGCGCTTACCTTAGCCATCACACTGGCATCAGCGTCCTCTTTCTTCCCCCACCGGACCACTGCCCAAGGCTCTTTTGTTCTTGGGGCGGGGCGGGGGGAGACACACGCTCTCCGTGCCTTCTGCTGGGGCTGAGCGTGGAGGCTGAGCTGAGGCAGCTGTCCCTCGACAAGCCCTGCTGTCACTGCTGCCGGGCTCATGGACGCTATGCGGGCTCTGCCAGCAGGGGCATAGTGGCTGGGCAATGACAGCAGTATCAGCCTGGACCAGTGTGGCTTCGCTTGTGCTGGGAGAGGGACTCTGAGGGCCGCACGTGTCAGCGCACCGCGGACAGCCTCGCCCAGGTACTCCGTAAAAAAAAAATTGCGGGCACTGCTTTTTGGTGCCCACAAATCTTGGCGCCTAGTGGTTGCACCAGCCCTGAGCACTAAGAAACTAGTTAAACCATCAACTGGAAGAATAGACAGGCACAGGACAGAAGTGCAACAGGGAAGGGAGAAAGAAAAGGGAAGAGGCTAACAAGGCCAGAGTAAAGGGAGATCTCTGAGCGGAGAGTATCTTTGCTCTCTTCTTTCTGGCAAATGGGGGCGATGTTGGTATTCCACTGTCAGCAGAGTTGTTGCATGGAACTGTAAAGGATGGCAGAGATAACATAGACAAAGTACCTGTCAGCGTTTGCAAAATGGAGGTATTGGAGCCATTTGTATGAGAAGACAGGATGGAGGGCTGTGGTCTGTCATATATTATTGACTTCAAATGGAACTTCAACACACAGTTATGTACTTTGTTGAGTAGGCTTGAACCTAAAATCCTTACTGAAATGAGGCCTAGGAGAACCTCATCTAATACAAGCTACATCTTTATATTATTTCAATCTTTTCTTATTTCCCAATTCTGTTTTTTCATTAGCAGAGTTTACATTTACAGTTTACATTCCCCTATATTATGTTGTCTTTTAAAGATTTCATGGGAAATAAAACAGGGATCTGGAAATTGCTTTTAAAATGGGAAATATGTATCATGAATTGTGTAGAACATTAGAGAAAGAGGAAGGATACACTTGGGGAGAGATGCCACAGGTTAAAAGCATATACAACTCATTTGCATTATGGTTGGCGTGCTAGAGACAGCTATAGTTAAGAATATCTAAGCATTTTCGTTTTACAAGATCTTCTATGGTTGCTTATAACTATTTGTCACATTCACATTTTGAGCTCAAATTTTCCAGATCTGGTCTCTACCCAAACTTTTAATTTGTTGTAAAGTTCAAGCAAAATTAGTTCAGTTATTTTTTAAAACAATGACAAACAAAGAGAATGTGGAGAGAGTGGACGATATCTCTTGTCATTAAGAAACTTTTGTCATTATACAAAACGTAAGAGGGGTTGTTTTTTTTTAAACAGATCTAGCCCCTCAACAGGTTCTGTTTTGGTACTTAGATGGCTCTCATCAACATAGCATCTGACTACCTCACAAACAGTTAATGATTATCATTTTCACAACCCCCTCTGAGATGCAGAGAAGTAATATCTCCATTATACATATGGGGCTCTGAGTTATGGGGTAGATTAAGTGACTTGCTCAGTGTCACATAGGAAGTCTGTGGCTGAGCCAGGAACTGCTTGAGACCCAGATCTGTGCCCTGTATACTTGATCATCCCTCCTACCCTGGGCTGGGGTTGGAAGCTGCTATTCAATATAAAGATAGTCCTTAGAGAATAGAGGAAAAGGAAAAAAACGTACTGATTTAAATCACAACAAGTGGTTTAATACTGTACTGTACTTATGCACAATAATTTTTAATGAGGATTTAATGCAGAGGTCTTGCAGGCTGCACAGCGTGAATGAGGAAGAGATGCATACACTGAGCAGTGACAGTAAAAGAATAATTAATTATTTTCACAATATAAGCCCAGGCAGAGCTTGCTGGAATGGATCTAGCCAATGGAGGGCACTGTAACTTAATTCAACATCCAGCCAGTAGAGGATTCCATAACACCCAGAAAGGAGAGTAAGCTCCTGAGATTGGAGAGGACCAGGCTTGGGAGAGAGCCAGAGATGGCATGAGAGCAAGAGCAGCAGGCTGGGAGCTGGCTGCAGAAGCACAGTCTGTTGCTTGCCAGGGCCCAGCAGCAGCCCTGGCAGAAGGATACCCAAGAGTGAGATGAAAACAGGGAGGACAGAGGGGAGATACTGGAAGACAGGAGACATTCCAGAAGACTGGAAAAGGGCAAATATAGTGTCCATCAATAAAAGGGAAATAAGGAAAACCTACGGAATTCCAGACCAGTCGGCTTAATTATTTGCTCCATTATCTTTCAAGAAATTAAGCAATCAGTTTGCAAACACCTAGAAGATAATAAGGTGATAAGTAACAGTCAGGATGGATTTGTCAAAAATAAATCATGTCAAGCCAACCCAATAGCTTTCTTTGACAGGGTAATAAGCCTTGTGGATAGCTTAGGGGTGAAGCAGTTGATGTGGTATATCTTGACTTCAATAGGGCTTTTGATACTGTCTCGCATGACCTTCTCATAAACAAACTAGGGAAATGCAACCCAGATGGAGCTACTATAAGGTGGGTGCAAAACTGATTGGAAAATCATTCCTAGAGAGTAGTTATCAGTGATTCACAGTCATGCTGGATGGGCATATCAAGTGGGGTCCCACAGGGATCAGTTTTCGGTCTGGTTCTGTTTAATATCTTTATCAATGATTTAGATAATGGCATAGAGAGTACATGCACAGAGTTTGTGGATGATGCCAAGCAGGGAGGGGTTGGAAGTGCTTTGGAGGATAGAATTACAATTCAAAATGATCTGGACAAACTGGACAAATGATCTGAAGTAAATAGGACGAAATTCAATAAGGACAAATGCAAAGTACTCCATTTAGGAAGGAACACATACAAAATTGGAAATGATGCTTAGGAAGGAGTACTGGGGAAAGGGATCTGGAGGTTATAGGGAATCACAAGCTAAATATGAGACAACAGTGTAGCACTGTTGCAAAAAAAAGCAAGCATAATTCTAGGATGTATTAGCAGGAGCATTGTAAGCAAGACATGGGAAGTAATTCTTCTGCTCTACTCTATGCTGATTAGGCTTCAGCTGGAGTATTGTGCCCAGTTCTGGGTGTCACGTTTCAGGAAAGAGGTGAACAAATTTGAGAAAGTCCAGAGAAGAGCAACAAAAATGATTAAAGATCTAGAAAACATGACCTATGAGGGATGATTGAATAAATTGGGTTGGTTTAGTCTGGAGAAGAGAAGGCTGAGAGGAGACATGATCACAGTTTTCAAGTACATGAAAGGTTGTTACAAGGAAGAGGGAGAAAAATCTTAACCTTTGAGGCTTGGACAAGAAGCAATGGGCTTAAATTGCAGCAAGGGAGGTTTAGGTTGGACATTAGGAAAAACTTCCTGTCAGGGTGGTTAAGCACTGGAATAAATTGCCTAGGGAGGTTGTGGAATCTCCATCACTGGGTATTTTTAAGAGCAGGTTGGACAAACACCTGTCAGGGATGCCCTAGATAATACTTAGTCCTGACATGAGTGCAGGGGACTGGACTAGGTGACCTCTTCTTGAGGTCCCTTCCAGTTCTAGGATTCTATGAGAGACAAAAAGAACTTAACTCTGGCCAGAAGATCTACAGGCCAGTGTGCAATTTCCTCTAAGAGAGTGGCTTGGAGTGGATATCCCTGTTACTGGCCCCAAGGAGCCCCATCACATCCCTAGTCCAGTGTTGGACTGTCCCACCATCTCCCTAACCCTGTATTGTTAGGAACTGTAGAGTTAATATTTTGCTGTAACTGTTAAAGCGATTATGCATAGGGTAGGGGATTTGCACCTCTTTGTTCCTGACAGCCTTAGTAAGAGTCCTCTGTTACTCCCACAGAATGCACCAGTATTTATGGGAAGCCACTGAGGTCTTGAGCCTCGTACTCGAAGCACCTACGCATTTGTTTCCAATATGATACACAGAGCACAGTACCAAGCAACTAAAGGGGATGCCGCTCACAAAGCAACACTCTACAGCAGTGTCCATTCCAGCACTTAATTTGTTTAAATTTTCAAGAAGGAAAACCCTGTGTTTAAAGGTTAAAGACAAACAGACAGCAGCTGGACAGTGTGCAACCTCTCTCTTCACTTCTGGTTTAATAAGTATTTTAAAGTAAACACTGCAACCCTGTCTCCTTCATTATGCACAATCTAAATCAGGCAGGGTCCTGCCGAAATAATAGCAGGGGATATTGCAAGCAAAGGCAAATGCTATTCTTGTTCTCATGAGGTCCCTATAAAGGCTTCTATACTTTTTCCTAGCCTCTGCACTCTGGTGAAAGCCAGTATGATTCTTCTTAATATGCCTTTTTGGAACAAAATACTCATGCATTCCAGGAGGAACAATGACATAGTTATTCTTAAATCCTTCCTCAGTGAAGGGAACTGATTCAAATATTTTCAGCCTCACTACTCCCCACTGCAGACATTAATGAGCTGCCCTGCATTTTGCCACTCTCCCTGTTAAGCTTCACCACCATTTGGAATCCGATGCAATGTTTCTTCTCGTCCAACCATCCTGTGGGCTCGTCACACTGAGCTTCTTTATTTTCCTTATTTATGCAGTTCTAAAATTAGTCAACTTCTGACTCCAAGTCATAGAACAACAATGAAGAGTCACCTACTGCTGTCCCTGACTGAGAATCTAATAGCATGAGGGAAACAACAATGTTATCTCTAAGCTACTCTGCCCCTTTCTGCATTGCTATGGGGATTCTGCCTAGAACCTTTCCCAGCTGCCTCCATCTGTCTGGCTTCCTGCAACATATTTAAAGAACCAATACACATCTCCTGAAAGATGGAAGCACCCACTGTCTTTGAGACTCTGAAGCATTGTACTTATTGTCAGTTTCAAGGTAACTGCAATTGTATCTCCTCTCTGTTGTCCCCTCCAGGAGTGCCCAGTCAGGTGCCAGGTCTCCAGGCATCACCTGTCTCTGCGCAGGGACCATTGTCCTACTTGCTTCTGATCAAGATATTTCAAAGCTGCACAGCTCCCTGCCTGATGCTGTGATATGCCTAGCAAGCTGGTCTGACTAATGGCCAGCACTTATGTATTGCTTTCTCTGCAAGGGCTACGAATAATGTATTGCCAGCAGTTACAAGTTACCACCCAGCTCTTTCTAAGCAAGCACCTTTATTCTTAAGGTAAAAGCATTACAGAGAAAACATAATAAAAGTCAATAAACAGATTTAAGCACACTAAATATACCAGCAGTCACCCATCATTTTTTATCAGACCCAAGCAGGCCAAAGGCTTTCCAACCCTTCTGTAAGGGCTGAGCCCCATTTAGGGCTGGTCTTCACTGGTGCAGGGGGGGAAATCGACTGAAGATACGCAACTTCAGCTATGTTATTCACATAGCTGAAGTCGGCATATCTTCAGCCGGCTTACCTGCTGTCCTCATGGCGGCGGCGGTCAGCAGCGCGCTCCCCCGTCGACTCCAGCTTGCGCCTCATGGCGAGCTGGAGTTATGGAGTCAACGGGGGCACCGCTAGCGATCGATTTTTCACGTCTTAACGAGACGGCAGATAGTTAAGACATACCCTTAGACAAGACGTTCTCTCCATTTACTGGATCAGAAAGGCAGCCCTGTGTCAGTTCAAGCTCATAATTTTATACCAAACCTCCTCTTTGTCTCCTAGTGTCTGGAAAACTAATATATGCAAAACTACTCCAGGAGGTGGTATCTCTCTGGAGGTGTTTAGAACCTACATGAATGAGGAGGACTCATGGCACCTTAGGGACTAACACATTTATTCGGGCATAAGCTTTTGTGGACTAAAATCCACTTCATCAGATGCATTTGAAATGGCCCATCCTGATTATCAAAAGTTTTTTTTTTCTCCTGCTGATAATAGCCCACCTTAACTGATTTGTCTCATTAGAGTTGGTATGGCAACTCCCATCTTTTCATGTTCTCTGTGTGTAATTATTATATATATCTATATCTATATATATTGTGACGGAGTCAGACCAGAAGGATATAGGAGAGTGCTGGAAGGCAGGTATATTAGTCTCAGGATGTGCAGGTCCTTGTTCCCTGGATAGCCAAACAAAGGCTACTCCAGGCCAATCAAGACACCTGGGGCCAATTAAGAACCTTCTAGAAAGGAGTAGAAACAGCTAGCCTAATTGGGACACCTGAAGCCAATCAGGGACTGGCTGAAACCACATAAAAACCTCCCAGTTAGTCAGGTGGGTGTGGGTGTCAGGAGCTGTGGAAGGAAGTTATGCTGTTGGTGAGACTGAGTGTTGGACAACATATCATACTGAAGGAAGGAGGCCCTGAGGTAAGGGTGAAGTGGAGTTTGAAGAAGCGGGGACTGCTGTGGGGAAGTAGCCCAGGGAATTGTATTGTGTTTTGTGCCTAAAAGGTCAGCCATCTTAGCTGATACTATTAGGGTCCCTGGGCTGGAGTCCAGAGTAGAGGGTGGGCCCGGGCTCCCCCCTTTTCCATCTTCCATACTGGCCTGTGATGAAGGTAACTCAATAGGTGGTGACTCTTACCAATTATACTGAGAAAGGGAGGTCACTCTGGGGCCTAGATGAGTTTCTGAGGCCCCTAAATCTGCCAGGACGCGCAGGACCCGCAAGTACAGACTTGGAGCTTTGTCACAATATATATATATATCTTCCTACTGTATTTTCCCAATCCGTGCATCTGATGAAGTCAGTTTTAGCCAACGAAAGCTTATACCCAAATAAATTTGTTAGTCTCTAAGGTGTCACAAGTACTCCTTGTTCTTTTTCCTTATACAGACTAACATGGCTACCACTCTGAAACCTACAACTTAAATGGATTTACCTTAATCACCGAACACTGTTTGAGTTCCTGGAGAAGCTGTGGTAATCCTCCCCACTGGCCCAAAGCAATATAGGAACCATTCACAAACTTAAATCAATATGGGCCACATAGCTATGGTATGCAGTTGCAGTGTCTGTCACACTTCTTTCAAAGAAAGAAAAAGCCAGACTGAATAATAAAGAAAGATGTTTGAAACTATCAGCAGGAAAACAAGACACTCGAAACTAGCCCTGTTCTACAGAATAATACTTTGCAGCAAACTTCATCAGAGCATTTCATTTTCTATAGAAACTTTCAAATAGCCTTAAAGCATTCTTTGACCAGCTGTATATGATGTCAGCTAAATGTCCTTGGAGTGAAGTGTGCCATAACACCTGCAGGATGTGTTGCAATACACTTCTACTGCACATGCTTGTTCAACGCAACCATACAGCTCCACTGGCTCATCATTTACATTCACAATGGACAGCTGGTGCCAACTAAATTAAACATTACATTTGTGTTGTCATTTTTTTAAAAAGCAGCTTAGAAAGTTCCTCCAGACTTTGAAATGTTTAATTGTACTTCCAAATGCAAACCAATCAAAAATGTGCTGTTCTCCTATATAATGAGCACTTAGGGGAAAAAATAAACCTCTGCATCCACTAGAATATTGATAGATCAACTCACCGAATCTGGGAACTCGGAGAAGGAAGCATGCTTACTGCAAGAGTCTGCTTCATTAACCGATCATCATTACACAGAGAAGTTAGCCCTAGAGAAGTAGCTACAGAGGCAACTACCAGAGTCCTACCACTGACTCCAGCAGGACCAGGGTTTCATCCAGAGCACTTAGGGGCCTATCCTGCAAGGACTTGAGCACATGCTTAACTTTGTACAGTTGAGTAGTTCCATTGAGTTCAGTGGAGCTACTCATGTGCACAAGGTTAAGCATGAGTGAAAATGTTAGCAGCTAAGTTCCCTGTTCCTGCAGAGATTTTAAAGGGCACTCATTTCATATCACAACTCTACATTCAGATGACTGACAAATGTGACATTTTTAAGTGAAATTAGTGCTTAGGAATAGTTCTTAATGTGGAGAAGTAGAGACTTCCTTTAGGGAGTTTCTAAGGGTCTTTCTTCACTGCACCATTAACTTGGAGTTATCTGCTCTCAAGTTCCTCCTCTCAAATTAGTCTTGCTCGAACGACAGTGCTTGGGTGGCTGTGTCCACACTGGCACTGCACTCACCCGTGGTGCTAAGGCTTCTGGGGGCGCATCCCAGGGTCCTTAGCACTGCAACAAGCTGAGCTGCTCTATGAATTCTTCCCCAGAGAATTGTGGGAGAGCAGAGAGTAAAACTGAATTACAGAAAGGCTTAAGTGACTCGTCCAAGGTGGAGGACAAGCAGGGACCAGAAAGAGTTCCCTGCGATGGGAAAGAGACAGAAAGACTGAATTTGCTGTCCCTCACCTCAACAACTTTCTGAATTGGCACTTTGGGTGGCAGTTGTGGTGGAGGTTTAGGTTGAATATTAGGAAAAACTTTCAGTAGGAGGGTGGTGAAGCACTGGAATGGATTACCTAGGGAGGTGGTTAAATCTTCTTCCTTGGAGATTTTTAAGGTCAGGCTTGACAAAGCCCTGGCTGGGATGATTTAGTTGGGAATTGGTCCTGCTTTGAGCAGGAGGTTGGACTAGATGACCCCCTGAGGTCCCTTCCAACCCTGATATTCTATGATAAGTAGAGAGAAAAGAATAAGTCCAGAAATTGATGGAGATCTCTAGCTCATTTCACTTAGTCACTGCTGGAGTTGGATGGACAATTAGCAACAAGTAATTTATTTGTGACACTTAGTACAAAGACTGATTTTTACTAATTCACAATTGTTCAACATATCCATTCTACAAACACATTTTAAACCGAGGCTCCTGGGGGAGTATTCATGTACATATTTAGTTTTCTCACTGTATGACTGGTTCCCCTAAGTCACATGATTTTGTTTCCTATCCCACTCAAAAACCCTCAGATTTCAAGTGACTGGCACAGGCACTTCCATTGTGAATATTCATGTGCCTATACTAGATATTCACACAAGTACTTTCCAGAGTGCTCCTCAGAGTTTCACTTTCTTCAGACATTCTCACTAATAAAAGTTTGCTTGCATAAAAAGTGAATTAACTGACAAATCTGTTGTTTTTCTATGAAAGCATTCTTGTGTACACCTTTTGCCGTCTTTCACCCAGCTTTGCTCACTACAGCTTGATAACTCCTCTGTGACCTTTCGTTTCTGACCTGGGACAGATCTGAATACGTGATTGAATGCTAAGAAGTTCTCTATCCCACCACTAATCCTTCGAACCTTGTATTTGCCCCTTTGACCTAAAAATTATATGAAACAACAATGCTCCCATTGCTAAATGGATCAGTGTTCACAAATTGTTATTGAGGGTACCACACAAAGTGGCCTCCCATCTGTGCCTTAAGACCTAATTCAATGACTACTGAAGTCAATAGGCTTTAGATTGTGCCCTTAATTATCCTGCATTTTTCAGCAGGAAAACAGATATCGGTTGAATTAAGCCATCAGTTCTCTGTAAATGAATGCAGATATAATTACTTGATTTAGTGAAGAATTATTCATCATTATTACTTAGCCTTTGTTAAAATACCAAAGATTTATTTATTTAAATTTTTGGACTGACAAATTTATCTTTAAAGACATTTATTTAATACCAAAACATCAGGAAATGCTACCTGTGAAACTCCTGCTGTTAAAATAAATGCTGCTTTCTGTTTATTTTTATTCAGACTCCCAAGGACTTGTTCAACAATGGGAATCTATTTATGTGCACAAAGCATTCTCTTATTTGTACATTATCACTTGGTAAGGTTATGTTTGTACATAACAGACAAAAGGATAAGCTGGACTGAAACTGAGTGGATCTAACAGACAGAGCGCTCTTGACAAAATAGAGTACAGGTTAGGATTTTTAACACTTCATTTTATGAATTGCCAAATGGTGCCAATGGTCAGAATGTTAATAAGCTTTATAACTAGGTTCACTTCACTCCCTTTTTTCAATAAATACCATACAATTGTTTGCATAAATAATACAGAATGTTAGGCTCTCAAGCAGACTATTTCTCAGAAAAATTCAATTGGATGAAGGTCAGAACAGAGAGATTTGGGCATGAACTTCTCTCTTCAATGGGAATCATAGAATATTAGGGTTGGAAGGGACCTCAGGAGGACATCTAGTCCAACCCCCTGCTCAAAGAAGGACCAACCCCCAACTAGATCATCCCAGCCAGGGCTTTGTCAAACGGGTGCAAATAAAGTAACTAACTTAACCCAACATTGAACCAACCCCAACCCCAAATTTTTTTTGAGATTCAAAAAAACTTTACAAGTAGGATTTCCATAAGCGGAACTCTGTTCTCTTCTTTACTTCATGTGTCTGTTCCAAAGTTTGCACCATCCTCAACAACTGAACTCTTCTCATTTCCTATCCACCCCTTCTTCCTGAACCAGCACTCCAATTGCCTAACAAGCCTGCCCCATCTACACCTGTCTCAACGACGTCTTCAAGGGATTGTTCCTGAACATCAGAATTTGTGACCAAAGGATAGATCCTCAGCTAGCATAGCTCCATTTGAAGTCAGTGAAGCAACACCAGTTTATACCAGCAGAGGATCTGGCTCCAAGAATACTAAATGACCCTAAACTCACTGAAGGCTATGGAAGACTTTCTATTGATTTCAGTCGCCAGAGGACAGGGACTAAGAAATTTTAACGCATACAGGGGTATTGCATCACACCTCTGTATGCCTCTAGTTTTATTGCTTCCATAATCACTGTAATTGTACTGGCTGGAACTATGGACTCTTTTAGCCATTTCTACCCAATGTTAATCATCATGGTCCTGATTCTCCACTCTGTTACACCACATTTTCACTGGTCTGACTCCATTTACTTCAGTGGATTTACACGTGTGTTAAACTGGTGAAAGACTGGAGACTCATCCCCAAGACTATACCATGTAGTAGCGAGAGAGGAGAGACTAGCAAGGAGAGGATGTCTTACTAATATCTTGAAACTCTGGTTCATTGGGACCCCAAGTTCTTTCACAACATCCTTTGCCATTGAATTAGATATTTTTCTATTCCCCCTAGGACTATTCTTACTGGTGAATGTCTTTCTGGATTCTTTATTACTTGAAAGACTACCCATGCACTACAAAGATCAAGGGCTGTTTGGCTGGATTAGCTTTGATATTTATGCATTGAGACTTCAGCCAAGACACTAAGAAAACATACAACTGATGACTTTGCAAAGCAGCCAAGATGTAGAATGTAATGCTTTACAAGAGCAATATGATCATTGTACAAGTCAATGTATTTCATAAAGATCAGAGGGGTAGCCGTGTTAATCCGGATCTGCAGCAGTGACAAAGAGTCCTGTGGCACCTTAAAGACTAACAAAAGTATTGAAGCATAAGCTTTCGTGGGCTAATAGCCACTTCGTCGGATGCATGCTGACAAAGTGGGGATTAGCCCATGAAAGCTTATTATTATTTTGTTAGTCTTTAAGGTGCCACAGGACTCTTTGTCCCTTTCATAAAGATGCATCCAATTTTACATAAAACTTGTAGGCATGTTACTTATTTGGTCCCTCCCTACCCCACTGTAAAAATCTCGGACCTACAACTGAAGTGGTTACTAAATAAAAGTCTCTTTAACTTGACTAGCAAATATGAATATAGAACACACTTTGCACTATGTTTTTCTGATTGCTACAAGTCTCCTTTTGTATGCATTGGGGTTAATCAGGAGACCAATTTTCTGTTTGCTGATAGGGTTTTGAAGTATCCCAGGGGAAAATATACATTATATTCTAATCTTGCTCCATGTAGCCCAACTGGGTATGATATAGTGAACACATTTTGAAAGATGCCTCCAACTGAATTCGTATATATGGCCAACCTCACTATGAACTGTGGACGTGACAGGGCTATGATCTTCAAATCATACATTTCCCTTCCTTCAAGTACTGCTAGCCTGAGTTCTCTGTCATGTCTTAAGTGATAAGTAGAGCAAAAAAACAAGATTAGAGCTGTTTGTATATCAGCTATCATATTTCACATAAAGACTCTTTTAAGTGACAAAGGAAGAGAAATCTGTATGAAATTTATTTCCCTTGTGAAACATTTCAGTCAATAATTCATCACTTCTTATTTTATTTTTTACTACTCAGCTGTCCAGCAGAAAAAAAAGCTCTGTTCTTAAAAAAGGATGAATCTGCTGAATTGCATTTTCTTTTTTTTTTCCCTTTTGCTTTAGAAATACCTGGGTGAAATTTGGTTTATCATGGCCTTCATTAAGAAGTGAATGGATTTATTTTTGCTTAGGAATCCTGCGTTTAACAAATTATATTATGTAAAGCACACCGCCCTTGTTCACAAAAAATTCTGCAATAGCAGCCCCAACCATTACAGATTTAAGTTGTGCTAATACATATTACAGAACATTAATGTAGAATACAATGCTCCTTTGTAATGTGCTTTGAGATCTACTAATGAAAAGCACTATGTAAACTATGTACTATGATAAGGGAACAGATGGAAGCTGTGAGAATATTAGACAAAGCTGCATGTTTTCTGATATCAAGTAGATTTTTAAGGGGTTTATAATCCCTAGGGGGAGGTGGTAATCCATCCTGTACTACATAAAGCCCAAGTAATTGGACAGAGCTAAGAACTCTAGGGAGATCAGGAAGGATTAAATTCACACCCCTCACTTGCATGCAGACTGTGGGGCTACAAAGCATCTTATCTACAACCATTTATGCAGCCTATGGGCTGGAATCATGCTGAAGCCTCTTTCTGGTCTCCTTAGCCCAGATATGCAAAGTCACATATACACAGAGGTGAAAGTAAGCCGGTATGCCCCAGTATGGCATACTGGCAAGAATAGCAGCTAGAGCCCTGGGCCCATTAAATTGCTACCAGAGCCCCACTGCCAGAACTTTGAGGTAGTAGCAGCAGCCGGGACCCCCGGGGGGCCAGTGGCGATTTAAAGGGCCCGGGGCTCCACTATGGTAGAGGCAGCTGAGAGCCCTTGGTCCTTTAAATTACCACCGGAGCCCCACTGCTGCTACCCCAGGGGTCTGGCGGTAATTTAAAGGACCCAAGGCTCCCACCGCCACTACCCTCCGGGGCCCTTTAAATCGCCACCCAAGCCCTGCTGCTGGAGCCTTGGGGTAGTGGCAGCAGGGATCCAGTGGTGATTTAAAGGGCCAGAGCTCCTGGCTGCCACTACCACAGCAGTACTCCGGGCCGTTTAAATCTAGGGCTTGGCTACACTGGCACTTTATAGCGCTATAAAGCCTCCTAGAGCGCTCTACCTTACTACCCGTCCACCCTGGCAAGGCACGTAGAGCGCTCGGACTCACTGACTGGAGCGCTTCTGGTACTCCTCCTTGCAAGAGGATTAACAGCTGTTGCATATTGGGTGAGATGGTGTAGCTCCAGTGTAAACGGATAGTAATGATATTACCTCCGGGAATGCCCCCTAATATCTTTAAGTCAAGTGGCCTCTCTTCCCTTTGTTTTGAACTTGGCTGGAGGAATGTGGAAGTACTTTTTCAGAGCTTATCTGCAACGGGACAAAGCAAACTTTACTGAGTGAGTGAGAGGCAGGGGGCTATAGGTGACTAAACTGACAAGATAGTGTGTGGACACACTCTCAGCACTCCAAAACTCCGCTCTCTGTCTCCCCCCACATACACACAACACACTTCACCTCACCCCCTCGTTTGAAAAGCACCTTGCAGCCAGTTGAACACTGGGATAAGCAGAGCACCCCCAGTGCCACTGCAAGTGCCACAAATTTGGCCACACCAGTGCAGTTGCGGCTGTCAGTTTGGACACACTGGAGCGCTTTCCCTGGAGTGCTCTCCAAAGGTTTAACCCAAAGCCCTCTACTGCTGCAAGTGTAGCCAAGCTTCTAGTTTTAAAGGGCCCAGGGATTTAAGGCCCCGCCTCTTCTAGTTGATGCCCTGCTCAGAACTCCAGAGTACTGGTAAGTCCTTTAAGTTACTTTCACCCCTGCATATACAGTGGTTCTTCCTCTACCCAGCCTCAGGCTACATTAACTTTTTAGTGAATTTACCTCTGCATGCCAGGGGAGCGAAGCAATATAGTTCCTGCCACCATATTCCTGGCTTGCCTGCTCTCCACATGCAGCCTCTTCTTCAGGTCTTGAGCAAGGGTTGTGAAACAGATTTAACAGAGGCCCCCTATCACAGCCTACAGTCCCTTTCCCAGTGCCTACTGGAGGTGAAAAGTTCCACATTCTATTATCAGTCCAGTGTCCCCGATTCTTTACAGTTCTGGTTATTTACTGGAAGATATACCTTCATTATTCCTTTCCTCATCACAGTGAACGTTTGTGAAGTCCTTTCATGATAAAATTCCACAGAATAGACATCCTAAATTAGGCTGGACAAGATCAGAATTTCAAAAAGTAAGTCAGAAGTGACTGAATACTTTGTAGAGGATAGTATGCCCTCAACTTTTCTGATATAAAATAGACATACTGGACAAGATCCTCTATTCATGTAAAAATACAAGGGCTAATCACCAAACATGGTGGTTTTCTATTCATACAGAGCCATGCTGCTATCTCAGGCAGTCCTAAATACAAAATATGGCAATGATAGGTGCCCTGTATTTTCATTTTCTATTTTAAGATTCACCAGTACATTTCACACTGGCTTTTTTCCTTTATGGAGATTTCACTTTAAGGAAAACCCAGATATTTGTTTTTCTATTGCCCTAACAACGTTCAATGAAAATACATACCTACAGAGGCACACACTTCAGGAGAGAGAAAAATAAACATGATTGATATAGAAATGCTAAGCAAAGAATGCTCATGCAAAGCTTTGCTTGACAATATAAATGCACATTATTAATTGCTCATATCTTTTATGTTCTTAAAAACATCAGAGATAAAAACCAAGGCACAGTAGATGCCTAAGACATTAAAACACTAACGTTGCTTGGAGAAAAATGATAAAATGAAATGGCACTTATCAGGCTGCTTATTTTCCTGTATATTTGAGAAATGTGTAATACCATCTTATCGCCTGTCACAAAACCCTTAAACAGAGTTGAATACAACATAGAGACATTTGTAATATCAACTCCAGTAGCTGTTATAATCTGAGCAAGCACATACCCATGATCACAAAAAGGAATTTTGTCTTCTAGCACAATGCTTTGTATCTCCCATAGGATGGACACTCAGTGGCTCTCACTATAAAGCATTGCACCTGCAGTAATCAATGTCTTTAAATACCAAAATAAATCTTAGGGTTAGAATTCTTTCATACTTACTGACTGTGCCTACTTTTGAACTCAGACCTTCCACCTGCCCTTCATTTTGAAAGGCATTATTCATTTCTACCTATCTGTCACAGGGTTTTATATTGCCACCTATCACTGTAGTATCTGAGTGCCTTCTACCTAAAATCAATAGCAATAGCAAAGTGCCTTGTGCGGGGAACACAGAGACACAGGGGAACATAGCACCTCCCCCTTTTTATAGTCAAAACTCCACTTGGAATAGTGGTTTTTTTATTATTTTATTTTTGGTAGGGATTTGGGAGTGCAGAGAACTATCATTTATATCCCATAATTACTTACATTTCTCCGATCTGTGGTCTTCACACCTTTACTGTTGAAAGTTAGTTATCACAGTAGTCAAGAATAAACAAAAAAGAACTGTGGCTACAGAATTATTTACCAACACACACACAAATTACCAGGCACTTCAAATTAGCTATACGTTTCCCTCAATCTGGGCCCCATATATGGGCCGTGACAGATTAAGAGGCATGTTTGACCACGGGCCCAGCTAAAGGGCAGGGCAGCCAGAAAACTTAAAAAATTAAAAAGGTTGGGCTCCAAACACAAGTGGTGACTAGGTTGAGTAGATGAGAGGGTTGTGGCTGCATGTTTCCCGTCCTCCCTGTCTCAGCCACTTCTCGCATTCTTGCTGGTATCTGGGAACTCAAGGGAGCAAAAAAAGCAGGAGCCACAAAAGAATAGCCACCAGTTGCTCTCACAGTAGTAGCTACTCTTCCCCTCTTACTACTGTATTTGATTTAGGAGTGAGACCCTGGTAGAATGGATCAGCTCAGGATTGGAGGACGGAGAGCAGGTCCCAGAGCAATGAGAGATGGGATAAAAAGGAGAGAGAAGCCCTCTCCAAGAAGAAAAAAAGGGAAGACTCTCAGGGAGTGAAAGAATGGAGAAGTCCATAGGAATCACCTCTTTGATAGAGGAGAAATTAGGGCAAAACCCTGAGGAACTTCAGGGAGTGAGAAGGGGAATTACCTCCTGAAAGTGCCAGAGAAAATTAATCTGCTGTCATTCTCTAAAGGAACAGGAACAGGAAATTGGTCTGTTCTTTTCCCCAAAGTATACCAGGGAGGGAATAGGGAAGGAGCCCTTCCCTGAAGATGCCTGTGAAGGGCAGCAGGCCACTGGACTTCCCATCAAGATGACAAGTGCTGGTTTGGGGAACCAAGGAGGCCAAGGAGTACTTGGAGATGAAAGGCCTGTTGCAGTAGGTCTACAGTGCAATTAGCCACCCAGGGCTGACCCGTGCAGATGAATTGGGTTAAGAGGTTGTTCAATTGTGGTGCGGACATTCAGGCTTGGGCTGCAGCCTGACTTTTGGACCCTCCCACCTCACAGGAGCCCAGAGTCAGGACTCCAGCCTGAACTGGAACATCTACACCAAAATTAAATAGCCCTTTAGCCTGAACCCAAGTCAGCTGGCACAGGCCAGTCATGGGTTTTTAATTCCAGTGCAGACATACCCTTGGACTGCATCTATAGGTTTGGATAAGCATTTAAACATCTAGAGACTTATCCAAATGCCAGAACTGATGAGATTCTGATAATTAAGATATAAAAACAAAAAGTTCACCAGGCCACACATACAGCCTTCAGCAACTTGGGCCAAGCAGGCCCCAAATACACAGCTTCTTTGTCAACTGTCTCCAGAAATATTTTTAAATGCTGAAAACTACTAAACTTTCTACATTTTTCTTTTCATTCAAAACCTGTAAAGTCAGATTTATAAGACCATAGTTGCTGGAAGGTTAGAGAGCAGATAACAGAATTTCAAAAATAATTGACATTTTGATTAACTATTTTGCTCTTTTCTTTGGAGGAGGGGAACAAAAGCAATGAGAGTTGCAATAATTAGTCCCAATGGCAGTGACAGATTTTAGTCATTGATGGCAAAAAGCCTCAAAAATGCTTGCAAGTTCTGGTAAAGTGACTCAAACTTCTCTGATCTGCAAGGAGAATTAGAAATCTTGAAGGAACAGGCTTTCCTGTCAGATTGCAGCTTGGATTCAGCCAGGAAAAAAGTACTGCCACAGTAGTTCCTCTTGTTGCACATTGGTACATCTGCTCCCACTGCTGGTTGAAACCGGGAACATCAGAAATATGTGGAGATGGGGCGTGAGGGCAGGGGGAGTCAAGCAGAGACTTTTTAAAAGTGCAAATGGGAGCTGAGACTTTCAGGATGCTTAACTACCCTTTGTGTCTTTGAGAAATCTCCCCTGTTGCCAATATTTTTCAGATCTTTGGACAAAGATCCAAGAAAGTTATTTTAACTTTACCAAATTGGCTTGCTTTATCTCTAACGCACAGGGCCCTCGGTATATTTAAAATTCATCTTAAATTGTTCTAGAAAAACAAAAAAGGACTATGGACATAGAACATTTACAAACTAAGGGCCTAATCCTGCAAACACTTACTTCTAAGCATAACATTTACTACCAAGTGTAATCCAGGGAGTGTCCCTAATAGTAAGAGCTTTCAGAATTTGGCACCAGGTTTCTTCCAAACCTTTGTGCACAACTAACAAAATGAAATCATGGGTAGTCTACTAATAGCTGTAAAGAAACTGCTTTGATTAGGAAACACGTTAGTAGAGGAGGAGATGGTAGTCAGGATTTCTGGGTTCTGTTCCTGGTTCTTCTGCTGACCTGTTAACCTTGAACATGTCACGGAACTAATTTCTGCCTCAGTTTCCCTATCTGTGAAAAGAAGAATAATGCCATTTTATTCACAATGGTGTTGCATGATTAGTTAATGTTTATCAAGTGCTTTTATGTGCCAGCTTATCCTGAGGATCATAAAGCCAACTATTTTTATTATAATAGACATCTGCATAACCTGTAGGATGAGGTTAACTGCAGAGGACTAAAAGAAAGTGCATCAAGGGACTGTCTTTATGTCCATATAGTACAGTGTATGTAAATATATCAAGCTCATGCCTCAGACACTTAATAAAAAGGCAACTATGCCACCATTCTGAGCTGAATGCCTCTAACTTATTAATTCCTTACGGACAAGTTAAGGAGATAGGAAACCCCTGAAGCATGTAAATTCAATTGTAAATGCAAGTGCTTTTAACCCTACATAGTCATACCAGGCCTCTGAAGTGCACCCTCTAGCCCTTGAATGTCAGACAGCATTCTCCCAATTGTGATGTTCAGCTCAGCACAATTCTTCTTCGGCTAAGGAACGGCTGCCTCAAAGAGTCACAGAGAAAGGTGGCGATAGGGAAACAACTGCACTCAGAGTATCACTCTTCAAGAACGGAAAGAAGATTAAAAGAGCAATGAGTTTTATGCTAACGAGGCCACGCAAACCACAAGTGACCGTACAAGACCCCTAGCTATCAAAGTCGACTGTAAAGCACTAGTTTGAAATCCACTCCTCAGTATAGTCATTCTGCTTCTCAAGTGTGTTACAGGAGGGAAATTCAACCAAAAAACCCACCACCACAAAACCAAGAACCCTGCAGTTGTTGCAAAGGATGGCTCTTTTAGTCTTCTCCTATAACATTTTTAATTTGCAAAGATATTTTTAAAAGACTGAGTTCTCCCTCATGCCCCAGTGTCTCCTCCTTGCAGTGAAGTCACATGATGGAGCTTCAAACATTACAGAGGATCAAGCTGCATGAGCACCCAAAAGTTGCATGCTTGTCTGAACTTTCTCCAAAATATCTGAAACAAACATTTAGGTTGGAATGATTGGGCTGGAATTCTTCTAGTACATTATTTGCTGGCAGCTGTCAAAATGAATGTAGGCTTGTGTAATGGGCATGATTATTTTCTTACTTGCACCAGTTATACACATCTGTAGTTACACTGAGTTCAGTGAAGTTACTCCTGATTTATAGCCATTGAGAGCAAAACCAGACTTAATATACTGACAAATACTCACTCCAGTGAGCAAGTGTGCTGCCACATTCAGCACTAGCTGCAAGTGATAGACTCCTCTGGCAGTCTGGACAAGAGGGATTTAAACAGCCCAGCTGTGAGGTTTTGAGGACCCACTAGAAGTGGGAAGATTATTGTCTGAGAACAGGAGCAAATATAACACAGGTTATGAAAAGAATCCTGGTCCCCTGGTAGAAAAGAACCCCGATCCTCTTCCATCTGTATCTTCATATCCAGAGAGCAGTAAATTCCATCGGCTCCTGCCAATTCCAGTTTACCACCAGGAGAGGCCATCAGCTAATTCCTGGAGCGTTATCCCATCTGCTTTTCCAGATTACTCCTTTGCGTGTGTCTATTTTTTTGTTACAAGTCGTCTCGCAATTTAATGGCCACCTCCTAGAACTGAAGTGGTTGTTGAGTCAGAGATTGATCGGGAGATTGGGTGTACTCCTACCTAAGGGCAAGCCAATATTACAAGACAAGTTAAATGCAGAATTGCAATTAAACATCTGAGCTTCAGAATGACAGATGAAGTGATGAATACACATGTCTGGCTTTTCCTTTATGTGACATGGTGTTCTAGCCTAGTGACAGAAAAAAAAAAAAACAGACAAATTACCTGACTTCTGAATCAGCAACTACTTTCTAACTGTTTTCTGAAATATCAACCTTCTCCTAGCAGGACTGGGGACTGGCAAAAAGGAATCTAATGCTTTTTAGCATTTTTCTCTTAGATTGGAAATAGTGGCGTGGATTCTGAAGAAGCCAAAATTGTACATTACAAAGAGACATAAGTTAAAGAAAAATATAGATTAATACACAGAAAGAAGTCTGAGCAAGGGAAATAAGTATATTAAAGTATGTCAATGTAAAACACAGACAATGTAGTTCATGTTCTCTGCTTAGACAAAACTAAAACATAACATTCAAATGTATTAATCTAGTAGATAAAAACCTTCAAGTGCAGTAAAGCTTTTCATGTAGGACTCCCCATGTAGCTGCCTCAGAAAAATAAAAAAAGTCATCATGCCCAAATAATTATCTACCTGTGGGCCTCATCAGTATAATGGACAAAATTTTCACAAGTACCTAAGTGACTTTGAAAAGAGGATTTAGACTCCTAAGGTTTCTGTCACATAAGAAACTCTATGAGACTAAGGCTCTTAAGTGCAAGTCACTTTTGAAATTGGGACTGAGGAATTTTTGAAAATTTTACCTATATGCATTGGTATTTCATAAAACTATGTAAAGCAAGGTCCCTTCCCCTGAGGAAATGAAACCTCACTCATAGACAGTGCAACTGCAATACAGTGCAGACATGGTCAAAGGAGAACAATGTTGGAAGCAAAAGAAGACAGAGCAGATTTTACAACTAGAGGAAAACTCACAGCAGAAAACCCTAAAACCCCAATAAGAAACTTGGAGAGAATAAAATAAACCCCATTGGAATGTTCGAAGCCACGGGGAAAATGATTACAATAGAACCTCAGAGTTCCGAACAACCTCCTTTCCTGGGGTGTTTGTAACTCTGGACACAACGTAGTGACAATTCTTACAGAAGTTTACAACTGAACACTGACGTTATACAGCTTTGAAACGTTACTATGTGGAAGAAAAATGCTTTTAAACGTCTTAATTTAAATGAAACAAGCACAGAAAGTTTTCTTAACTTGACAATTTTTTTAAAAAAACTTACCTTTTCTTTTTTAGTAATTTACATTTAACACAGTGCTGTGCTGCATTTGTGTGAGTGGCTGGGTGGGTGGATGTCTGCTGCTGCCTGATTGCATACTTCCATTCCCAAATGAGGAGTGTGGTTGAGTGGTCAGTTCATAACTCTGGTGTTTGCAACTCTGAGGTTCTGCTATATACAGAGTGCTCTCTTTCCATTCTGAATGAGAGGAAAGGGTCTAACAGCTGTTGCTGAATCCACACTATGAAGACTGAAAGCTTGCATTTCCACCTTCCAAGATATGGCTAACTCTCATTGCCTTCAATGGGAGATATGCTACCCTGCCAGGGACAGAACTGAGCCTCAAATACCCATCTTAAACACAGCAACTTTAAATTTCATAGATTCATAGAATATTAAGATTGGAAGGGACCTCAGGAGGTCATCTAGTTCAACCTCCTGATCAAAGCAGGATGAATCCCCAACTAAATAATCCCAGCCAGGGCTTTATTAAGCCAGGCCTTAAAAACCTCTAAGGAAGGAGATTTCACCACCTTCCTAGGTAACTCATTCCAGTGCTTCACCACCCTCCTAGTGAAGAAGTTTTTCTGAATATCTAACCTAAACCTTCCCCACTGCAACTTGAGACCAATTACTCCTTGTTCTGTCATCTGCTACCACTGAGCACAGTCTAGATTCATCCTCTTTGGAACCCCCTTTGAGGTAGCTGAAAGCAGCTATCAAATCCCCCCTCATTCTTCTCTTCTGCAGACTAAACAACCCCAGTTCCCTCAGCCTCTCCTCATAAGTCATGTGCTCCAGCCCCCAATCATTTTTGTTGCCCTATGCTGGACTCAGAAATGTATTTTGCTAGAACAATAGAAATGTTTTAGAGCCTCTCTCTGCTGCTGTCCTCACGATGACCCTGACTAGATTAATTGACTCTCCATTTTCCAGATACAGCCATTGAAAATAACTTCATCTAACATAATCTGTTTATTACAACTGTAGAATATTTTCCTCCTTTTCAGTTCACAAGGCACAAGGGTAATCTGGTCATATTCTTAAAATAGTCCTTGGAAACACAAAAGACTCCAGCCAACATTAGCAGCAATTCACAATCAGCACTGTTCTCAACTACTAGGAAACCCTACATCAACCGACTGCCACAGCAAAGGCAGAGACATCCTCCCCAGATGCAGGCCTCCACTAATCTAGAAGCCATTTCAGAAATTAAAGAGAGACACCAATTCTGCCCTCAGTTTCACTAGTGTAGATCAACAGTCATTGCACTGAAGTCAGTTGCATTAACTGTTGATTTAAACCAGCGTAACTGACAGCAGAATTTGATCCTGACCCTCCAGAGCTCAGTGTCAGTTCCCTTGAAAACCCGGAAGTGCCTAAGAGATATCTTGCCTTTAAACTTCAGGTTACAGATTCAAAAGTGTGGCATTTGG
The DNA here is from genome assembly GCA_007922305.1 of Dermatemys mawii. Taxonomy (NCBI): domain Eukaryota; kingdom Metazoa; phylum Chordata; order Testudines; family Dermatemydidae; genus Dermatemys; species Dermatemys mawii. The sequence continues at coordinate 17,372,747 of ML677351.1, forward strand.
ACACACAGTTTCCCACCAACTTGTAGTGTCAAGAGCTGATCTCTTATACGGATAATGAGAACATCCAAAAATACACTGACTGGAGTTTTAAAAAACAATCTTAGAAGTTGGAAGGGATATAAACCCTCATTCTTGTGCGCATAAGCCAAGCTCTAGCCGCGACAGTTGGGAAGAAAGTTTCCTGTGGACAGGTTATTACTGGTTGTTCACCTTGGGTTTTTTGAAGTTGTCAGTATCAGACAGACAGAATACTGGACTAGCTGGACCACTTCTTGAATCTGTCTTGGTAATTCCTATGCTTATTTTAAATCCTATTGTAGGTAAATGAGATAGGACTGCAAGGAGGAACGGTTTATGAAAGCGTAGTTTATTTTTGTCTAACTGCAACAGGGTTGGTTACCTTACATCTGGAGGGTACACTGATTGGCATTCTACAAATGCACCAGACAGAATCAGGCAAAAATAATTACATAATGTTATTTTTTTTATGTCTAAATTCAAGATTGCTGTTGAACATACAAATCAATTAAAAGAAAAACAAATCCCTCTCCAAACTCACCACACTGGCACAGGTAGGAGCAGGGGATACTTCAATGCTACAGCTCAGCCCCTTGTTTTCCACAAAGGATTCACACACCCCTTTGGCAGAAAGTGGGCACAGGTAGTGTTTCTACTGAACATGTTCCCCAGAGCATTGTGGGTTGAGGCCTCTTTAAACTCCAAACTGTGCTCTATAGGGTCAGTGCTAGCAGGGGCATCTTTGGAACACACTGAAGCAGCACATCTCCCTGTTGATCTGGCCACTTCTTATCTCCCAGTCAGAGCCCAAATGGGGAACCCTGGGTTGCACGGGCTATTACTAGGCCCCTCGCTGGAAAAGAAAGTACAGTCTCCTTCAGCCACTGCAACCTGGGAAATTGTATTATGAGATGCTCTCTATTATGGGGCAGCAGGAGCTGGGCAAGACACTGGGTGAATTTATTCCAGAGACAGATAAAACTGTAAATAAAATAAACACAGCAATAAAAATGCATAAATACCACAATTAAAGTAGCCATAGCTTGCAATAATGAATTATCCTAGAGAGAACAAACACAGGAATAATATTCTGGCAACGTAAATTACAGAGAGAATTCTCTGTGCACACACGAAGAGATTAAAGGGTCAAATTTTGCTCTCATTTATACCAATGTAAAGCCACTGTCTTCTCTGGAGTTCATTTGCATTTACACTGGTGTAAATGATAACAGAATCCAGCCCATGCACTTCAGAGGAGAAAGAGAATTCCATTGCAACTGCTGGGTGATGAGGAAAAGCTGTGCTATGCTGGGGAACTCAGTATCACAACTATCCAATGCAATGGCCGAAACAAGAGCCTAACAAACTGTGGTTGTTACAAGGAAAGTCAAGCTACAGACCAGATTTGATAAAATACAAGCCATTGGCAATTTTTTTCCCCTTCCCAAGATCTTCTCCAATGTATATATGGACAGCAGGAGATTTATCCACTGGTTGATAATCAATGAGAACTCTTTCCAATACTAAATTAGTAGTTCCAAGGAGTTTGTTGCAGATATAACTCTGTGCCCTGATATGTCGGCTGGTAAGACCAAAGGATTTTACAATCAATGAAGGAAAATTTAAAATCAATGCACCTGCAATTTTTTTTTTTGGTATGAGAGCAATTTTTTTTGTCAAGTAACAAAATATGAAAGGAAAGAAATTCCAATAATACAGGAGTTAAAGTGTCTACAAATGCTTGACAAATTCTGCAAAAATCTCTGATAAATAATCCTACTTTATGAGGAGGCAGCATGTCTGAAATGTTAACGGCAGAACTTGGTTTGTGGGGGTTTAAAGAGATCCCAGCACATTTTGTCCCCATTTTCCTTTCCTGGTTATAATCTGAAAACCTATTTTCCAAATGTGAAATAAATCATACTGGAGCCTATTTGATTTGCTGCTAGTTTGTCTAGATCTTATGGCAGCCCCACAGAAAAAAAAAGTTTTATAGAAGGAAAAAAATTAATAGAGACAATATTTGTCATTCTGAAAATTAAGGAACATGTTTAATACAATATTTATGTGCTTTCTTAGATAGCTTTTAAAGAAGGAGAGCGAAAGAGAGTGTGCACATGATTAAAGCAACTGTCCCAAATACAAGGCACCCTATTAATTCAGATCAGAATTACTCATATTAACAAGTAAGTGGGAATAATTAATGTAGTATTTAATATTCAGTTATGTGTAGGCGTTAGAGCAATAGATAATACCTGAGGAGTGGATAGTATCTCAGGAGGAATAGTGGATGATGCAGTCACAAGCAAAAAGGAGGTAGTGAAATATTATTTGTATTACAGTCAGGTTGAAAGTAACTTAGAGGACCAACCTGTACTCCAGAGTCCTGAACAGGGGACTGGGCCTCAACCAGAAGGGACAGGGCCTTTAAATCTGCAGGACCTTTAAAACTAGATTTAAATGGCCCAGGACTCTGGTGTTGTAGCGGCAGCGGGGAGCCGCTGGCCCTTTAAATCACAGCCAGAGCCCAACTGCCGGAGCCCTGGGGTCGTGGTGACAGGGCTCTGGTGGCAATTTAAAGGACCCGGGGCAGTAGTGGTGGGCAGAGCCCTAGTCCCTTTAAATCGCCACCTAAGCCCCACCACCGCTACCCCAGGATTCTGGGGTAATGGCAGCAGCGCTCCAGCAGTGATTTAAAGGGACAGGAGCTCCCAGTTGCTGCTATTGCAGTGGAGCCCCAGGCCTTCTAATTGCTGCTGGAGCCCCAGGGTCCCAGCTGATGCTGCAACCCCAGGACTCCAGCAGCAGTGCTCTGGTGGTAATACACTGCACAGCTGAGAGTGGGGCATCCTTGAGTTAGGCAAGGTACAAACATTCACTCAGAGACATTCTTCCTTGCCCTTACAAGCTTGCAATCTAGACAGCCAAGATAAGCAAACAGTGACAGAGGAACGGGAGGCACATAGGGAAATTTGCCCAAGGTCACACAGCCAGTCAGTAGCAGAGATAAGAATAAAACCTATATTCTCCTCAGTCCCAATGCACTGTCCAAGCCACCGCCTCTCCAAGCAACTATCATCATCTAAGAATTCTAGGTGAGGGATGGGGTTGCATGAGGACAGGCTGTGGAACTCTGGCTTTGGTGGCTTTAACTTGCCTGGGCTCTGTAAGCTAAGTGCTTCACTTTAGAACTAGCCTGTCAAAATCCCAT
>ML677351.1:17375985-17483213 GCA_007922305.1 Dermatemys mawii
GGGGGGAACAGGCGCAGGAGGGAAGAGGCAGTAGGGAAGGAAGAGTGTGGAATGAGGAGGAGATGGAGCGGTGGGAAAGGGGCATGGGATGGAAAAAAAAGAAATGGGGGAAACGGAGGCAGGGGGAAGCTGAAAGGCAGTGGCAGCTGGAGCCCAGCATGCAGCACCTCCTTGGCAGAAGCTGGGGCTCCCCTGTAAGTAGGCCCATCAAACCCTCACTCTCTGCCAGCTGGAGAAGCCAGGGAAACACTGCATTCCCCAGTTCTCTGAATCTTTGGGAGGGAATCACAGGCACTTGGTGTTCCTGTTTAAATAAAAACAATGAGCCTACTTCATCCCAGCTATAAAGCCATCATCTTGGGCTGGGTAAGGCCCAGCGTGTCCAGGATAAGCCATGGAATGGATGCAGTAGATTTTGTCTGAGAAGTAAAATTTAAAAACAACAAAGAGAACCTTTAAAATGAAACTAAATAAAAGTCCTGTAGAAACTCACCAGTCTGTACTTTGCTAAATCACTCACGTTAGAATTTGAGCCAAAAAAAAAAAAAAAAGTGGATTTCCTCATCTCTCAAAGATTTAAATAGCAGATACTGCAGTGAGGTCTTGTATTCCATTATTTCTGAAAAATATAGGACAGTACATTGGCTGATTATGAGGCATTATAAATAATCTATGATTCTGCGAACACTGACAAAAAAAGGACAATATATTTTGTGATGCAGAAGTGTGAGGCTTTCATGAGGTGCCTAGGACTGTGAGTCACCTTAACTCCTGTTCCTGTCTCCAGCAGAGGAAGACCTGCTTATGCTTAACTGGGTGTCAGTTCCCTGACACCTCCACTCTTTTAGCCACCCAAACAATCTCTTCAGAGCTATGCCAACTTTTCAGGGTGACAGTAGGCACACGCCCCTCCTTGAGTCCCTTTGAAGAGTTCCCCTGTAATGTTCAGCCCCTTATCCATCAAACACTCACTGTTGTACCAGGTTTGCTGTCTCCAAGGGAACAGTACAAACCAGCCTCAATGATTCAACCCAGGATAAATTCTTGTATAATACCACAGAACTGAGTTATGTTTATAGTGAAAACAATCATACATTTATTATCAAAGATTAAGATTTAAGAGATAGTGGGTAAGGATAATAGAAACAGAAAGATTACATAGAGAACAAAATCATAACATGCTTTCTAAAGATTAAAGGCTAACCTGTCTAAGTAAGTACCTCACCCAAAGGTCCTTTATAGTACTTCCACCCACAGTAGGAATCCTGTTTTCTTCAATGTCATCAATTACAATAGTGGCAAAGAGTCCTGTGGCACCTTGAAGACTAACTAAAGTTTTAGAGCATAAGCTTTCATGGGCTAATACCCACTTTGTCGGATGTGGCTCGACCATCCCCCTCGCTCCCCTGGTGGGGAGCGAGGGGGATGGTAGAGCCAGCCCAGGCTGGGAACAGAATGGAACAGGAGCAGGCACAGAGGGAGCCTGGCCTCTTCACCCAGCACCTCTCCTATTCCCCCATACAGTGCACCTATCCCCATAGATATCCCTGCTGATACAATCCCCATTGGAGTGCATCCAGCAAAGTGTGTATTAGTCCACTTAGCCCACGAAACCTTATGCTCTAAAACTTTATTTAGTCTTTAAGGTGCCACAGGACTCTGTCACTTCTGCAATTCCAGACTAACATGGCTACCTCTCTGATTCTTGACATCAAGTACAATAGTGTCTGATTACTTCCTCAGGTTCAGGCTAGAGGGGTGTCTTTATCTTCCTCTTATATTCCCAAAGTTCAGTGTCTGCCCTCATAGACAGGGCACGCCCCAGAGGTTCACTCCCTTCCTGTTGACTCTTTGTATAAATAGGATTTCCATCATGTAAGCTTATGGAGCTTAATTCACATACTGATAGAGATACACATCTTTTCTCCTGTTTGGAAGAAACCTGTTTTTCAGTTTGGTTGGTGACAGACTTCAAAATATATTTTCAGAATGTATATGCAACTCTTTAAACATGGTGGAATAATTACGAGAATCAGTATCACACAAGTACCTAGACAGAAGCCAAGATTTTTTAAAGGATATGTAAAGTTAGGGTCCTAAATATAGAATAGTATTTAAAGGCCAAATCCAAAGCCCACTGAAATCAATGGGAGTCCTTTCTTTGACTTCAGTGAGCTTTGAATCAAGCTTTGCATGGTCTAATTTTGGGAAATCCAAAGCACACAAGTGCTCCCATTGACTTCAATGACACAGTAAGGGGCTAAAAATGGACTGAGAAGCCTGAACTTCAGCAGTTGATTTTTCAAGTCTTGGTCTGAATGTCTGATGCAAAGTATTCAAAATATAATTAATTTTAAATTATCTTACCAAATCTTAGCTCACAAATTGTTAACTCACATATCAACTCCTACATTAAAAGGTGACTCTTTTGATGGACTTTTCTACCAATTCGAGTATCTCCCATTAACGTGTTCATGCTAATGAGATCTAAACAGCAGGAGGTGAACACCATTTCTTTATTAGACATACATGGTTGCCTTCATTTGATGTGACTTCTTCTGACATCTTTTTAGATTCCATTTGCAGCTCTTCTTATGTCAAAGTTTAATAGTGAACCTATTCTAGTTTCAGAAATAAATTATCCATTCATCGCACTCCAACACAGTGGGCAGAAATTTCACACGCTTAAAAGCCTGTAAGCAGCTCCCCGTGGAAGTTAATTATCACACTTTATAATTTTGTTTTTAGCAGCAGAGTACAGTAGAAAGCCCCACTGGGCCAGATTCTGAACTCAGCAACACCAGTGTAAATCCAGGTATTTCCAATGAAGTCAGTGGAGTTGCTTCAATTTTTTGCGAGGGATACTGATGTCAGAATCTGATCCGTTAACTTATACTCCGCAGGCTTTTTATGTGCTGTTGGCAAATGAGGCACAGTTTTCAAAGTAATCGCTTTCCTACAGGTTCATACAAAACACCATTTTTCCATGCCCAGCTTGGTATGTTGGGATAGAGAAGGCTCTTGTACACCAATGAGCCTCATTTTCTTCTCACTTACACCAGATCAGGAGCAAAGAGTTAAACAGGTGAATGAAAGAGGAGCCAGACCCAAAGATTCTACCTTTCAGCTTAAACCACTAGTTAGTAGCAGACACATGCCAAAATCAATCATCATTATTATTACAAGGAAATAGAAGAGTTTGTCATATTGGTCCCAGGAAGTGCTAAAGGACCCTCCCCCAGACTTAGGGTGGGGGGATCCACAAGGTACAGGGACTTAAATAATTACGGGGGACAACCAAAAATGTAACTGGGGCAGGTGTGAAGGTCAAGGGTCAAACAAAGGGAACCTGAAGGGGACACCGCACAGAAAACCCCAGACAGTCCACACTGCTCCTCAAAGGTGTCAAGGAAGTCAGTGAATGCCACCCAGAATCAGTAGTGGGTATGTATTTTACATTAGTCCCCATCTCTCTCCACCTGCCCATAGAACTGGCATTATGAGGAAGTACAGAATGCAGAGTTTAATACTCACATCTTTTTTAAGCTACAAAGATTGGCATTCTCTTAAGCTATTGCAAATGCTGCTTTAGTGCAACACCTCATATACATTGCAAACCTATATGTCTGTCATCAAGTACACCTCATTCTAATATGCTGGAGTTGGTTTTCAAGAGCAATTGAAATAAGTTGGCATCAAGAGCCCACTGCATTCTTTATGCTGCTATCAAAGTTTTAATTGGTTACCTATATAAAATCATTTAAATCTCTAGCAGGTTTCAGGGGAAAGGATTAATTCTATCTGGGACCTTACTTACAAGGTTTCCCTATATTTAGATACCAACCATTTAGCCAATTACTCTGATCAGCTTAAGCTCCAGGCAGCAGAGACCTACTGAAAATGTTAGTGAAATCTGAATGAGAACACATGGAGAGAAAAATCTTGAAAAAGTCAATCTTAAAGACTCAGAAACCACCAGGCAAATAAAAGGGGGCCATTTACCATTTTGTAAAGAATCCCATGCTTTTTAAGCCAATCTCCATTTTTGAATGCTTGGTGCTGGCAATATTCAGACTGCATGGCTGGCTAAGGGGACCACAGGGAAGGGAGTGGAAGGGACTGAAACACAGCCTTGGAAAGACAGGGTAAGGTTTGCAGGAGAAGGTGACTGCTATCTAGAAATTCTTAACTTTGCAAGAGTAGATCTGCATTCATTCCAATGAGGCTTAAGGAGCTCCACATGGCATGTGCCTTCCTCAGCTGCATGGGAGATGTATTCCCATGCAGGTTTGGAGATCTGCTCTGTGAGGACTCAGGAGCTTTCATGACCTATACCTCCTCTGGCAAGCAACTCCCTCCAGTTTAAGAGATGTGTAATCAATTAACACAGCTGCATCATACTACAAAACTCAGTGTAGCTCTGCTGTGTAAACCGGGAGCCTTTTGCTACAGAGTATGAGTCTCACCTATAAGTCCCAAGAACAAAAGTTGGGAATCCCTGCATGTCATCAAAGACTGTTAGGTCATCTATCAGCAAGTGCCTGCTGTTGCTGTTGTTATTTAATTCCATTTCAGTTGTGCCTAGAGGCTACAAACAGGGCAACTTCTTGCCAACAGTTCTAATAGTTAATCATTCCAAAAATAGAGGAAAGCAGTTGGTCCTGTCCTACTCACCCATGTAATTAGAAACCAGTGCATCAATTGGCAACTTGTGCCTAGATTTTCTCATCTGGTGTTTGGGGAGAAACCCATAAGTTTAAATTACCTGGGGGAAACAAGGAGAAGCAGTTTGTGAAATCAAATTAGCTTTGTGAATCCAGAATGTATTTTGCAAATTCCATAAGGTTTGTCCATCCCTCATTGAAAATAAGAGCCACCTTCAAAAGGAAGGGAAATTTCTAAATGCACTTAATAGATTTCACAGAGCACTGAAAGCAATCAACCAAATTTGGGTCAGATTACAAAACTGTAAAGAGATGCCAAACAGGACTCAATGTGTGAAGAATGTACTATCCACAGTGATATAGAGCTGGATAGGATTTTGCTTCTACAGACCCTTGTGGAGAACTCTACGCTATATGATTTGCAGGTTGATTTAAACAAAAGTTGTTGCTGATGAAGTGCAGCTAATGCCACCTGACAGTGAAAGGATTCTTCTCCTTCATTGTTTGTATTGGAAAACAGCCTAGGAGCCCCAGTCATAGGCCAACACCCCATGGTGCAGTTGCTTTACACACCCCAAACAAAAGGAGGGCCTCTGCCCCAGAGAGCTGTCAGTCAGAGGCTCTGGGTGCACTACAGAGCTGACAGCAGGGCAGTTGTGTCACTGTGGTGCTGCTAATGCAGACACTCTAAACTACAGGAGAGAGCTCTCCCATTGACTTCATTACTCCAACCCTCACCCCGAGCAACAGTAGCTAGATCAGTGGGGTAAACTGTCCTGTTGACAGAGCATTGTCCGTACTGGTGCTTAGGTCAGTGTAAATTATGTCACTCAGAGGGGTGGCTTATTACATCCCTGAGTGACATAACATCTACTGACACAAACTGTAGTATGTACATGGCCTAGGTAAATTCGAGAAAGTAAATGAGATGGCATTAGAATAACAAGAAATGACCTTACAGAGGACTCAATCCTACAAGGTACAGAGTACTCTCAATGCCATTGACTTCAATGGCATGGAAGAGAGTTTAACACCTTATAGGATGAAGGCAGACTGATCATTCCCAGTCCCTGTTCCATGGACTTCATTGACTTCACTTAATTTCCTGAACAATTCAAGGTGTCACTTTTAATCAGCAAGCATTTTGAGTCACAGCAATGTTACAGGTTGTTTCTCCTCCTCCCCAGCGGAAGAGCTTGACTCGACTATCCTTATATTGTTGGTGTTGGCTGAGGATTTTACTCTGTCTCTCCAAGATTTCTCACAGGATGCTCTTACTCACAAGCCCTGGCCTCTGGCACACGTCTCCCCTTGTCCCAACACAGAGCGAGGGCTTCACATCAGCTTCTTCTGCAGGGATGAACTGAAGGAGGGAGAATTTTTTTTTTTTAAATAAAAAGAGGAGGGTGGGTTCTTTTAGAATTTTATCAACATTTTTGTCAGTGTTGATGAGTTATGCAGTTTGTTTTAACTGTATTGTAAGTACACCTAGTGATTTATGAGAGGCAATGTCATAAATCAATGAAATACATATAGGAAGGTAAATCAGGAAGCAAGCCACATCTCACTGTTATTATGGAATATTTTTTCACTCTTCTTTGTGTCTTTATCACATGTTAATAGGTCAAAGAGCTAGTACCAAACCTGAATTCACCTTGCTTTGGGTCAGATCTGAACACATTTCCATGTTTTGATTTGGTCTTTCCCCTGAGATTCATATTTATTAATGACCCCGTAGCTATGAAATTCTTGGGTGAGGGAAAATACAGCAATAAATCAATATTTTCTGCAGTCATCTGCTGTGCAAATGTAATTGTGTATTTTTATTACAATAGTAGTCAAGCTTGGCTGGACTAATAACTTACTTTGTTTTTTATTAATACCTGGAACATAATATCCTTTTATTAACTTCAGCAGCCAAAGTGAGAGTCAAAATCCAAAGAAATCCAGCAATATAACTCTTCATAGTAAAACAAAGCATGTCATTTCTTTTAACAACCTAAAAAAAAAGACCATCAACTTCTATCAAGTTGGACAGAGCAATGTAGGTTCTGGATCTTTGTCTATTGGAAAGCTATAAATATTAACAATAAACAGCTAATCTCTGGCTCTTCTATAATCCTCTAATTGGTCCCATTTTGTACCAATCAATATGTTACAAGCCCCTAATAGGAAGCCCTGCTAATCACTGAAAATGACCTGCACCACCAAAATACTACAGCCCTGAATATTCATGTGAGTGCAAAATGTTAATTCATGCAGTGCTCATGTTACATTGCTCTAATTATCTACTAGAGGCATCTATTCAAGACATGCTGTCAATCCTGCAGATTGGGTTCAGCAGAGTGAAACCAAATTGAGTGCCTTTTCAGCTAATTGGAAAAAAGAACCTGCCTTGACATGCCTTTCAAATTGGTACCACCCCCCACCCCCCCCAAAAAAGGCAAGCTTGGCATGCTGCTGAACAAGCCCTCCTACTGCCTGTCCCCTCAAGAGGCCCCAAAGCCTATTTTCAGCCATGGCAGATGGAAGGAGAAGGAACACTGTAAACAGTGCTGACTTGTGTGTGTCATACAAGGGGACAGCTCTTCAGAAAAAAATTGCTCTCTTGCACTACTGAAAATTTGAATGAACGGTTTCCAAGTAACCTTTTGGAGTTGGTATTTGCAGATGTAACACAATGACTGATGTTACTGCTGTCACAGAAAAGCCCTCAATACATCAGAGCAGTATCATATACCAAGTCCTAGTAAAGGCTCCAAGCACTTCTGCAACTGGGTGGGAACGCAGATAAACAAGAGGAGAGAAAACTATGTTATTAGTCAAATAATAAAGGGAAGAGGCAAAACTATAATCTTAATCAACTGAACAGAAGCAGGAATCCTGATAAGAATTGATATAGTCATGTCAGTTGCTGCCTCCTTTATCCTTTTCTTTCATTCTGTAGCCGGTAGATTTTCTTTTTTGCAGCTGTTAGGACAGCTCAGGTCATGGTCCCCCTGCTGGACACTCACCAAGTTGCTGTGTTTGGATCTCAACACTAGATGTGTTTTTAAGCTCCTTTTTGGTCAGGGTTGGCTCTAGGCCAGCAGTGCTAGGGTTGCCAACTTTCTATTTGCAGAAAACTGAACACCCTTGTCCCACCCCTTCCCCAAAACCCCAACCCCCTGCTCACTCCATCCTTCCCACTCCACCATGCCCTCCGGTCACTCAATTTCCCCCACTTGCTCATTTTCACCAGCCAGGGGCTGGGGGTGGGAGTATGGCAGGAGGTGAGGCTCCAGCTGGGGGTGCAAGCTCTGGGATGAGGCTGAAGATGAGGGGTTTGGTGTGCAGGTGGGGGCTCTGGGATGGGGGTGGAACTGAGGAGTTCAGAATGTCAGAGGGGGCTCCAGACTGGGGCAGGGGTACAGGATGGGATGTGGGCTCTGGTGTGGGGTCAGGGATGAAGAGTTTGGGGTGCAGGAGGCAGCTCCAAGCTGAGGCAGGGGGTTGGGATACAGGAGGGAATGTGGGCTCCGGATGGTACTTACCTCAGGCAGCTCCCCGAAGCAGATGGCATATCTAGGGTGACCAGACAGCAAATGTGAAAAATTGAGACAGGGAGTGGGGGGTAATAGGAGCCTATATAAGAAAAAGACCCCAAAATCGGGACTGTGCTTATAAAATCAGCACATCTGGGCACTCTGTGCATATCCCACTGCAGGCGCCATCCTTGAAGCTCCCATTGGCTGCAGTTCCTGGTCAATATGAGCTGTGGAGCCGGCACCTGGGGTGGGGGAAGTGTGTGGAGCCCTGTGGTTGCCCCCGTGCCTAGGAGCTGCCCAGAGGGACACGCCGCTCTCTTCTGGGCATGAAACCTGCCTTCCTCACTGCAGGTGGCTAACTGGACTTTTAGTGGCTTGGTCAGCAGTGCTGATCGAAGCTGCCAGGATCCCTTTACAACCAAGAGTTCTGGGCAAGAACAGGATGCCTGGCAATCCTAAGCGATGCCCAAACTTCTCCTGTTTCATCCCCTTTACTGGTAATGGAATCTGGCCATGCCACCCTTTACTGCACTGTTGGCTCACCAGAGAATCTTGGGCTGACAGCAGAGCTGGGGTGAAAGAGAAGCTGGGGCTAGAGGAGGAGCTGGACTGGAGACAGAGGGGGAATAATGGCAGAGCTGAGCTGGGGACAGGGCAGAACAGAGAGTGGAGTACAGCTGGGGCTGGAGTGGGGACAGTGTGGAGATGGGCTACGCTCCCACCCTGGCTCCCATGAGGGCTGGCCAAGGCCCTACCACACACCACCTTGAATGTTCCTCCTCACCCCCCTAGGGGGGCATGCCCCACAGTTTTGGGGATTACTGCTGTAAGCATTCTCGCTGGGCATAGACTCTGTCTGGCACCACTTCATGGAACTGCAACCCCATAGTCTGTCTGGCTCAGGCCTCAAGACTAGTTCTGAACACACCACCCTCCTGGATTCCCCAGTAGCTTAAGCATCCTCTTCCCAGAGCTCCAATTTCCTCACCACTCTTGCTCTTTTGTTGCAATTTGATCCAAGTCTTTGAGAGTCAAGGATCCTTCCTCTCCTTCTCCATGACCTTGCCTGCTGGTTTTGGTCTCATCTCTAAAGTAAGTGATGAGAAATCCTTCCTTTTATAGGCTTCGAGTCCCCTCTTCAGACAGCCTCCTTGGTCAGCCACTCTGTTGCTTAGTCACCACCTACCTGGAGTCCAGATCTGAAAATCTGGTTTGCCCTTAGCATTAGCCAATGCTTTGTCCATTTGAAGGTACACGCAACATGACCCTCCATTGTGATCCAGTTGCTAGGTGCAAGAATTTCTTCTAACACCTGTGTGTTTCAGCTCAATATGAAGGCTACAGCACCAATGTGAAGGCGAACGACAGTCTTATAATTTAAATACCCAGAAAACAAAATGGAGTTTGTATTGATGTAAATAAATACAAGTTCTTAAAATCAAACAGAATCATAAGTTGCACATAGGTCCCTCAAAGCATCTCATCAGCTTACACAGTCAAATACAGCATAAATATTTCTCCCTGAATTTTTTTTAAATCCTTGAGAATTTAAAAGGGATGAAAATAGGATTTTTTACAAGTGTAATATGTTTCTATCGAAATTACTCTGGACACCGATGGAATTTAATCAAAAAATATATCCTTCGGATAAGATTTTTCAGCCATCCTCAAGAAATTTTTATTAAATACAATAGGATGGTCCAAAAACAGACATTGCTTCTTAACAGGAAAGGCACAATGTCCATTAGTGGTTGCAGAATAGGTCACCTTTCTATGCTTTGAAGTGTTTTACCTGCACGTTTTATTACGCCACCAACAAATATGCTACATTTGTGCTACATCATAAGACTGCCTGTCGCACAAATATTTAATTATCTCATTTTTAATACTGGATGACACAGCAAAGAGTAACTATAAATTATGGACTGATTAAAAACACATTAAAAGCTGTACTTTGGCTAAAGCTAAACTTAGATAGCAATCCCAACCAGTAATATTGATTGGCACCATGAGGCCAGCAAAAAGAATTGAGGAAGGAAAAATAGTTAAAATATAGTTAGAAAAACTAGAGAAAAGACAGAAGAATACTAAATCTTATCCAGAGAGGTAAATCAAAGTCTCCTTAAATAGTCATGAAAAAATATAGAAATACAATACCTGAATTTAAAAAAGGTCATTTATAAGAGAATAACTGTAGCGTATTTGCAACCTCCCACAGTAGGAAAATTCATGAATAATATCAGGGGTATTTACATGATCCACTTTTCTCTTGCACAGTGTTTGCCTAATGTAATGAGATCTGGATTGCTTGAATAAAAGACAAATTTTAGAGTGTTATACCTGAATCTGACCATGCATGTTTTTTTAAAAAAGCAAACAAAGTATTTATGCATATAATACTTAATGTTAATATTGACAATCAACTGCATTAATTTTGCAGGCTAGTGGGACTGAATTAGCACTGCTCACAAAGGAACAGCATTACAGGCCACACACATTATAGGAATACCTTCTGTATAACTATTTTTTTGAGGTTTCTTTCTATTCAGATTAAGGCCTTGACAGTCTAATTTAATTGGAACAATTCTAATCTTATTTTGGGAGGCAAACAGTGCGGGAGAGCAGATTGTACTGATGGAAGATGGACTGGCTTTATTCACTGAAACCCAAGTTAAAATTACCTTTGTCTCTCACTATATGTGTGTGTGTGTATATATATATATATATCTCACCATTGTCTCAAGCCTGAAAAGCTAACTGAATTATATTTACAGATGCAAAAAGTAAATACTACTAGCTGGAAAACTTTTGTCTTTTTGTTATCTTTCAGCACTGTTTAAATTATACGAAGCAGCTCTCCCTAGTGACAAAGTATAAAAGTCTGTTGTACTGTGAGAGTAAAACCAGAGTATTTTAACTAAAATCATGCCCATTTATGGCACATATGAGAGAGCTCTCTTCTTTGAAACTGAAAGTCAGGAGCTTGCAAATTGTGCAGATGTTGGATTTATTCCTCACTTCCCTCCCCAATTCATGCCCTAAAACCTTCATGGTTTTCAGAGTACTATTTGTGGCAGTCCATTTGTGTACTCACCTGTTTAGAAGTTTTATCAGTTTGTGGGGATTCAATGAATACCAATTTTCTATCTTCTGAAGAGGAGGCAGCACCTTACACTAATTGGCCTGCAGCAGATATAGCTTGCACCTGATTGAGCTTGAATCCCTAGGCATGCTGGGAACACAGTACTAAACTGATTGTTACACCATGAGAAACAAGCACTTTGATTGTGTGAGTGAGAATTTTGGGAAACTGTCTCTCTCTCAAAGGATGAGGCAGATGTTCAGCTAGTGTGTTCTGTTGAAGTCAGTGGAGCTCTGCTAATTCAGGCCAGCTGGGGATCAATCAATGGAGCTTTGACAATTTTCACTTAGCTGAGGATCTGCTCCAGGGTGTGGCTACCCTTTCACCTTCCCAGTTGCTTTTAGGAAGGAGGGGACTAGTGTTACTTATCAGGTAAATGACTGTGGGCTTGTCTACTTTTCAAGCACTGATGGAATTCCATCTTCTTTTGTAACAAAAACTACAGCTTACTTGTTTATATTTGCATCAATGTTCTCACTATCATTTCCTAGAAAACATCCTACCCTGCCTGCCAACCATGATAATGGAAATATGGGCATGGAGTACCTTGGGTCTATAGGGAAGGCATAGTGGGCAGAGCACCTGCTGACACAGAAAAGAGATAATGTTTAAAGTCTGCAGAGTGAGAACTACAGGGGAGAACAGCTATGAAGTCTTTAAGTCTAACCTTTGTATTGACATCCCTTAATAAAGTGGGTTTATGAGATAAATATATTTATGCAGATTATGGGGAACAGCTACAGAAGTTGAAATGAGAGAGATGATAAGTCTGTATGCAAAACATAATGGTTTCTCTGATCTTCCAGGGAAATAGAGGAATTAAACTGATGTTTGACTGTAACTGACTCCATACCTACATGTGACAATTCTGCTACACAGCTCAGCTATACAGAAGCTTGCAGAAGTGCTACCTGTGATGCTTTGGAGTTCACCCAGAGCAATAAGGTGTTGTATCAGTGCCTGTCCTGACAACTGTGGGCTGTATCTGATCTGGGCAGTTTTGGCTTAGAGCCCTGACACCAGTACCTTGTTTACAGAACCATGATCTCACCCTGGCTTCTAGCAGCCTGGTTACTCCTTATAGGATAACAGTTCTTTTCGCCCAGAGTTTCCCCAAAACTGTCTTTCCTGTAGCATCCAGTCCCTCTTGCTAGAACATTCACAAAAACCTTATCAAGGTCTCTGTTCCTCTAAAGAGACAGACCACAACACCAGCTTGTTAGGTTGGCTGAGGGTCTGAACCTTCAGTCTGAAACACTGCACTAGATGGTTGTGATTATTAAGATTAAGTTTATTAACGAGCAGATATTTAAGTGATACTAAGTAGAAGGAATCAAGATAGAAATGGTTACAAACCACAATTAAAAATATGCTTCTGAGACTAAAACCCCAGTTGCTTTTCCAGCATGGCTGGCCAGTGCTTAGCCAGCATCCAATCACTTGGTTTCTTCAACTCTTCAGCTGAATATAATTTACAGGTTTTCTCCCCATTGCTTTCCATAGTCCAGGAGACCTTTGCATGCATTATCTTGGACTGTATCCCCAAATATAGTTCCTTTCCCCTGTTAGGTGTTGACACCATGTTGGCTTCTCCCCCACTTGTGATTCTTAAAATGCTAATGATCTTCCTACAGTCTTGGAAACAAATGAATAGCTGTCTCTCATTGGCCACACCTGGCATGAGGTCTCAGCTCTTTCTGGGAAAAAAAACTGTTTATCAACTTCCCCTGACACGCCTCCATTTACACACATTTTAGCACCTCTGAATCTTTTTTGGTGAGTCATACTCACATCACAGAAGAGTATTAATGAGCAATTTTCCAATGATTTATTACATGCCCCCTTTTGGAGCAATATCATGACAACAATGGGCAAGATGTA
Organism: Dermatemys mawii; assembly: GCA_007922305.1. NCBI lineage: Eukaryota > Metazoa > Chordata > Testudines > Dermatemydidae > Dermatemys > Dermatemys mawii. The sequence continues at coordinate 17,389,200 of ML677351.1, forward strand.
GTGAGCTGGTCAGGCTAGCTAAGACTCATTGCTACATACTAGGGAGCCCCATGCTAGCTACCCAGATCAAATTCAGACCTGGTATAAATAGAGACAATCCAATGAAGCTGATGGAGTTACACCGCCCTACACCAAGCCTGGATTTTGCTTAGGGCAACCAGACAGAAACTGTGCAAAACTGGGACAGAGGTCGGAGGGTAATAGGAGCCTATATAAGAAAAAGACCCCAAAATCAGGACTGTGTCTATAATCTTGGGAAATCTGGTCATCCTAATTTTGCTCTTTGTTTGCATACAGCTTTGTAAATTTCCCTCCACCCTTCAGGAAAGATATTTGATTTATACTTAGCATAAACGGTGGTATTGTATTTTAGATAATGAACTAATGAGTTTTAGCAATAAATAGACCATCATAATTTTGGGAAGGGGTGAGTGAAAATGGCTAGAATCCCAAATCTTACCATCCAGGTTAATTCATATATAATTTTCTTCTGAACAGGAGACTCCTTACCTCCTGATCCCTTGCAAACAAAGTGTGAAAATGACATCTCTTTGTTCTGGTCAGAGTAACAGAGCTCATGGAATTGTTCAAAAAGGCCAAGGCTAAGCCCAAACGTCTCCCAGCAGAGCATAAAGGCCAAAGAGGAGAGGGAAAGTCTTGTAGATCAATTTCACTTCATTAGTTTTCATTTCATGAGTGTGCTGTGAAAGTTGCAACAAAAGGAGATTTTAATAATATCTGTAAGACATTTACACTGGCTTCATGGTAGTTAATAAAAAGCTGCCCCAGAAGTGTAGGATGAGAAAGGCACACAACAGAGACACCTGGGTTTTAGGTCCTGCCTCCTTCACACTGTAAGCACATTAAAATGAACACACAGTGGAACTATTTTAATAAGAAATCCACAAAAGAAAGATAGAGGAAGATCAGCTGTGGAGTATCGTTTCATGTAGCAGGAAACACTATTTTCAGTTTAGGAGAGAATCCTTTGATTTCTTCCTTATGAACGGAAAGGGCAAAAATATATAAAAGTCTTTATAGATAAGAGACCTCATCCCATACTAGTGTTACACCTTCAGTGACAAGGCTTTAGTTTGATGCATGACTTTATTACCCTTTGAATTCTGACCATCCTTGGGAGTATTCTGCAGGCAAGTCCTTCCAATTCCCTCTGCAGCGTTCTCCCCAACACAGTTCCTGGGGGGCAGCAAGAGCCAACTTGAAGCACCTCCATCCTAATTGAAAGGGGCAGCACCCATTTCTCTCACTGCATAATTTATAAACCTATTAACAAACAAATGGATACCCAGACAACCTTCAAAATTATTTCATAATATAAATAATGCAAACCCACTTCTCCAACCAACTCTGTTCCTGAGTCCTCAGATTAGTCAGCAGCTGTTTTGCACAATGGCAGCATATTTGCATTGTTTCTTTACATGGCTGTAAGGTCTTAGACACACTACAAATAAAAAGGGGCTCTCTTGTTGCAAATGGTTCCAACACACAGTAAGGCCCAACATTGAGTGGACACATTTTGGTCTTAGATAAGACTGAACTGTGCTTTTTTAAACTATGTTCCTAAATACACACTACTGGAAATTTTACCTTTAATTATTTCATTAAGACTAAATGGCAATAGCATTATTCATTTAAAGATTAAATGCAGAGATGAAAAAAAGGGGTTTTCCTTATTTTGCTTCTTCACGAAGAAGTACCAAAATCTGTAGGTTTTTTTAAATAAAAGCTTTTTAGTCTGTTTTATTTCTTTAATATAAACAGAAATGCCAATTTTTCATCCTTGCTCCCTTCCTTTGTTGATGGACATTATGGAAGGTTCATGCTGTGAGAGATTTGTCAATCTTCAATGGAAGAGTTTGAATCCCTAACAATGAGGGCTTCTCTCGCAAGCGTTCCAGTAAGTGGTTGTTAATAAAAAACAATGATGAATCATACACTCTTAATAGAAACAGGTCCCTATTTTAGTTAATCATAGTTTACGTGCTTATTATCTCTGAAATCAAACACCTAGTAACACTTCATGGTATCTTCCAGGGGAAAGGAATCCTACATTTCTAATCTTAAAAAGTAGGACAGAATAGCCCTTTATACCAACCTTTCATGCCTTCTTTATAGGAAAACAGAAATTGCCAAACTGTATCAGACACAGGGTCCACTGAGTCCAGTATCTTGCCTGTGACACTGGCCAACACCAGACACTTCTGAGGAAAGTGTAAGAACCCTGCAGTAGCAGATGTTGGACAATCAATTCTCCACATTAGGTCTCATCCTCATCTCTAATAGTTAGAGATTATCTTAAACACTGTCGCAAAAAATTTTTAATAGCCCTTCTCCAAAATATGCTGCTATTAATTATGACAACTCTGGCTATTCTTTATCCATATAAATATTCAATCTCTTTTATAATCTTGCCAACCTTTTGGCCTCTGACTTCATGTGGTACTGGAATTCCACAGTCTGATTATATATTGTCTGAAAAATTATTTCCTGACAGTGGTTTTGAATTTCACACATTTTCATATTATTGAACGTCCCCTTGTTACTGTGTTATGAGACAGGAAGAACTAAAGTTCCAGATCGACATCATTTACAGATCATGAAGCATTAATAAAGGCACAAACCCAACCTTGTCCCCCCTTTTCTTACAGATCACTGATAAAGGCTTTCCACTGTTTCTTAAAAAGCTCCACTGAAATGGCCAACACTTGGATGAATGCATTAAAGCTACAGTCACCAGAACTTCCCCAGTCACCTATCTTTCCAGTTGTTCAATTTATGTTCACCTACAGTATTTCAGTTACCGTGTGGGAAACTCAGAGCTTAAAAAAATAGTTTATACGTATTTGTTCTCCCACAATTATTTGCAGTTTTCATTCCAGCCATGGCTCCTTTGGGCTTCTGTCACTGTAGCAGTAGCATCTGGCATAAGATATTTTTTCTCTTAACCTTAACAAAATGGCGCCTCTGTCCTACTTCAATCCCACAAAAAAACCCAATGCAAATGTTTTGTTCTACCACGTTGTGCGGGAGTCTCCCTAGAGTAACCCCATACTCTCAGTGAAGTTGCTCCTGTCGATCCCTCCCTTTTCTGTATTGTTACACTCCCCTTTCCAGCTCACAGTACTCCATTTTGTTGCACATGAAATTAGACTGACAACTTTTTGGACTAGACCATCTATGCCTTCTTCTCTGTCAGCATGCACACTTTGTTGGCAATGCAACATGAAGAAACAGAATAATACATGTTCTTTGTGCTTCTTGGATTTGGAACTAGCAATTTAAAAACGGAGAGCATGTTTCGCACCAAGGTGAGATTGAATTGGGTGGTTGGGCGGGTTTTGTATTTTGGAAGAGGCTAGAGGGAAGGTACAGGACTGTTCTGTTAAAAGCGCAATCTCATCTTTTGTATAAGAAATAACTTGTTCACCTTCTGTTTGTTTACCGATTACACCCTCCATCATTTTAATATTCAACATCACTGGAGCTCACAGTATATGTCAGCCGCTACTGTGGCATCAGCTAGTGAGGGAGGAACAGTTCAGTTTGCAGGCTGCCAACAACTGCTGTGAATTGCCAGGTTCCTTCTTGTAATATAGGATGCAGGAAGAAAGTTAACAACTAAAGCTTCCCTCAACTCTCAACTATAAAGGTGTAGCTTGAAATACTCCGGACAAAAATAATGAGTTCCCCCATGCAAAAGCAGCCCTGTATTTTTAAAAGTAAACTGCCAAAGCCCTAGTGAGAACTTGTGTGATTATTGACAGAATTATGATCGTAGTTACAGATTTTTTAAAAGCAAACCTACGTACATAGCCTTCATCACTGGAGTACCCAGGGCACCTCACAAATATTAGTGAATTTGTCACAGCAATGCTCCTGTGAGGCAGGGAATCATCATTCCCATCTTATAAAAGGGAAAAGGCCCAGCGAGATTAAGAATGAGATTTCAAAAGCACTGAGCATTGTCCAAACTCTGCTCCCAGCAAAGGCAACAGAAATATGGACATGAATGGAAGCAAAGCCAGGCTAACCATAAGCGATTCTCAAATTTCGAGCATCTGTGATTTGCCCAAGATTATACAGAAAGTCTACAGAACTATTAACTGAACCGTGATCCCCAAGCCAATGTCTTAGCCACAAAGCCACTCTCCTAGCAGCTGTAGTAGCTTTTTCCCCATCAAGAACAAGCTCCATTTGGATTGTATATTTAAGCAGGAAATATCAGAGCTAAGACTGTATGCGCAATTCTGAGCTTTTGATGCTCATTTAGGGTCTATGAGCTCTCGAGGACAGGTAGGAAGCTCTAAAAAGTCTAGCAGATCATGTCTGCTAGATCTAGCATGATCATGATCTAGCAGATCATGACCGTAGCAGATCATGTCTACCTTGTATTCAGACATTAAAAAGAAAAGGGACAACAGCTTTCTTTTCAGCATCTCCATAAGTACTAATAAGAAAAACAAACACTTAACACATATTCAGAGTCGTTCTGTTATTTAGAAATATGTACAAACTCTGCATTCAAGCTGATTGCTCATACACACAGAAAACATAAGTTTATTCTGTTGTAAACAATGCAAATGTGCTTCAGATGGGCAATGCCCGATCATTCAATTCCAGAGTCTGCTCAGCACAGCACAACTAACTGAATCAAAATGTAAAAGTCCATTCATCATTGATCTTCTCTCCCTGAACAGGGGCAACTGCAGCTCAGTGCAATGTATATCTCTCAGTGGCTGTCCTTTCAATGAGACGTTGTGTAAGTTTTGCACAAACAAAGTCCAGGACATCTGACTGCAGCCTGAGCGGTGAATGAGAGAATGCACTGCACCATAAGACTGGGTGATCAGTCATCTGCAGTGCAGTCTGATGAATTATTTAGTCTTCTTTGGTACACAACTGACAACTACATTTTAGGAGTTTAACTTCAACATCTCACCCTTCCCATTTGGGATCTTTGCAAACCCTGCTCTATCATTAAGCTATGAACATTAATGCCATTGGATAGACCTTATAGAGATCATCAGTATAGAGGAGAAAAGGATGGTTTTCTAAATAAAACATGGGACTAGGATACCTGGGGGCTTGGTTTCCAGCTCTGACACAGGCGTCCTGTCTGAAACTGGGAAAGTGGGGATGGTGATACAAACTCTGCCTCAGAGGGATGCTGTGAGGCTAAATTACGTCTACACTACAGACTTCTGCCAGCACAGCAGTGCTGGTCAGGACCGTGAAGAGGTGCGATCTCTGGCAATGTAGTTGTGAGGCAGCAATCCTGGCATGGATACAGCTATACTGACAAAGCTGCACCTGTATCGGCATAGCTTGTTTCTCTCATGGGGAGGGGTTTTACTATACTGGTGCAAAGTGCAGCTTTGCTGGTATAGCTGTGTCCACACTAAGAGCATTTTGCTGGTATAGTATACCAGTATTCTTATACAGATAAAATACTCCTAGTGTAGACATGGCCTTCTATTTCTAAAGTACTCTAAGGGCCTCAGCTAAGGGCATTTCATAAGGGCATAACAAGCCTATTTGTTGGAAGTGCTCCTAAAAATATTTCATTTATTTCACTGTGAAAGTATTGCAATGGGTCAAATTCTGCTTTCAGGGACATTGGCGCAACCAAGTCCCAAACATGTGGGAAAGTGAATAGACAGTCCCTCCCATGCCAAAGGGTTGTCTGTACCAGCTACACAGCTATACTGGCAATCCCTCCCACTTTTGCCAGGATAGCTCATATCAGTTCCGCTAATGGAACAAACTCTATCGGCAAGAGCACTTTTATTGCTATAACTGCAGCTATACTAGGGCTTTTGTTGCCATAGCTATGTCACTTAGGGGTTGGATTTTTTCACATAGCTATGCCAGCAAAACTTCTAAATGCAGAGCAGGCCTCAACCACAGAATTCAAAATAGATGGCAGAAGAGTCTCTCTCTTTCCATCTCCCCCTCACAGGCTAATATTGCCACTATTGCAGCCCTCCAATATTACTGAATGAAATAAAAACCCAGATTATCTCCTTTGGCACACACAGTGCAAAATATCATGGCTCCAAACTGGGGCCTTACACATAATTGGTTCCCAAACTGACAGGCAAAAACCAAAGTAGTATAATTTCAATTGATTTATCAAAGTATAGAATCAAGATTCAGTTCTCTCAAAGCTGAGTTCTATGAGGATCTGGATGATCAGGGTAATGGAGTGCAGGGCATGTCACATCCAGATTGCCAGCATGACACCAGCCCAGTTCAGTGGAGACCAAGACCCGATGATGGCTGGTGGTTTAAGTCTACTTGTTCGTAAATTTGTCTTAAAAAAAAAAAAAAAAAAAAAATTCCCCCCCCCCCCCCCAATCAGATTTGGCAATAATTATTCTTCTAGCTGCAGAGACATAATGAATAACCTACGACAGGGTGTGCATTCATAGGCCAGCAGCATACACTTCAAGTGTCTGCCACGTAAGAAATGCATTAAATTCTCATGAACACACACCGTGTCCTGGGTTATTGCTGTCAGAATATGGCTCTTTCATTTTACATTTCATTTCATTTGTTTTTTAAAATAGTTTTTCTGGAGGGTGGCAGGGGTCTTTATGTCCTTGGAGCTGCGGTGTTAGATGCACTAGCAGAGAGTGCAGCGTGCTGATCCAGCCGATCTCAATGTTATTCATAAAGAGAGACCACAGGCTTGGTTTGGTGAAGACGGCACTTGGCCAGGTTTATTGTGGCCAGAGGATGGTACTAGTGCCCCTTGGGAGCTACTGGTACACTAACACATGTGCCCGCGACAAGGTACCAGCTCAATCAACAGAACATGATGCTGTTTTGTTGATTGGCCAGCACAAAAAGAGAATGCCCTACCTTCCATTCTCCCTTTATACCCAGACACAAAGTTACCTATCACATTTCATATGCTTTTTGTTATTATCCTGTGCCTTTTGTTCACACCTTCCAGTGTGAACAAAACCTCCTCCTCTATTATCCTGTCATTTCCTCCCTCTGCTTTTAGGAGACAGAGAAGAGGCTGTACTGCCCCTCACTTTAAACTCCTAGGCAAAAATTAATGAAGGAATCCATAGCAACACTGCCTATTTACTCTAAACAACGAATATGTACATTCCTATTCTAGACCACCAGGCTGTGTAAGAGCTCTGTTGAGTAATCACTTACTGTTACCTCCCCATTACTCTTCTTCCACTCCCTTCCAACTGTCTTGGTACCTCTGTGTTACAACATATTTAATGTAGTCTGTAAGTGCCTCAGGACAGGGAGCATGTCTTCCTTCTGTTTGGGGAAGTGCCTTGCACATAGCAGAGCCCCTTCAATTAGAGACAAATATTTTTTAATTATTAAAATTAAATAAGACTTTATTATTCAGGACAGACATAATACACATCTAAAAGGTACACCAGCAGCATGAAGGAAACAACACCATGAGAATTGCTATTCGTTGTGCTAAACCTGTTAGAGATGGGAGTGTTGCCTTCTGTTTGAATTGTTTGAAGTGCTGGAATAAGATTACTTGAATGCCATCCACGCTCACAGAACCAAGATGCAGATCTCAGGAGACTCTCAAGTGGCCAAATAAGTTATACGAGATCGAAAAGGATCAGAATGAGCTTGTGTTACAGCTATGGAGAGCCCATTGTTGACCGATGCTAGTGTATAAATATCACACTAGCGTAATATAAATAGTGGCTGAGGCATTTTTTTTTAAATGCCCTAAGAATTTGTAAAAGGGAAAGTTTTACTCACCTGTGGGTAAAGCTATGATTGTTTCATGGATATTTTTAGTAAAAGTCATGGACAGGTCACGGCAATAAACAAAAAATCCCGGAAGCAGTGACCTGTCCCTGACTTTTACTAAAAACATCCCTCACAAAATGGGAGGAAGGAGGGTCCAGCACCCTGCCCCTGCTCTCTGAGAGAGCTCTCTGAGAGCTGCAGGGACCCCAATGCCTAGTGGTCCCCCTGCCACTGTTTTGGGACTGGGAACTGCAGGGGGGAGGGACCCCGCCACTCTCAGTGGCATGAGAGCTGTGGGTGGCCCCTTGCCAGCACTGAGCAGCTGGCACCTGCCAGCAGCAATGGCTGTGGAGCTGCAGGACCCCACCCATGGCCACTGAGCAGATCTGGGGTTCCTCTGCCGCTGGGAGCTATGGAGGGCACCCCTGCCACCAGCGGTGGCTGGGCAGCTCAGGGATCACTGCCAATGGCAGCAACCGGTCAGTTGTTGGGGGTCCCACCACCCACAGCTGCTGGGCAGGGGTTTCCCATAGACATTAAAAGACTTAACACTACTAAAGCTACCAGAGATCCCTAAGTAGCTAAAGTGCTGACTGCGCATGTTTATGGAGCAGTAGATCTTGAGTTCTGTCCCCACTTCCCTGGTTGACCAGTCTTGTGTGACCATGCTATGGAGATTAGTTGATGATCACAAAGTTCTTATATCCACAGAATCGTTACACTAAAGAAAGAATGAGCGCACAATGTCAATAATACAACAAAGAGAAAACAATTATGAACATCTTAAACATAATGGTGATAGGATGAAACTTCAAAGCACTACACAAGCACATATATAAAAAGCAAAACCATACCAGTCTCAGCTTTATACCTTTACACCAGCCGCTCCTCTTAAGAGTGGTTTCACAGCTACTCATTCATGAAAGACAATGTGGTGGGGCAAAGAACCACTCCCTTAGAAAGAGGGCTAATTCTGGCCAGAGAGGTTGCACAGAAGAGACAGCCAATCAGAGAAGGCCTGGAGAGAGCTAATCAGGGAGCAGAAGAGGCAGCCAATCAGGACAGGCCTAGTTCCTATATAAAGGCTGCCCAGCTAGGGAGCAGTCAGTCCTGCCCTGGCCAGCAAGGGAGAAGGATGGGCTCCTGCTGGTAGGAGCAGCACCTTGGACAGGGTAGTGCTAGGCAGGCTTGGGGGAGCTGAGCGAAGCTCTGGCCTATTACCTGCCGGGCTGTGGCCCTTGCTAAAAGGGGCTGAAAAAGTGCATAGGGCCATGGCGGAAGTGGCCCAAGGAAACTTGACAGATAAGAGGGGAGTGGAGAAGGGCAGAGGAAAGCTGCTGCTAGATGATCCCCTGGGCTGGGACCCAGAGTAGCAGGCGGGCCTGGGTACCCCTATTTCTGCTTGTATAGCACCTGGCCATACAGAAAAAGGGCAAGAGCACACTGCAACTTGCCTCTGAGACAAGAGGCTGGACTATAGAGTTGTGGTTGGCCACCAAGGTGGGTGCAAACTAGAGGACTGCTGTCAACAACCCTCTCTTCTGTCCCCCCCCAGAAGTGGGGAATGACTGGAGTAGTAGGCACTGCCAGAGGGCAGTGCCCTGAAGCTGAGAGAGTTTCTGTCTGGAGGAGGACGGTGGTGAACAAGAAGCAATGTGGTCCCAGGGCAGCAAAGCAGATGATGGACCGGACACTACAAATTGAGAGTGCTCCACCAGTGTTGAGAGCTAATTCCTAGGACAACCGGCAGGAGGCGCCAGCAGGGGTGAGTTGGACCCTGTCACAAAGAGTTATGACATTTTTGCTGAAGAAGGAAGTCATTTTAGTTTAGTTACTACCTACAATGCATTTTAAATAAGGGCATGGGAGTTCTGCATGTAACTCTATAAGTCACTAGAAAGAAAAAAAAAAAAATCCACTACATCCCCTCAGGGCTCCACAAGCAGGCAGGAAGCCCAGCCCAGAAAAGCACACTTTGACAGATGTTGCATCACAGTTAAGATATCTCTTACACAACTTCTGACTGGAGATAATTTTGTATATTGGGGACATGTTTTCACAATTTGAAAGATGAGGCTAGTTTGTCTCACTGCCCCAATCTGACACTTTAATTTTCAGTAATCAAAGTTTCACCTTTACCTGGGGTCTTTTAGTTGATTGGCAAAAAAGTGTGAACCTCTCTTTCTCAAATTCCTGCTACAAGGAAGTGAAGAGTGCAGTCTACAGTATTGTCTTTGGTCTGTAATCTTTCAAAAAGTTAAGTAAACATCCAACTGGGCAATAGTCTATTCCAAGACAGAGCTGTCTACATGCACTTGGACATGGCGCTTGGAGGCTTTATAACACCCTTGTGATATTACTAATGACAGTCCCATCCCAAAGCATCACCAGTCACTTTACTAGAAAGTAGTGGGTGCTGGTTTCTTGGATAACTCCTATGCTTCAGTCAAACACTTTACAAACTGAAGGGATTAATCAGCTAGAGACAACCTGCTCAGCTTCCACGAGCAAAGACTTTTCCTCAAGAGATAACATTTGTACTGAAAAAGCTAAAACAGGCTAACAAACAACTCCCCAACCTGCAATTCAATGCAGGTGCAGGAGCCAACCCTTCCTAAGGCATTCTTCTCCCTCTGCCCTCTCCCCCAAGCAGCCACTGCTAGGTCACATCCACAATGATTGTCAGAAATTCCTTTGAAGTCGGTCTACTGCTGTTCCATCAGATCTAGCAATGGTGAAAGCACTAGCATAAAGCAGAGTAGCAGGGGTTTCTACCACTGTAGTCAGACCCTGATCCAAAGAGATTGACCCCAGCCCTTCCATCACTGCAATTTCTGGGGGAGTTTCCAAAAAGGCTGGTAGGGTTTAACAGCGAGGTGAGTGGAGGAGGCTTCTGTGAGGCAATAAAAGACATTGCGGGTAGGAGTGTTCATGTTGTAGGGGTTGAAATGGAGGGGGTAATAAAGTTACTTTCTTCATTTGGGACCAACTACTGCCCCCTGCTTTCCAAGACATATCTGTAATACTTTCAAGTTTTATTACAGTGCTTGTGTCTTGACTGTGTTTGCTATTTTAATCATCTTTTAGGATGTCTAACCGCTTCCCTCTCCTATTCTACATCTTACCAAGAATGGCACATCACTGACCGGAGAGTTTTTTAGTCCCCTAGCAGAGCGCAAGAGCCCATACTCACTTGTAAGTGTCATGTGTTTCCACTGTAATCAACAGAGAATTCCTTTTGACAAGCCAGAGTGAATTTAATTGAGCTATGTCATATGCCATTAGATAAAGCTTCAAATTTGGCAAACATCAAAAGTGCCTTTACTCAGGCTTGCATATAATTGTTACTAGCTTCCTACATGATTTCTTTTCATTCCATATAAAATAGGGAAATTGCTTTTTTTACATTTGCAAATAAAAATAATGGCAGAAAGGTACAAGGCTAACATTTAAACTCCATAATTACACTGTAATATAGCTATACTCCCCTCATTTGTCTTCTCTGCCTTTCCCATATGTAGGTCCTAATGTATATATGGCGTAGAATGTGATTGTATGTGGCTGCACAAATGATTCCATCATTTCTCGGTTTGCCAAAAGGCCACAAATCTCAGTGGGTGCTGAATAAATCCTACTAAAATGGCCATTTTCCCTCTATCATTTATCCCCTTGGCATCTCCATCTGCCTTCTAGATTCCTTCTCAGTCTATCCATTAGCCCCACAAAAACAGTTTGGCACGTTTGCTGCCCCTGTCTAAACTGCTGCCCTTAAAGGTGAAGTAGGAAGCTATGAGGGAGATTCTTTGCAATTCAGCACACCAGGAATCGACCTTCTCTCAAGCTTGGTCTACACTAGGAACTCATGTTGGTATAACTGTCACTCAGGGCAATGAAATATAACTACGCTGCTCAGGTGGGTGGATGCCAACCTAACCTCTAGTGTAGACAATGTCAACAGGAGGGTTTCTCTCATCAATATAATTACCACCTCTCAGGGACGGTGAGTACCAATGCTGAGAGGAGAAGCTCTTCCATTGGAGTAGCTAGTGGCTTCACTAAGCACCACAGTGACACAGCTGCATGAGTTCTGTCCCCACACTGCAGCCCTGTAAGCACAGACATGCCCTCAAAGGAAGAGGGCAGAAAGTGCTGAATCACTGTCTGGAGGGGGAACAGAAGGAGGCTTTACAGTAAGTAAGAGGCAACTGCTATGCACAGCCTTTCTGAAGTTAAACTCTGTTTGGCAGCTACCTCCTCTTGCAATTTTCATGTTGTTCTCAAGACAGTGTGTCTCAGCTCCCTTCTGACCCTTGTGCTAGTGCAAGAGCCCTGAAATTCTAATCAGCCTACAATCCAAAAAAGTCTCTCGGACATTTTAAGTTACCCGGGAGCAGTAACGTCTACAATGCAAGTAAACAACATGCATTAGCTACAGGTTGTCATTTTGTGGTGGTTGAGCCTTAGCTAAAAACGTGCTTTTGGGAGATAAGTGAAGGGTTTCATAATCACTTAACATTGCTGCATGACTCAGTGCAGATCCCAAATAAATCAGGAGGCCTTGCTGCATAACTTAGGCTCAATGTGACCCACGGTACACAGATACTTGCCCCCTATGCTGTGATTTAGAGAAGTCTAACTTTCAAGAACTCTCTGTGCATCTCCTGAGTTATCTTCAGCTATACAGCTTAACCACGTTTAATTTGATACCTGAATAAGCGATATTTTTGGTTTTCCATTTCAATTCCCACTGGGCAAATAAAATTGATGGAAAACATTTTGACAAGGGTACTGTGATTTCATCCAGTTGACTTTGTAGCCTGAGATGACTCCAAATTCAGATATTATATTTAATGTTTTCAGGACAGATGCTGTTGGGTCTTTTCAGAGGAGAAGAATATTGTCTGCATACATTAGCAACTTGTGTGCCTTCACAAAATACCCTTCATATCCTCCTTGGTTGTCAAAGATACTGCTGCTGACAATATAATGCCAGTGGGGCAAACCAAGCTCATGGTCTGGTTTCCCCACAAAGGGGGCAAGTAGGATTCTGGAAACCCACACAGCAGTGTGTGGCATGGAGCAGAGTCTCCCAGAAGTGCCTTTTTATGCATCCTCCCACACCCAGGGCTAAAGTTTAAAGCCCTGAACAGATACAAAATTTGTATCTGCATCCGATCCGTGATTTGCAAAAATGGTCTGCGAATATAAAATGAATATCCGTGGATTTGTAGGTTTCTACTGAGGTCCATCACTGCATGGAATAATTAGACTACTGCATCTCTCTGAAGTGGAGGCCCCTGAGTTTTGAAGGCTACTGTGGCCTCAGACCTACACTTACAGCTCTGGGTGGTTTCACTGCTTCTCCATAGCCTTAATGATATGAGATTCTCTCCTTTCCCATTGGCCAGGCCAGAACCCCTTTGTATACAACATAATGTAACATCTTCATTTTGTTCTCTTATGTAGTACAGACGGAGGAACAGCAGACTGTAAACCATAGGTCATCTTATGTAGTGATGAGATGAGAAAGGCTTTGTCCCCAACCACCCACCAACTCCAACGGGCTGCTCTTCCTGCAAGCAGTGGACAAAGCAGGTGGCTGCCAAACGACATTAGAAGGGAGCATTGCACAACTTGAAACGAGCATGTTCCCTAATCGATCAGCAACGAAATGACATTAACCAGGATGAATTTAAGTGAGGAGTTCCTGTATTTTATTTTTATTCATTTTGCCATAGCTGCTGCTATAAAGAGGCTCATATTTGGCATATAAGCCAAATTACTTTAAAGCAATTTCGATGCAATGCCTTACTGCAGTAGGCAACATCAATTATTTCTTTCTAAAATGGGACTGGAGGACAGCTTCAAGTTCAGGCTATGCAGGACAAGATTCACAGGACAAAAAGAGCTGACAGACTCCATTGGGATACCTTGTTCATTCCAATGGCAAATTGCTGCCCCCTCATCCATAGCCACAGGCAATGGGGAATGACAGGGTGTGAGCTGTGCTCTATTAATTCCATTCTGCCTACATGGGACTGAAGGCTGGACTCCACCACCAGAGCTAGGTGTGTGTGCACAGCACTCTCACACCGGAGAATCTTACTGAGATTACAAAATATGAGTTTTCAAAAATTTTACTGCTTCCATAAATATGCAGTGGCTCTAGAAAATATTTTCCCGTCGTAATGAGATTCCTAAACTGGGGTCTGGGGAGAACTGGCTGGTCATATGGTGCCTGACTCGCTTCCTCGTTTCCAGCTGCTAAACTGCATTAAAGAAAGTTAAAAAGACACTAATTACACTTCTTTGTAAGAAATTACTATTGTTGCCACAGGGATATTGTAAAAAAGAGGGGACAACCTTTGCATTGCTACTTGGACAACACTATGAAAAAGCGTGGGAACCCCAGCAGGGTAGTATATAATAATTATAGCCTTAACAAATTCACAGTCCATTTTGATCAATTTCACATCCAGGGGGTTTTAAAATTAGTCAGTTTCACATTTTCAGAAGTTTACATCTGAAATTTCATGGTGTTTTAACCGTGGGGGGTCCTGACCCAAAAGGGGGTCACAACACTCATGTGGCGGGGGTGGGTGGTGTTGTAGGATTGCCACCCTCACTGCTGGGCTCTGAAGGCAGTAGCTGCGGAGCTTCCTACAACCGGAGGAGATTCCTGGAGGTGGGTCTGATTGCTCTCCTGCTGCTGGGAGCACCCCTGCAGGAGGCCCTTACTTGCTAGCTGGACTGGGTGGGATGGGACTTCCCACAGGAGTGGCAGTGCAGGGGAAAAGGGAGATCAGACCCATATCCTCTGGGTACCTCCTCTGGCTGGAGGAAGTTCCATGGCTGCTGCCTTTAGCTCTGGACTCTGAAAGCGGCAGAGCTTCCTGCAGCTGGGCTAGACTCCTGGAGGTGGGTCTGGGTCTGATCTCCCTCATGCTGCTGGGAGCCTAAAGAGCTGGCAGCAGCCCTGCCCCTCCAACAGCTAGATTTTATGGGGGAAGTTGCATTTTACAGTCTGTTGTGCATTTTTCATGGCTGTGAATTTGGTAGGGCCTAATAATGAACTGGCTTTTCTAATACTGCATATGGATGTGGTCATTCCATTTCAATAAATATGTATTGGAATTGGAAAAGGTTTCCAAAAGGGCATCAAAAATGATTAGGGGTATGGAACAGCTTCTGTATGAGGTGAGATTAATAAGACGGACTGTTCAGCTTGGAAAAGAGACAACTAAGAGGGGATATGCTAGAGGTCTATAAAATCATGACTGGTGTGGAGAAAGTAAATAAGGAAGTGTTATTTACTCCTTCTCTTAACACAAGAACTAGGAGTCACCAAATGAAATTAATAGGCAGCTCATTTAAAACAAATAAAAGGACGTATTTCTTCACACAACACACAATCAATTTGCGGAACTCTTTGCCAGAGGATGTTATGAACTATATGAACTATAACTGGGTTCAAAAAAAGAACTAGATAAATTCATGGAGCATAGGTCCATCAGTGGCTATTAGCCAGGTTGATTAGGGATGTTGTCCCTAGCTTGGTTGCCAGAAGCTGGGAATGGGCAACAGAATGGATCATTTGATGATTACCTGTTCTGTTCATTCCCTCTGGGGCACCTGGCATTGGCCACTATTGGAAGACAGGATACTAGGCTGGATGTACCTTAGCTCTGACACATTATGGCCATTCTTATGCAAGTGTGAACTATTACCCTCCACTAGATATAACTGGACAGTTCTGATTCTATGTCATAAGCTTCATACTGCTAACCAAGGTATCTTATACTTCAAGTGCTGTCCTTCTAAGCATAGAAGATCTGAATTCTATCCCTGCTCTTCTCAGGAGTTCAAAGCAGCCAGAGTGTGCAGCACAGTAATAGCGGTGATGTGCTAGATGGCTACAGATTTGTTGCCGTATTTATAAAAGCAATCCTAGGGTGTATTAGCTGACACAGGTCTAGTAGAAAAGTATTAATGCCATTGTACAAGGCAAGTGTAAGATCTCACTAGGAATACAGTGTATAATTCTGATCATCCGTTAGAGTGACTAGATGGCAAGTGTGAAAAAATGAGGAATGGTTAGGGGCAGGGAGTAGCAGGCACCTATTTAAGACAAAGTCCCGACTATTGGGAACTGTCCCTATAAAATCGGGACATCTGGTCATCCTATCATCCGTGTTCAAAAAAGTCTTCCCGAGGCACGATGGAATGCAATGCACTGAACCACTGGCTAGGCAGTCTAGGTGAAGGGCCTTCACAGAAGGTACAATCTTGTGAGTGCACTTCTGAGCAGATGGCCCCTTTCCCCTTTTAAGGACCCGCTCCTCATGGCCTATTACTAGAGATGATTTGACCACATGTGGTTGGTCACACTCCACCTCGGGCAGTGTCCATGCACTGGGTGTGTGATTGCTACCTAATTAGAGTGCCAGACACCTTGTCTGCCTGGGAGCAATACTTAGCTTCCAGTTGTTCAAGCAGTCCATTCATCCCACAAGCATTTTGAGAGGGAGGGGGAAAGCCTCTTTGACAGGTAATCAAAGAGGGAGGATGCAACAGACCTTTTGAACACACACATTATACAGGTTAAACATGGAGTTGGGAAGGAATTTTCCCCCAAGTCAGATTGGCAATGACTCAGGATTTTTCCACCTTCCTTGGAGTGTGGGTCGCTTGTCAGGATTAACTGGGTATATCTCAGTTATTTCTCTCCTGTTGCAGGCTCCACAGGCACAGGTGCACCTCAATCTGTCCTATTCTCTGCCTGTGGCACAATAGTCCAGTCGCCCATAGGCTTTAATATTCTGGTCTAATTTCAGTTGCTGGGTTTAGTTTGCAAGTGCTGGGGGTGGGAGGGTCGCTGATATACAGGAGGTCAAACTAGAGGACCTGGTGGTTCCTTCTGGCCTTAAACTCTGTGCTCTAAAACTGACATTAGAATAGAAGGGAACGAGAATTCAGAGCTGTCACTAACTGTTACATTTTTAGCGATGTATTTTGTAAAGAGTTAACTTCATTTTCAAACCACAACTATGATGCTTTAGCATTACAATTGTAACTGTAATAAACGTTGCAATAACACTTTTAGAGGGAAAAAAGACTTCCCTGTGTTTTCCAGTTTGTTTACGTGGGGCATCTGACTGCACACTGTGTACAATCAGTTTTACTCTTGTCCCTGTAGAATCACCTAAGTTCTCCTGTTTGCATGGTCTTTTATAAGGCAATGGGGGAGAGAAAAAATATTTTTAAAAATAGGAATATGTAATTGTAAAACCATAAAACCTGGCAAGGACATTCATAGGGGTGCAGGACTAAAACTGAACTTCAGTTATTTTTCAATAATAGCAAGTTGACTTTGTCCCTTTACATTCAGAATAGTTAAATATTATGTATTAAAGTCACTGTTCATGAATTTTAGAGCCTTGTGAAATTGATATATACAGCATGGCAGAACACTGGGATTCTCTCTCTACACACCAGATATGACATCACTAATTCACATAACGTTTCATAACCCAGTGAATAAACTGCTTCTCCGGATTGTCTGTAGTGCTCAATATGACTGCAATTATGTAACAAAACGCTGAACAGCATGCGGTTATTGCCGTTATTAATCATTCTGGTTTTGTTTCAATTACTTGCATTATAGCCTGCTGGATAGACTGCATTATGCCACAAACTGAATGTCAAAGCTAAATGACATGTCTGTGAATCTACTGTTTTAAGAGCCTTTCATCATAATTTACCCTTTCAATTCATATTCTGATAATCTGAAAAAAACAGATAAAAAGCTTGTGTCAATATAGTCGCTGACCTTTGCAGTAAACAGAAGACAGTTCTTACCAGTAAACAACTTGGCAAATAAGAAACCTGTTTTGCCGGAGCTTGGAATAGTCCCTGCTTAAGACGACAGACTCTGCATACAGATCAGATCTTACAGAAAACCAGTGACTTCTGGACCTATTTGGAAATAGGCAAGAGTGATGAGACCTTGGAAAAGGAACTTTGAAACTAACCATTACTGAGCAGAATATTTTTCAAAGCGGTTTACTTAAAAAGATGTATGATTTTAAAGAAAGGAAAAAAAAATCAACTACATGACTGGAAACACATCCCCCTCAGCTCCGTACCCACATCCTGTACCTAGTTGCCCTAACCCCACCCTTTGTTTCCTCCACATAGATCCCTGCAAATCCGTGGATATCTGCTTTATAGCCACATCTGTGGATACCTGCAGATCATTTTTGCGTATCACAGATTGGATGAGGATCCAAATTTTGTATCTAGAGCCCCACAAATTTGCAGATATCTGCAAGTATCCATGGATACAAATTTTGTATCTGTGCAGAACTCTATCCCCAGGCTCTCTGTGCCAAGGTCCCAGAGCTGGTATGCACCATCATGGGCTGGACCATGGAGTACATCTGAAAGCATATGCAGTTCAGAGTGGGGAAGGAACCATGACATGAAAGACCCTCTAAGCTTATTTCTACCAGCTTAGGTTAAAACTTCCCCAAGGCACAAATTCCTTGTTCTTGGACAGATGGTATTGCTATTCCCCCCAAAATATTGCTATTCCCCAGAAATATCCCCCTTCTGGCCTTGGAATCTAGGAATAAGCATCTACTGGGCCAGGGTTTCACATCCTGTCCTAGGGAGTGTTTGATATACTGACCACTTCAAAGCCAGCAGAGGTGATGCAACTCTGCGTCCTCTTGTGAAAGAGTAGTTAAGTTCTGTGCAGGTTTATTTTGTGCAGATCAGTCAGATGAGACCATGGTAAAGGTCCTGTACCCCTCAGGCAGAGGGTGAAGATCCTCAGGCATTATTTTGTGAGGATAGGAAATGTTGTCTGATGGCCTTAAGCCAAATTTTTCTCTTTTCCTCCCTGTACAGCAAGGTCTGCGTAAGTTGGCTGCTGCCCTTCACCCCAAAAGCAGATGCATTTCTGCCATGTGACTATACAGAAGGTTAAGTCCTTTTGGAATCTTCAAGATGAAACAATATATGAATAAGATATTATGGAAGCTTGTGATCTAGAATAATTTGCCTCTGTAGACTTGTACATTAATTGGCTCCACGTGGGTCCACATGCCAGAGGTTTGTGCTAGCAGATCCAACTGCAGGCTTGGGCCATACTGAATATTGTCCTATTCACAAATTAAACCTCAAAATTTAATGATCATTTGACAGCATCTGATATACTGATATACCAGTTCACAACTCTAAATTCAGGCTCCTAGGACAAATATTTGGCACAGATTGCATATGCATACAGTGTATTAAAAATAAATAAGAATTTGTCAATATGACTTACAAAAGCCTAATAATGCCATCTAGACTACGTTTTCTTTAATTTAGCTACATACATAGGCCCCCATGCTTTCCCCCTTGCTGGAAGTACTAAAAGTTCATGTGGCTGGACACCAGCAACCAGAGTGAACTCATTGGAAACAACATTGGCCAGTTCACTTATATTTACAGGCAGAACATTACTGCAGGAGTTTAGGATATGGCTGATTACATCACTGTTTTCTGCCTTCGAGAGAGTGCAGGTAGAATAGACCACAGATCCTCCAGGACACAAGGCTTTAATGGCAGACCTGTAAGTAAAAAAAAACCCCAAATTTAGGTCAGTCAGAGTTATTAAACAAACCAAATGGGGAAAAAACAAAAACAAAACACGCCCACAGGAAATAAACCTTCATCAAATTGTCACAACTGAGCGTTTCATTGATAACTGGGTAATTACCTGTGTTACGTTCTGCTCTCTCATTTAAGGATGTATTTTCAAACTACCTTATGATATTCTTAAAGGCATATAACAATTTACAAGTAGCATTTTAATATACGATTCCAAGTGTACTTCAGAATGGTCATCTTACTAACGTTTAACTAGTACTCTTTGGACTTAATTTTCAAATATGGACATGCACAACTGCCCATGGAAGTGTTGTGATTGTGCAAACTGGGTGATAGAACATAAAAATGGCCAGCTAAATACCTAACTGGCCATTTGCACATTCAGACACCAAAATGAACATGCAACTGCACTAACAGCACAGAATTATTAGGCTTGCATTTGGCATGGATTTCTGCAAATCAGACTTACTGCTTTACTTGAAAGAACCCTACTACTGTATCATCTTACAATCTCCCTATGATGGGTCAACAACTCTGATTGTTTAATAACATAACATATTTTGGGGCTGATCCAGAAGCCATTCCATGTATTTAACAGCTGCAGGATTGGGTCCTTAATCAGCAAATGCTTTGTCTAATCAAATGCCTCTAATTGCATGAAAGCTAAATGTTAAAATGCACAACTGCTCTGTTTACAAAAATAAAACCGTAGCAATTACACACAGTCTCAATGTTACAAATGGCATCTGTTATTTTTCCACAACTTCCAAACACAAGAAAAAGGGACCCTGTTCGCTTTCAGTTAAAGCAGATCTCTTATTAAGAGGAGGGAAAACACCACACAATAAGTTCTTAGAACACTGAAAGGAGATTTGTAAGGCACATTCAATTATCACAGATGAAATGTTATGGGACCAAGGGAAAAAAAGCCATGATACAATACAACCTAATTTTTCCAGTACTGTAGTATTCTTCATACCTAGCATCAGTAAATGTTTAAAAGAGTTACTCTTGTTGGTAAAGCTGTTGTCCTAAAACAATCTCTCTTCTAGCAATTTTCACCCTGAAGGCTCCTAAGAGTGATTTATAAATTGATATGTAAATAGATCACTTGAGTCACTACTGGAATATGGCCACCTCTGGTTGAAACATGCCCACTTCAGTGGCTGGCAATATTAAATGCAAGTTTACTGAAGCATACCCCTCTCATTTGAAAAGGCAGCTGAATGCAATTACTCAACTTAGAATAAACAGCTTAACATTGCCAAAGGGCTACACAAATATTAATGCATTTGAGTGGTCAGGACCCTGTTTTATATCTCCTCTGGAACACTGCACCTGCAGAGACAGCTCTTTCTAGGATGATGCTGACTAACTGGTTCAGCCATGATCCAGTACGAAAAATGCTGCCACCACCACTTCCTATGCAACACCTGGGTATTCCTTAAAGGGATCTCATGCAAAACTAGCTTAACCAGACCATGCTTCACTTTTCAGATTTGATGGGATAGGTTATATTAGAAGATATATTTAATCAGCAGAAGATATTTGGAGAAAGTGTGAGTAAGTGATGTATGATGTCTCAAAAGAAACAGTTACCATAACATGGGGAAAAGGGTTCAACTGTTTTTTTAAAATACTGCTCTTGTAGAAGAATATTTTTGGTACTGGTTTTTCATACAAACCATAATTAAAACACTATTCAGCTGGATGCTTTGTCTGAAGAGGAAGTTAAAATGAGAGGAATAATTTCACTCTAGACCAATGGAGGGAGCTGTTCAGTGCGGCTCACACTTGGCAGATAAGTAATGTCACTTTGGAATGAGAATAGGTGGAGGAAGGAAAGCGGAGATCTTTGAAGAAAAGAATGGGCTATTTCAACTTGACTGGGGAAGTTTCCCCTTTTACTGGTGAAGCCTCAATAAAGAGAAGTCCAGTCCAAACCGGGTTCAGGATGCGTCAAGGGTTAGAGGAGCTCTGCAAGGAAAGGAAAGCCCTTCTCAAGGAAGCTATGGAAGCACCAGAGGGAGTAACTCTTTCAGTGATTGTTATTACAGTAAAGTTCTGTTCAGCTTCCCAAGTGAGTGGATATTGCTGTGTATTCCTGCCAACCCTCCTTTCTGTTCAGAGGGCAATATTCACTCCCTTCTTCCCACAAATCCTATTAAAATTAGTTACCAGAATGAACACATGGCTTCCTATAGTTTACTCTAATGCAGTGCTAGCACACACATTTGGGTGGCTAACCTCAAACCTGCCATTTCTGCACATCATTCTCAGCAGGAAAATAGGGACGTGAAGCACCAATGTTGGCACCAAACACACTGTGACTTCTCAGCCCTTTTTCTCTCACCCCACCCATTTACTCTTCACCCTCCTTTTCTCTCTGCATTTGTCTCTATTCTCTCACCATCCTATTGTTTGTAAAAGAGATGGGGCAATATTTAGGCCAGGCAAGCCGCCAGAGTGCAGCTGGACTAGTGGAACACAATTGACTGGAAAGCAGGGCAGGTAGCCAGCAACACATATTTGACTCCACAAATAAGCACACCATGGGAAGTGCTGTAAATTAAGTAATATACTTTCCTGCTTAAGGACATGTTAGACCAGGTGCTGTAGTGCCTCTGTTGGCTGCCTGTTCTGCTTTGTTTTCATTCTAGCATTTGCAATTTATCTTTCTAAAATGAGTTAGTTAAGGCTTAATAGGCAGGACTGTTTTCTAATCCAAAAGACTTTGCGGTAAAGTATCTCCTCAGAATTCAGGATAATGTCTGACACTACAGCATATTATTTTGAGAGGGGAGAGCACCCCCTAGTTAAACAGCCAGTTTTGTTTCTGTTGGGAGGAAGAGTTTTTGTAGAGAATGAAAATATTATAATATTGAAAAAAGTTGAAGGATAAGCCCTATTCTGTGGTCAACATTATTTTCTGACTTTAGGTCACTTCTCATTGGATAGACATTAGAGTTGGTGAAGAATACATGAATGCAGTTCCACAGCAGGCAGTCCCTATATAAACAGGAACCTGAGAGGATTCATCACCTGCATATTAGCATGTAAATAGAATTATGTACGGTATTGTAACCAACACTATTTACATGGTTCAGGGAAGTGCTGAGATTTGGGCTTATGCCATGCAAAGTACAATAACTTCTTACTTGTATTATAGTAGTGCTTAGAGGCTTCAACCAAGATTAGGGCCCTGTTACGCTGGGTGATGTATCAAAACACATTGTAAGAAACAGTCTGTGTGCCAAAGAGTTTACACTATAAAGAGATGAGGCAGACAAAGAGAAGAAAGGAAGTAGTATTACCCCCTTTCTTACACATGAGGAACTGAGTCCTAGAGATTAAACAACTTAATGCAGTATATGTCAGGAAGCATTCCCCTCATCTTGAAAAAATATCTACTGTACCCTGACAATTTAGATCATTCAGAATTATTAAACAAACCAAATGGGGAAAAACAAAAATAAAACACATCCACAGGAAATAAACCTTCATCAAATTGTCACAACTGAGCGTTTCATTGATAACTGGGTAATTACCTGTGTTACGTTCTGCTCTCTCATTTAAGTGTGTATTGTCAAACTACCTTATGATATTCTTAAAGGCATATAACAATTTACAAGTAGCATTTTAATATATGATTCCAAGTGTACTTCAGAATGGTCATCTTACCAACGTTTAACTAGTACTCTTTGGACCTGATTTTCAAATATGGGCATGCACAACTGCACGCCTACTTTGCACATGGAAGTGTTGTGATTGTGCAAACTGGGTGATAGAACATAAAAATGGCCAGCTAAATACCTAACTGGCCATTTGCACATTCAGACACCAAAATGAACATGCAACTGCACTAACAGCACAGAATTATTAGGCTTGCATTTGGCATGGATTTCGGCAAATCAGACTTACTGCTTTACTTGATAGGAACCCAGCTTTCCAGATGTGCAAAGCTATGTGGCTCAGATTACAATAGAGCTACAAATGTGTGAGATTTCACTGCTAAACATGCAGTCTCTTCCATTTATACAGCACCTCTCTTCCTACATGACTTACTAACTTTAAATATGCAGAAATCTTCTCCCAGTGCTGAAATGCAGACAGCTAGGAGGAGATGACACCAGCTGTTTAACAGTACAGTAAGAACACCACACTGCAGTTTAGGAAAGGAAAAAACCTAAGCAGCTGAAACTGCAGGAAGAATTTACAGTAGATAAAACACAAATACCAAATAGGGATTTGGCCATAACTTCAGGGTTACCACTACTACACTTCTTAAAGATCCCATAACACCTTTCACAAGTGCAAGTGGTCAAGACCTTGCCAAAAAGCACAGCGCCCCTAGAGTATTAGGCGGCAGGAGTGATTCAATGCGGATTCAAAGGAAAGAGCAGCACTTTTGGAATGACTGACATAACCACCTGCAGCAAGCCTTGGAAATCTCACATCAGAAACAGACCCGCTTTGAGCACTCTTAGCTTGTGAATTTTGACAGGATTGTGCCCAAAAATGGTCAAACTGCAAAATAAAAAAAGGTTTTTAATTCTTACATCATGATCTAAGTTCAAGAATCTAAAAGGATTCTTTACACCACAAGGTTAAACAGGAGACTGATACAGCCTGTAATTGCTCACATAGAACTCAGTCATTAAAAATCCAGTCCTGTCATATGCTCAGTGCCCTCAACTACTGAGACAATCAATGGCTGATCAAAAATAAAAATAAAAAAAGATAAGGCACTGGAGGCACTTGTCACCTGTCAGGAAGTGCTCTGCACCTTTAAGAAATGGGCTCCAAATCTACAAATGTAACAGCACAGTTCACTTATCATCTACTCCTTATTTCAAAATATGCATGATTAAAATGGAAGCAATGTCTGAAGGGCTCTAATAATACTTTGGTGAAAATGAAATTAAAGTACATTGCTTTAAAACGATCAAACTGCACTCATATTTATTCCTAACAATGCAGTTTCCTTTAATTATATTTCTTAAAACATCATAAGCCAATCTGTAGTAAAACTTAACGATTAAAATACAGAACTAGTTACACAAAATGAGTTTTCAAAATTTTAAATCCAAGTTCATGTATTCACCATACTGGATTAAAAGTAGTACTAATTTGTAGATAATTGAAATGGCTTGGAATTGAAGCTTTACTTCTTTATATTGAAGCCCTAGTTCAGCAGAGGAGCAACTGATACTTTAAGCCTTATTTTGACCTAAACTTTAAATTAATCCAATACACATTCCTGTAAAGACTATTTGTTTAAAAAGTCATAAGAAAGACACCTGTGACTTCTTATTAACAAGGATGGGCAATTGTTAACGGGAGAGACTGTAGTATTTTTGTTGCACATAATCCCCATTTTTGTTTTATAGACATGAGAAACTGTTAATAGCACTAACATTAAAATGCCTACTAACAAATCACTGCTATTAAAAGATGACCTGCACAGCAACCTGCAAAAGAAGCTTCCCAGTTTGCCAAGTAGGTGCCTAAAATAATTACACCACTTCATAAGAGCCAGATTTTTGGGGCTTCCTAGGCTAACAAGCTGTTGAGCATGGAAATGTACCTATATTTAGAACGCTAAAGAAAGTAGTGTGGTAAGTTGCTTAGGCTCGATTTTATCCATTAACATGCTTCATTTACAATTTCCAGGCCTACTCAGAGATATCCTCTTCCAGGTAGCCAGGACTTTCAGGCAGATAATGCACATCTGTAGGTGTATAAAAGAGAAGCCGCAAAAGATGCCATTAGGTTTTATAAGAGGAGGACGACGAGGCGAGAAGGAAGGAAAGAGAGGCACTGAGGAAGAAAATAAAATGTTTAGAGGCAAAAATAAATCCGTCCTTGGTGTCATATGTTACTTTAAGAGATAGCGGAATAGTACAATTTATGGGACTCACTGTGATATCAAATACAACCGTTTAATAATATTTTCAAATCACTAAAGGACTGGGACATGGCAAATTAGATTTGAGAGGGACTGACAGATATGTCTGTGTAAGTTTGCATGATGCTTGCCCACACTATGCATGGCTTAAACAGTGATATCAACATTTTTGGATAATTAAATTCATCTTTAAATAATTAAAATATTTCCGAGACAGACATAGGTAATAGTCAGGGCATAGCTGTATACCATTTTTCAGATGGATGTTTAGCAAACCCAGATACAACTCTAATGCAATTAAGAGGAGTATAAATTCCCCTATGGTAAAAATTATGCATTTACAATGAATTTATTATCACTCATTTTTTACTGATTATCTCTTTGGAGACAGATTTACTAACACGCATATTGAATTACAGCAGTCAGAGGTGGAAAAGACCTATTAAGGTCATCTAATCTGACCCCCTGCCAGTGCAGAGCTGTTGGATGTGATTTTGAAAAGCATCTTATTTTAACACATACTTAATGTTTTCTTTGGTGGAAGTCTCAAGATTCACATTAAATGTAACAGGAGAGGAAACTGACACTTAAAAATTAAATCAGAAATGAAAAAGAAAAACAGAGCAACAAGATTACGTCAGTATCTAAAAAATAAAAAGATCTATTGTAGAGGCATGCATTCAAAGGCTTTGAAATGCTTACCTGTCACAAAAACTTTGGAGTTATCTAATGCCAAAATGTGGGTATTTCACACAAATAGTAAATTAAACAACATGATAAGTTGACATTTTGTCCCTTTTTTAAAAACTGGCATTACTAATCCAGCCTTCTATAAAATAGACATATAAGTGGATATCAAAACAATACCGGTATAGTATTTCGTATTACCAATCCCACGTCCCCAGACGGTTCTTTCTGTGCATGATTATATGTTCTACATCTTTTCTGAAGGGTCAGCATTAATTATATCACTAATTTAACCATTTTCAGTGTTAAAAGGTAGATTATATGGGTTTCAGGGCAAGTTACAAAAAAAATAGTAACATTTCAACAGTGCCATCTTTTGGTCACTAAGCAGAAAACGGATTTTTCAGGTTTGGGTCAGGAAAAAAAAAAGCAATGAATCCCTTCTAAACCATTCATGCAGCAAAGAATCCAAAGTCACATTTGCTTTCATCCACACCCGTTTTCATTTGAGATGAATTAGATCATGGATTTCTCCCCCTCCTCTCACCCTTTATTTAAAAATCAAACTGAGCCCAGTCATCCCAGAGTCATGTCAGTTATAGCCCACAGATTTCCAAAGTCAAGCTGTCAAGGCCAGGGAAATTCCTCGTGTCTACAATACCTAATTCACAATATATTGTGATGACATCATAGCATGGGGATGGCGTGACACTAGTACAAATATTCTCTCTATGTCCCAAGCATGATGCTTTCCTCTCTCCTCATTACAGTGAACTTTCCTGTCATATAAAGACAATGCTGTTCCGAACAATAATTAAGATTAAAAAAAGGAGTTATATCAAGTAACTTTTTTTAAAAGGCAAATCTCACCCGTTTTCTTTTCCCCAGCAGCCTGAAGACTTGAAAGACAACAGGCCCTTCTTACTTTGAGGCAAGTCTGAGATATGATCCTCTTGCTAACAGAGAGCTACTGTATGTCGTTTACGACACCAGAAATACAGAAGCTCTGTACTAGAAGCCAACTACCAGTTTCCTTCTTGCTCCCATGATGGTTTAACCATCAGAACTGTAACAATCAGCTGTGTAACATTCCAATATTTTATTTCCATTTTAAATGTCACACCTGGTTTGCAAGTTCCCACTCTGGGTTTCCATGCTGCGGTTATCGCAAGTGGCAATGTTATTTTTAGCAAGACAGCCCCCACCAGCAGGAGGCATTCCACATATGCCACAGTCATAATACTCTAGTCATGTAATTGTAATGGAAATGGCTTCTTCACTTGCAAACTTTCAAATGCCTGAGCTGAACGAATGTTCTTTTTTATGCCAGCAACTTAGTTCACTAATTAAAAACACCATGTTCGTCTACAGCCCAAGCAGCACTTCCCCTACCAGGGAAGGGAGAACAAAAGACTCACAAAATCTCCTAGGGACTTCATCCTGCAGCCCTAATTATCCCAGGCAGCACTACAGGTGGGAATTAAAAAGCCCCAAAGGGAGTTAGACTGGTCAGGAATTTTCTGACCAGACACTTTCCTCAGAAAATGCCAATTTGTCAAAAACAAAACATTCAGTTTCAATGAAATTCCAATGAAACACGTGCAGGGCTCTGTCACAAGCTCATCTGATTTACTGCCAGCTTTCCCAGAGACCCTGGGCTTCCAGGGTCCGGGGCTTCAGGGGCAGCCCTGCCCTGGAGTCAGGGACATCAGGTCTTTCAAGCTCCCTGCTCTATGGCATCTCTACTGGAGCACAAAAGCCCTGAGAAAAGCAGTTGAGTCAGAAATCTGAGCTTTGGTGCTGAGTGTCAATTCTGTTTAGAAATTTTTGAAACCATTTTAATTATTTCAAAATAAAATTTGGGGGAATTTTTCCATCCATCAGATATTTTGAATGTTTTACTCTTTGTTCCAAAATGGAAGGAGTTTTTCCCCTCAGAATTTCCCACAGAAGGAAAATGCCGACTTTTGACCAAGACTATTTGGTATTTATGCTTCTAAGTCAAATAGAGGTCTTGGAAAATCCCACTCTATAATGATGGATGTTAGGGTTTTTTAGAAGATAAATTCATATGTATCCACTTACCTATGACATCAATTTTCACTTACAGTTTATAAGGATAAACTAGATATTTCAGTCTTTTCACACTGAAAAACGAAGATGCTAACTTTCCATTCTTTCTCTTTTTCTACTAAACTTAGACTAATGAAAAGCAACAAACTGACACCTCAGGAGACTGAAAACTCCACAGTACAATCCTGCCCACGTGCCATACCTGTGCACTGAAACACCACTGCTGACAATCATGAGTATGTCAACACGGCAATTAAAACCCCACGGCTGGCAGATGCCGGCTGACTCAGGCTCATGGAGATCAGGTTCAGGGGCCATTAGGGTCCCCTAGCTTTTTCATTGCTGTGTAGACATACCCCATAAGTTTTGATCACTCCCCATATGCATTCAGTTCTTGGTCTCTCTGCTGAGACTAACAGTAGTGCCAAATTAATGCCAATTATGATATTTTTGTGACATAAACACACACTTGCTTATTAGGAAATTGACTGATTCCTATTTACACGCGACTTCAGATAGTAATACTGTAGCTTTGATGTCACTACTGACTGCAGCTAGACTTGAGCTGAAGGGCTACAGGTGAAGAGCCCTGTATCCAGTTGCTACTTTCTTGAGCTAGTCAGACCAGTGAGATACAGACCTTGTGAAAAAAAAATATTTTCTGGAGTAAATTCACTGCTGTTGTCTCTTATAGTAGTTTTACCCTGGCTACACTGGGGTTCCTGCTGATGCAGATACACTGATGAAAGGTTGCTGATGGCTAAACTAAGAGCAAATCCCCACTGGAGATAAGACCTTATCTGGTTAACTGAGTGAAAGGTGACTTCAAGGGGACTACTCATTTGCTTAAAGTTAAAAACATGCTTAGGTGCTTTACTGCATGAGGACCACAGCCATCATCTGATCAAAGAGGGACAACTAACTGCAAGGAAAGGCTTGTGTGAAATGGATACAGTACAACCACAGAGTTAACGAACATCAGAGTTACGAACTGACCAGTCAACCACACACTTCATTTGGAACCAGAATTACACAATCAGGCAGCGGCAGAGACCAAAACAAACAAACAAACAAACAATAGCAAATACAGTACAGTACTGTGTAGAATGTAAACTACTAAAAAAATAAAGGGAAAGTTTTAAAAAAATATTTAACAAGACAAGGAAACTGTTTCTGTGCTTGTTTCATTTAAATTAAGATAGTTAAAAGCAACATTTTTCTTCCATGTGGTAAAGTTTCAAGCCTGTATTAAGTCAACGTTCAGTTGTAAACTTTGGAAAGAACCATAATGTTTTGTTCAGAGTTATGAATATTTCAGAGTTACGAACAGCCTCCATTCCTGAGGTGTTCATAACTCTGAGGTTCTACTGTACATGTAATCAGAGAAATTGTGTGACCCTCTTCAGCAAAATATGGAAAAAGTTCAATCTCTGTCTTTCAAAACACCAGAAGGCAGCAATAAATAGCGAGACTTTTTTTTTGAAAAAACAAGAGGCTTACAAAAATATGTGAAAGTGGAAAAAAAAAGGTCTAGTTTTTTTCTTAAAGTTTAAAAAAGCATCACAAGAAATATTCACGAGAGTTAGGACCTTGTATAGTGATCTGTGTACCTTGTACTATCCAAAGCATATAACTCCCAGAAAAAAAATCAGAAATTAAAACAGTCAACCTTTTCTGCATTACTGGATGCTGCTCTAGTAAAAACAAGGTATTTTACCTATTCACATAGAAACAGAAAATCCATCTACCCACTGTCTGAACAGAAAGTATGATAAAAAATGAAAATGAATGAAAAGAAGCACTGTAGTTTATTTCCAATCATGTTAAGCAAATTCACCACCTCAATGGAAACGTGCAAATAACCTAGACATTTTGAGGGGGAAATATATCTGGTAATGTACAACATTTACTACATATTAAATGCTCTTTTTCATTAAAAATGAATAAATTCTTCAGTGAGACCACATCACTTTTTTTCAACTGCAGGCGAAAGGAGATAAACATATAATAGCTGTGTTGTGTAAAGCAGTAGTCTGTTCACTCTCTTTCAGAGGAAAGAACATTTTCAAAAGGCTGGACTCCAGCGGACAGTGCAGATTAGGTGGCATATTAGGTTACCGAACTGTGCTGACACAAGGGCAAATTGTGAGCTCATCCTAGTCTACTCATTTGTGTAGATCTCTAAGCCATTAAGTAGTGCAGCTGCATGATCAGCAATCTCTGCTCAGGAGAAGCCTAGTGCAACAGTAAGAATAACACAGACCAGAAGCTTTGTGAAAAAGCTTATGCAGCATCTACCTATTTGTGCCTCCATTTAACTCAGAGGTGGACAAACTACAGCCCATGGGCCCCTCCTGCCTGGCCGCCCAGCTCCCGGCTGCAGAGGCTCCCCGTGGTCCCTCCCCTGCTGTCCCTCCTCCCCCGCAGCCTCAGTGCGCAGCGCGGGCAGTGCTCTGGCCCATAGTTCCTGACAGCGGCTTCGGCAGCGCTGTGCACTCTGCACTCCTGCTGTGTCTAGCTCCCATGGGCTGTGTGGAGCCAGACATGCTGCGCAGCATGCTAAGGGAGCCAGGGGGCTGGATAAGGGACAGTGGGTCCCAGGGGGTGGTCAGCAGGGACAGGGAGCAGTTGGATGGGGTGGAGGTTCTGGGGCAGAGGTCGGGATGGGGAACAGAGAGAGGGTTGTATAGGGCGTGAGGTGTCTCAGGGGAGGGGAGGTGGACAGGAGTCGGGGCAATCAGGGGACAGGGAGCAGGGGGACAGGTAGGGGGTGGGGTTATGGGGGGGCAGTTAGGGTGGTGGATTTCAGGAGCGGGTGGTCATGGGACAAGGAGCAGGGGGTTTAGATAGGGGATGGGGTCCTCGGTTGGTGGTTAGAAGCGGGGGTGGGGTCTCTTGAAGGGGCGGGAAGGGGACAAGGAGCAGGGGAGGTTGCATGGGTTGGAGGTTCTGAGGGGGGCAGCCAAGGGGCAGGAAGTGGGTGAGGGTCGGATAGGGGGTCAGGCTGTTTGAAAAGGCACAGCCTTCCCTACTCGGCCCTCCATACAATTTTGGAACCCCGATGTAGCTCTTGGGCCAAAACGTTTGCCCACCGCTGGTTTAACTAATGCTATTAATTCCCTATTTTTCTGAATTCACTTTTTTTTTCCTTTCTTTTTTTTGTTTTTTTGTTTTTTTTAAGTGAAAGCATGTGCATGCAAAATTACAGAAACAAGAAGTACAAGTGGCTTTGGTAACCTCCTGGCTTACAAAAGGAGAGGCTAACTGAAACCATTTAAAATACCATATTATTACCAATATTCATAGTAGAAGTCAAGTTATATATATGCAAAGACACATACACAATACTTCACTACTGCACTTCAGTTCCACAACAGTAATAATAAAAATACATATTATGGAGTACCTGTCACAGTTCCATAGTTAAGGCTGATTTGTGTACTGCAATTCAAACACTTCATTACGTATAAAGAATACAGTATGTCCTCTCCAAAATTTCAGCTCTTACTCTGAGTACAGCATGAATTTTCCAAAAGTTTGCAAATAAGTCAATGAGTAACTTAAAATTAAAATAAGACCTTTAAAAAAGGTAGCATTCTCTGTCAAAATATTTTTCTGTCTCGAATGATCTGAATAATACACTCT
Organism: Dermatemys mawii; assembly: GCA_007922305.1. Taxonomy (NCBI): domain Eukaryota; kingdom Metazoa; phylum Chordata; order Testudines; family Dermatemydidae; genus Dermatemys; species Dermatemys mawii. The sequence continues at coordinate 17,420,941 of ML677351.1, forward strand.
TCAAACCGCCAATATAGGTAAAATGCACTGAAATCCTGAGCACTGGCTATATTTTAAAAAGGGTTACCAATCAATTGTGGCCCAATCAACCTTAGCTCTCCTTTGCAATGACATCATAAAGCAAAAAAAAGAGGGGAAAAAATCAAATTTGCCTTTAAAAATCAATTTACTCTCATCTGGGCCTGCAAATACTATTATACAATAATCATAATTGTATGGTCATCACAAGTTGTTACTACAAACAGAAGTTACAGTTGTTTGGCTCTGCATTTCTATATCTTAACTTGAAAGTTGATTTTAAAAAAATCACAAATTTTAGGCCAAATTTAACCTGACAGCATTAATTTATACCATTTGCATTTCATCCATTGTATTATTATTCTCTTTACTTTTATATTTAATAATTACAGCTAAACAATGTAATTGCTCAGCCTTTACATAGAACTAATTAATCCTAATAAAATCTCTGACGTAGGTAGGTATTTATCCACATTTCACAATTAGGGACACTGAGGTATACACTTTAAGCAACTTGCTCAAGATCAATGGAAAAGTCTCTATCACAGCCAGGATTTGAACTCAGTTCCTCAGTCTTAGTCACGCACAGGCCATCAGAGCAAGTAACTGACACTGAATAGAACTGTATTCTATTATTATTGCTGCCACTGAATTGCTGACCCACACTGCAGAAGTCACTTAGCTTCTCCCTGACACTGTTTCATCCTTTTTCTTGACGGGGTATTGTAAGAATTCATTAGCGTTTGTAAAGCATCCTGAGACAAGAGATACTATAGAAATCCAAAGCATTATTAAACCATTTACTGAAATCACTGAGACTACGCACATGCTTAAAAACCTTGCTGAATCAGGCTCTTTATCTTTGACATACTCCTGACAACAGGAGCCTAATAAAAATGATTTATTCCCTAAATTCCAAAATCCAGACAAGTGAAAAATTACGGGGCATACGTTGTTGAATTTACAGTCTTCTTGAGCCCACTGGAAGGAAAGATGTATTAACATTTTTCTACTGGAAGTTACAGATCAAAAATATATTGTCCTCACAAATCCAAATTTTTGTTGCTGCTATTGTTTGAAGCTAGTTCACTGTACATATAGCAGATACAATGTTTTTCTCTTCTAGATTTAGGGATAAATGTATTAAATATTATTTGGGGTGGCAGGCAGTTTTTTGGCTTGCTTTTTAAAAAACCAGGTTCCTGCTGTCAAGAGTTTTCTACATCAGGATTATAATCCAGAATGATTTATACAAACTGGAAAACTTTAGTGAATGATGTATGCTTCCTTTTGCTAGAAGTTCACAAATTAGATTTTACATGTCAAATATTGAAAAGAGAAAACCGAAGGAGGTCAGTGTTTCAAATGTGATTGATTTCTTCAAAGGAAACAGGTGACATGATGCATTACTGCAATAAGACACTCATATTTCTGTTATCAATCATAGATTTCTGGGAGGCCTTTTTTCTCTGGAAGTCATGCAAAAGTATCTTACACTGTTTCTATGGAGACTTCCATAAAAAACACTCTTTAAAAAAAAAACATTACTTTATTCCTCTGTCAATTTGCCTTGACAGCTGGATATATCTGAAGTGAATCGTTGTGCGCATTTAAAAGTTTAGTGTTTGATCAGTAGCTATAAAAAAAATGTACAGGTGCAGAAACTATTTTTTGGAAAGAAAAATAATTTTTTAACACATTGCCAAAACCATGTTCATTTTATTATACTGTATTGCATTATTTAATTGTTCATTTCATCTTTTAAAAATTATTTTCTAACACACATATACAAGGACAACAGTTGCATTAACAGTAAACCAAAAGGCTTTAATAGGAAAGAACTATTAATTTTCATGTGGTTGGAGGCAAAAAGTAAATCGCCTCTAAAATAATAAACTTTCAAGACTATTCCCTTTTCAACCAAATATAGTCAAACCAAATCTGAAAGGTATTATCAAGGCTGAATCCCCACTCTGTCACTCCCAGTGCAGAAAGTGGGGGCCCGCAAGGATTCTAAAAATTAATACACGCCACTCCAAGCTTGTATTAAACTCCCATGGTTACAGCTTTTCTCTGACCTTGGCTTGCTAAACACTGCCACCACCCAAATGCAAAAAACAAACAAAAACAAACACACACCCTTGGACCCAGGAAGGAGCACTTGGGAATTCCTCCCTAAAGTCCTTTCACCCTGCCCCCCAACCACCTTCGGGGAAGAGCTGAGAAAGAAAACTAGCTGTTGCCACCAGCTAATCAAACAGCATAGGCACAAACCTCTTAGGACACCAAAAATCCAATCCGGTTCTTAAAAAAGGTAAATTTTATTAAAAAGAAAAAGAAAGAAAATACATCTGGACCTTAAACTTCTGCTACATTTTAAAAGAGCAATTCCAAAAATTAAGCACCCAAAATAGCTTTCTTGAGGGTTCAGTTTAAAGGTTACAAACAAACAAAAGCATCTGACGTTAGCACAGAGTCCTCAAGCCAATAAGAAATAAAAGAAACAACCCTAATCATGTCTTTTTAGACATTTCCTAAGTTTCTTTATATATCTGAGCTCCAGATAAGTAGGTTCAAGGTATGAACTGATAATCTATAATTATACCTGGTTTAAAGATGTTTACAGCATTACTGCTCCATGTCCCTGCAGGCCAGAGAACAACAAAGGGAAAGTTTCTTTCCCAATTTTAAGAAGTTCTACCTTCCCATTGCCTCTTTTGGTCAGGTGCCTACTTCTTTTCTTTTATCTGTTAACCCTCTACAGGTAAAGCAAGCAGAGAACAGACTAGGAGGGATTTTACAGCTAACTGGCTGGCTGGGTGTCCATCAAAGGGAGCTACTCCCTCCACCCTTCCTTTCATGTATCATGGGTATTGTGGGGAAGCTTGCATTGCTGTTTTTTATGCTCTGGATAAAGAAAGGGCTTCACTTTTCCATACTGCTGGCCTAGAAGCTTGTACAGAAATGAAATTCCTTTTTAAGTAAAATGTATAGCAAGCCTGATTTGGATTAAATTGTGAATTTTTACATAAACATTACAATTTGTATTGCTGCTTAACCTCTTATTTATAGGCATGTGCCTCAAACACTGCAAAGCTATAACAATTCTGCAGCAGCAGCCAAGCTAAAAATGTATGGTTCAATCCTGCAAACACACTTGCTCACATGGGTAAACCTACTGAGTTTGTGTGTGTAAGTGTGGACAACACCAGGCCCATATGCTCTTCCTGGAAACAGATCAAATAACACAAACAGAGAGGCAGAACCATCGGAGAGTCTCCTACCGAGCGGAAGGAGTACGGTACGTGAAACTTGCATTGGATTGTTCCACATACCAAATCTTGCCACAATATTATTTAATTTAATCACGAGAGAGCTTCTTGAACAGCTTTTCTTTCCACTTCTCACCTTAGCAGCTGTACCTGTAGGGCAGATAACTCCTTCCTTTGGATGAGTCTAAGTGTAGCCAGCTGAATGTCAGAAGAGAATAACCAACTTCTGTCATTTGAACATGGAGCATCCAGCAGCACCTGTACAGCCAATGAGTCAAAGAATGAACAAAGGTATTAACTGCACAGAAGTTAATGACCTGTATGATGCTTCCTAGTCGAAAGTATTAGAATATAATTTCTGTAGAAATTTAAAGCATCATTTTTTGCTTTTTAGAAGCATGAAAAAACCCACCATTCAGATTAAAATGGTTTACTGTTTTTGTGCATTTCTGAGAAAACCACACCTTAGTTACTGTACCATGAATACCATCAATATTATTATAATTGTCATCCATTTGAATAGCTCCCACCCAGGATCTCTCTTACTTATTCACCTAATTTAAATGTTACAAAGTACTAGCTGCTGTGTATTATTGATAATTCAATGTGATGAGTCAATAAGCAACATCATGTAACATATGCTCAAATACAAATGCATAAAGTCTCATCAGTTCAAAGTTTAAGGTATGCAGAAAACATGTGGTTAGCTTACTATACTCTTCCCAGACTGATCAGAAGGACCTTCAAACGGAGACTAAGTTTTAACATTTAAAATAAAAAGTTTCATCTTCACTTCTTGAGCATTTCACAGGACATGGTCAAACAGCTATAGAGCATGTCAGATTACAGCAGGAAAGGAAGGAGAAGAACAATAGAAGTATCATTTTAATTCCATTAGCTTATCAATACATAATGGTACTACCTTGTCATACAATTCAGGATGGAGATCTCCAACATGCCTTCCATCCAGTTCAGAGAGAGTAATTAAATTCATCAGGGGTTCTGGGATGAAGGACTCTAGTGTCTGCTTCAGCCACCTTGATCTCAGACTATTATACTCATTACAGTGAAGATGACCTAAACCCAAATTACCTAGAATCAGTGCTCTTAAATTTTTACAAATATAAGAAGCTACAATTATGAATGTTTCAGTATTTCCCTGGGATTGTCAGAGATTATAACGTGTTCTTACATTACTGCACATTTCAGAACATTAATGGATTTTTATAAACCCTAATAAAATTTCAATAAAAAAGGTGATCCATAAATATTTAGTAATAAATAAATACAGAAGTGGAGGACTTCCACAGTAAAACAAACTTAAAACAGTATCCCATATTCAAAGAGCAGCGGTATAAGTATTTTTCTGAGATCTTTCTACTTCTATGAGTAGGATGTACATGTCCGGTTTTTTTTATTCATTACAAGCTTGATCTTTGTCTTATGTTCCCAAACAAAACATTTCAACTCCTCACCTACCAGAGGCTATAACCTACTAGTATTGACATAAACACATTGCTCTTTTTATTTCTAGTACTATAGCCATTACAATTACCCGTTTAGATTAAACCTTGCTATGTACAGGCATTGGTCCAAGCAACAGCATCTCATTTTCCTCCTTCTCTTGCTCTTAGACACTCAGTACTATCATTCATTTTTCTTGCCTTTAATCCGTCATGACACCACAAGAACCACAGCAGGCTGTGGATATGACCTACATATACCATAACACTCACTCTCTTTTGGTTAAAATCATCCTCCTAAAGCTTATTAATTTCCTTGCCAACAATCTGATCCCCTTATAGCTAAGGTGTAGAACAACTCCTTGGTACAAGTACTCTCTTCTCCAAATATTCTTACTCTGCTTAAAGAACTTGGGCCCATCCCTTTTATGCGTCATCTGCACACCCTAAGATTGCTTTATGTTCTTGTCCAGCCAACCCTGTACAATTAACATACCATATTATCACAAAAATGTAAAAATATTTGACGCTTGGAAAAAGCTTGTTTTCCTGCATTAAGAACTCTGCGATTAATCTATAGTTACAGTAACATGCTTGGCAGCAGTACACAATACATAGAGTGCATTCTAGACAGGAAGAAAAAGCAGCACCACTCAGTTTATGGTTCTTCAATCTGCATTAATATGAAGCCTATTTACATATTAACATGTCCAGGTTTTCGTCCTTACTAATATTAAGATAAACTGACTCCACAATAATTTGATTTCAACAATCTGACTCTACTCGGTACAGTGTCCCTTTTAAACGGAATTTTAATCTCATAACAGACATAAAGACGCCTTCAAATAACTTTGATAACTGCATCTGGAACCTGATTTCTGTATTTGAATTGGCATAGCAATAAAATACATTACCTGGCCAGAAACACTGCAGCATAGCTATTGATTTACCGCCTGGAGCAGCACACATATCCAAAACCCTTTCCCCATCCTTTACTTCCAACGCCAGCACTGGCAGAAGTGAAGCAGCATTCAGCAGATAATATTCCTTAAGTTTACCAATCTGGTGTTTTTGTGCAGGGAATCTTCCAGGAGTTCTATTGATGTAACATTTTAATGATCCTGGGAGATACGGTAAAGTTTCCTGAAAGAGACTGTGATACCCCTTCAAATGCAAGTTGTTCTCCAGTTCAGAGGAATAGCTGAATTTATTAAGCAGAACAGCATATTGCCAGCACAATGGTGATGTGAGCACCTCCCTGGAGGTTTGAAAAAGGAAAAATAAAGAAGAGTTGTATTTAGTAAGTTACAGATTACAGTTTCCACAATGTAGCAAGCCCTTCGTCTCAGGGAATTAGAGCAAACACCAGAGCTAGATTTTGTACTCTCCCACAGTTATGATATTTTAAGTGTATCGTAGTGGTTTGAGTCTGTTTCCACAGGTTAATTATGAATTATGTAATTAAGTATTTCCTTCTATAGCTTTAAATGTGCTACTTTTCAATTTCATGAACTATCCTTTTGTTCTCATGTCAAGAGAAAGGATAAATACGAACACTTGGTTTACCTCTATTATTTTTATATACAGGAACTCAGGAGCATACAAGCATAGAGAAGCTGTGAACTCATTTGTAAAAAAGAAAACAAAAAACTCAACACTACTCCCAATTAATCTTTCATCTTGCTTTTTTAAATCAACCCTTCATGAATTCTTTAATAATCATTGTATAATATTGTGGCTCTCAATAAAAGGTACTTTTCCTCATACTAAAACTTGTCACATAGTATATAGTTCCTGCAAATAATGAAATTTTCATGTCTGAAATTAGGGGCTGGAGTAGGCAGGAGAGTTTAATGTGTTTGGCTTTCATTGAAAAGGATAACAGTGTTTGCTTATTTGGAATCATTTTTGCATTCTTTGAAAAAGATAAAACAGGGCTTTGTTAGCATTTACATTTTGGGAGACATAAGTCAAACCATAGGTTGATCTGACTGATACTGACTAACTGAATCCATAAAACTAAAAAGTGATTCCAAGAGCAGATCAAATGGGCACTAAAATAAATACACACAATCCAACATCCATTACAATCTTCTTTGAAGAAGCTTTCCGAAAATAAACAAGCAAATAAAACAAAAAATAAACATTACAGATGGTCTTTTAATACTAGGGAAAGTTACCAAATAAATCAGATGCAAATCTGTTTATGTATTAGGTTCCCCAATCTTCTTTGAAAACTGTTAGAAAATAATTCGGAAGGATCTGTGTCTTAACAATCTGACTAGTCAATGAGGACAGAAACAAAAAGTGTCTTGAATGTCTTTGAAAATGAAATGTTTGATAATAGTCTCTGACTTATTCTAAAATATTTTGCAGCACTATCTCATCATGGTTTGGTTCTGTACATACGGTACTAGAAAACTATCTAACAGAAACTATATTCAAATTGTTTTACCATCCTGACAATTTAGAAAATAACGTTCTTCAACTCTAGTTCTAAGGGGCAGATCTTCAGTTGTGTAAACTGTGAAAGCTCAGTTGAAATATCTTGGGAATGTCACGTAATTTCTATGCAACTCATTTCACCATTTGTAAGACAGGGATAATGATCTCCCCGCAGGATGTAGTAGGAAAAGAAGCTGAATAGTGAGAGCATGTTATTTTAATAAAGCAGAGCTTAGAAAAGTACCCAGGGAAATAAACATAATTTAAGAAAAATCAAGTTATTGTTTGTTCTGTAATTGGAATGATTCCTCTTTTATACCAGTGAATATTTCTGAAGTTCATTTTATATTTTTTTTTGGTCACTGTCTCTGATATAATTATTGTTTCCTCATTTTTCAATAAATTGCTACAGGAAATATAAAATATTAAACTCGCTAATGCACTTCCCATAAAGAGTTTTCCATAAGCGAAATCCTGGTGCTATTGGAGTCAAAGCAAAAATCCCACTGACTTCAGCCAGACCATAATTTGGCTCTAACTATTGTGAGGAGGAAAAAGAAGGAAGAAAGAACAGAAAAAGAAAAGAAAATCAGGAGGGAGAAGAAGAAAAGGAAAAAAAATATTTGTTTCTCTTTACTTGTCACAGAATGTTACAGAGACTAAGGATTTGTCTGTCTCATTTTTCTTAAAACATGCTGTATTCACAATTGTTTTGCTTTTTTGACATTATTCAGACACTTTAAAACCCCTAAAGATAAAAATAATAAAAGCTATTTTGTTTGAAATATTCCCTCATTTTAACTGTTTTTCCAGTTTGTAAGTCTGTCTTGAAGGACATCATGACATTTACTGATGAAGCAATTCAAGGCTATGACTAAGCACTTAGCTTTCAGCTCATACATTGTCTCTTTTTGTTTCCACAACTAAGTGGAAACTAAGTGAGTTATGGTAATGGATAACGCATCCAGCCTTTATAGTTTCAATTCCTTGAGGGGATTTGTCCAAGTGGGATAATGTCCCATCAAGAAATAAAAGATAAGATTCCATATGTTAATAAAAGGATCATATGTCACCTAAACTGTCTCTCTACATCAGGCGATGTGATCTTTCCTGCACATTCCCTCATTTCCCAGATGCTTGACTAGAATTATTAAAGACAGTGCTCATCTACCATTCCATGCTGCTATCCTAGCTTATCCGTAAAATAATCAGAAGCATAATTTCCAGTTTGTATGAATTCTATACAGTTCTTTGCAGTTATTTTATGGGGCAATGAAAAGAGAAGAAATAACCTGACTGTGCTCCATGCCTCTCCCAGCTCCTTCATGTATTGCTTCTCAAAGTGATCCAGAACAACTTGACAGATCTGTTTTGGAGGCTTTCCTTCTGATTTCAGCTTAGAGGGAGAGGGGGAAAAGTCGCCATGAAAAAATATTAGCCAAAGATTGAAGTACATCAGGTTTTAAATACACGTGTTTGGATTAATAACAACATTAAGGTGCTCTGGTAAGGCACTGATGGCCATGATATACAAGTTTTCAGGGCTGGCAACAGGAATGTTGGAGCACTTTGTAAAATAAGAGGCGTGAATACCATCTCTCCTGACCTGTAAACAAGTCATCCAAACTATGCTCATAATGCTCCCTCCCTGGGACTGCCAAATAAATTAGAAGATCCTGGAGTGCCAACATACCAGGCACAAAATAAACAAACCATCATTAAGGAGATTATATCTCTAGAAAATTAGCACCCCTGCCAAGAAACCCCTCTCAGCGTATCAAACTAAAAGACAGACGTTAAAGTGTATCCTTGTGCAAGTCATATGGAATTCAATCCTGTTCTGAAGAGTTATAGGAACGGTTTTCTTCTAGGAGTGAATAACAACAGCAGAATTAGTTCAACTGTATGTTTTGTTTGCATTACTTACATACACAAAGAAAATTCCTAGCAATATTTAGGGACTCATTCTGCAGAAACAATCCACTTAAATATTTGAGCTTCTGTACCAGATTAAGCTATTTCAAGAAGACATTCAAAGGAAAACACTGGGCTTGTGCTCTTTCTTATTTTTGGGGGGAGAATCCTATGACAAAAAGATAAAAAATCTGCATATTTTAGTCATGAATAAATAAATGAGGCATAGCAGTGGGGAACCCAGGCCACTGGCAACATGAAAATCACCTTGCAATTCTTGCCCGAGGACACCGACTCTGCGGTGAGTCTGCACCCCACCCTTATACAGTGCAGGAGCTGGGCCTGCCCCAAAAGTACCCTGGGAACCTGTCCCCCTGCTCCAAATCATCAAGATAGCAAGTGAGAGGGAGAGACTCTCAGACACATGCCCAGCCCTGGCGCCCGATCTAGGTGTAGGGCAGGCAGGCTTAGCCTAGCAGGAGCCAAGTGTGGAGGGGCTTAGTGTGAGGGAATCCAGATGTGGGGAGAGAAGGTTCTGTGTGGGGTAATCTGGGTGGGAGCAGCTCAGTGGGGGGGTGGGGAATCTGGATGCACAGTAGAGATGCCAACCTTCCAGAATCCTCCTCGAGTATGCAGAAATTAAAGATTAATCTTAAATTAAAGATTATGTTGTGTGTGGAAACATCCTGGAATACATCCAACCAAACTGGCCACTCTAATGCACAGGGACTTGTTGAGAGGGTCCAGGTAAAGGTGGCTGGGGCTCGGGGGGTCTGGGTGTCGAGAATGAGGTCAATAGGGGGAGTCTGGATGCTGGGGGCTTAGTGCAGAGGTCCGGGTGCAGCTGATTGGGCTCAGTGGGAGGGGGGTTTGTGTGTGGGGTATTTGTCGGGGTGACCCAGGCACAGGACAGTGGGTCTTGTTGGGGCGGGTGTTCAAGTTTGGGAGGCTCAGCAGGGAATGGTCTGGGTGCAGTGTTGGGGGGTCTAGATGCCGGGAGGAAGGGCTTGGCAGGGGTCTGGACACAGGGGCTTGGGCTCAGCAGGGGCGGTGAGTCCAGATGCAGGGGGGGAGCTCTGGGAGCGCCGGGTGAGGCTCGATGGGGAATATATCTAGGGGACTTGGTGGGGGGATTCTGGGTGCAATGGGCTAAGGTTTGTTGGGGAGGGGTCTGGGTAAGCCGGGGTCCAGATGCATGGGGGTTGGGCAGAGGGGAGAGCAGATCCCCATACAGTTCCCCCTCCCCCTGCAATTTGGGCGTGCTGGGGGCTGGAAGTGGGGTAGAGGGTGGGGAGAAATAGAGTTTCCTGCAGACAGGGGAGATTTCCTTGGCCACTCCTTGCAGGGGAAGAAGTCCTGTCCTTCCATGCTCCCAGCCCAGCCAGGACTAGCAGCTGAGCTGGCACAGGGTAGGAGCCACTTGCCAAGGCATCCTCAGCACTAACCTGCAGTGATTTACCTCTATGCAGGCTGGTCCAGGCACATGAAACTATGTGCCCATGCTGCTGGGGAGGAGCAAGTGACCGCTCTTGTGGCATCCCTTTGTTTCCTCAGCATTTTCATGTGGGAAAGCAAATAAATCTGCTGGGGACATGAATTCTGGTGCAGAATTCCCCTGAAGTATTCTTTAGGCTATATCAAGAGAGAGACTAAAAGGTTGGAAGGAAAAGTGCTTTTAAAAGAGGAAGGATTGGGGGGCTTGTTTGGTTTTCTAAACCAGAATTGAGGTCTTGTGTTCCATTTCACTTGGAAGACTATGTACGGATGGCTGGAGAGCTAGTTGGATCAGTCAATCAAACCTACGATGGCAGTGAAGCTTGAGCAATTGAGAGGAAAAGGGATTTTTAGACAGCTTGTTTATAATGTTGCTTTTGTTTATAGGCATTTGTTAAGCATGTGTGTTAACAAAAACATCTAACACATAATTAGGAGGAAAAACCTCTTGGCTAAAGCGTCAATACTCCTGTATCTTCAATTAACAGATTTGAAAACTTCTCTTTCCAGCTCTGCAGCTCAGTAAGGAGACCTCCAGCAAAAAGCAAAACTTGATATTTCTAAGGTATTAAAAAACCAAGAAAATAAACTGAAGAAATACATTCTTTCCAGGTCTTCTTCATAGCTCATAAAGACAGAAAAATAAAAACCAGCACCAACATATTCTTTCTCCTGCCTCCCTTCCCCCGCCCCCTCACTTTGTAGATCACCTCTAAGCAGGAAAACTGACAGAACCGTGGAACCATCATAACCAAGTTTTGCATATTATTATTATTATTATTATTTTACAGAGAAGGGTAATGGGGCTGCACATGCATCACTGAAAATATAACCTGAAGCTAACTGGTATCGTTGAGAGCATAATTAGGCCAGCAGAATCTCTATCACCTGGTGATAACATACAAAAAGAGTGTCAGACTATTTATCTACACTAGAACGGGTTTTACTTGTTTTCAACAATGATGAAATTATATTTTTGCTAGAAAATTGTTATAGATTTTTCTTCCTCAGAACATAAAGTACATATGTGAGGCTGGTACGTAGGGGAAAAATGTACTTGCACATTAAGTAAGTCTCCTCCTCCAACCTCCTCCCCACTGAGCCCCAATCAGCTGCACCTGGGTCTCCATCCAATCAAGCCCCACTCCGCTAGCACTCATAATACGTCACTGATCCCCATTCCCCACACCCAGACTCCTCTGCTGAGCCCCAACCACCTTCACCTGGATCCCCTGCAGAGTTGCATTGCCCCTGCACCTGGAACCCCTCAATAAACCCCTGTGCATCCAGATCTCCCACTGAGCCACCCGCACCTAGACTGCCCCTCACAGAAACTTCTCTCCCTACACCTGGATCCCCTCCACACTTGTATCCTGCTGGGCTGAGCCTACCCACACCTGGTGCACCTGGCACAGAGGGGCAGAGCTATGCAGTGTTTCTGGGGCAGGCCCTGCTCTTGCACTGAGTCAAGGTCAGGTGCAGCCTCACTGCCAAGTCCCTGTACCAGATGATGTGGGGGCTTCTGAGCGATCTCTCACCTCAATGCAGCCAGTGCTCCCCACTTCCCTGCTGGAGCAGTCGCATTTATTTATTGACACATAAAATCTGCAGAACTTTGCAGAATTTTAAAATACTGGGCACATAATTTTTATTTTTTGGTGCAGAATTCCTTCTGGAGTAAAAAATCAAAAGTCAGGGCCCTCCACAACCATAAAATTGTCTTAAAAAATCATGAACTACTCGTTTCAATTAGCTTTTTCTCCACCTCCTTTCTCAGGGCTTGTCTACACAGGGAAATCTGCCAGCATACCTGTAATAATTCTATCACTATGACTTTGTGTGTGGTCATTCTTATTCTGCAAGAATATCCACCCAGGGAGTTACATTCATAAATGGTGGATTCTGTGTAACAGTAGTCTTTAACGCATGATTTGAGGACTTCAATAACTCAGCCAGAGGTTAGGGGTCTATTAAAGGAGTGAACAGGTGAAGTTCTGTGACCTGTGGTCAGGCTAGATCAGGGATCAGCAACCTTGGCACACAGCCTCACAGGTAAGCACACTTGGCAGGCCCGTCTGGTTTGTTTACCTGCTGCGTCCACAGGTTCGGCTGATCATGGCTCCCAGTCCAATGGGTGCTGCAGGAAGTGGTGGCCAGCACCACGACACTTCCCGCAGCCCCCATTGGACCGGAGCGGCAAACTGTGGCTAGTGGGAGCCGCAATTGGCCGAATCTGTGGACGTGGCAGGTAGACAAACCGGACAGGCCTGCCAAGGGTGCTTACCCTGGGGAAGCCACTTGCCAAGGTTGCCAATCCCTGGACTACATGATCATGATGATTCATTCTGACCTTAAAGTCTATGAGTTTGTAACTACAGCAGCAGTTCTCAAACTGTGGGTTGGGACCCCAAAGTGGATCATAACCCCATTTTAATGGGGTCGCCAGGGCCAGCACCAGACTTGCTGAGCCCCAGGGCTGAATCTGAAGCCCAGGCTCCACCCTCATCCAGGACAGCGGGTCTCGGGATCTGTCCCCCCACCGCCTGGGGTCATGCAGTAATTTTGTTGTCAGAAGGGGGGTCATGGTGCAATTAAGTTTGAAAACCCCTGAACTATAGAAATATAATCATACCAGTATAGGTAAGGTAATTAATTTCCCATGTAGACGAGCCCTTGCCCTTTCTCTGTATCACCCCCATTAACCCCAGATTAGTCTTGATGGTTGCGAACCACTGCTCACAGGAAAACTGTGAGCAAAATCATGTGATGTTAAAGAAAGCTACCTGTTACCCAGTGCAGCATTGCCAACATACAGCATTCAAAAATCGTGAGTCAAACCCTAAAAATACATCAGAATGGTTTACCAAACCCACAGCCATTTCAAACAACAAAGTTGAGGGGGGTTTCTTTGCTTTCCAAGGCCCCTAGGCACATTTAGATCACAATTTAAAGCTTAATTCCACAATCATGAATAGGACCCTAACAAAAATCATAGTCCATTTTGGTCAATTTCATGGACACTGGATTTTTAAAATAGTAAATTTCATGATTTCAGATATTTAAATCTTAAGTTTCACAGTGTTACAACTGTAAAGGTCCAGATCCAAAAAGGAGTAGGGGAGGGGATTATTGTAAGGGGGGTTGTGGTACTTCCTTACTTCTGCGCAGCTGCCTTCACAGCTGGGCTGCTGGAGACCAGTGGCTGCCTGCTGGGAGGCCAGCTCTGAAGGCAGAACCACTGCTAGCAACAGCACAGAAGTGAGGATGGTATGGTATTGGCACCTGATTTCTGCACTGCTGCCCTCAGAGCTGGGCCCTTAGTTGGCAGCTGCCATTCTTTGGCCACCCAGCACTGAAGTCAGTGCAGAAGGACAGAAATACCAGGAACCCCATAAAATAACCTTGTGAACCCTTTTGCAACTCCCTTTTCAGTCAGAACTTCCATTTGAGAAACACCAGTCTCCCCCATGAATTTAGTAGGGCCCTAATCACGAAGGCCCGGAAAAAAAACTGAAATGAACACCAAGGATCTCACAACCCCAGGAACTGGGGCTTTAAAAATAAAACAAACCACCAAATACTCTGCGAGTCTAGCAGTTGAGATGGCAACCCTGGGAGGGGGAAGATTTATACCAGGGATTGGCGACCTTTGGCCCATGGCCTACCAGGGTAAGCCCCCCTGGTGGACCCGGATGGTTTGTTTACCTGCCACCTCTGCAGATTTGGTGGATCTAAGGCCATGGTTACACTGGCACTTTATAGCGCTATAAAGCCCCCACGAGCGCTATAACCTACTCCCCGTCCACACTGGCAAGGCACTAATAGCGCTATAACTGCTGAGTTATAGCGCTATTATTAATCCACCTCCGCATGGGGAATAAGGGCTGTAGCGCAGCTGCTGTAGCGCTACAGCAAGAATGTGGACACCCACTGCGCTACAAGTAATCTCTGGAGATGCCTAGAGCCATTTAAGGCAATTGACGTCTCTTCCCTTTGTTTTGAACTCGGCGGGAGGAATGCGGAAGTACCTCTTTAGAGTTTCTTTCTTAACTCCGCAGATAAGCAATGCAAACGTTTAAGAAGGGAGCCTGTGTGAAAACAAAGCCTTCTGTGAATGGAGGCTCACTGACAGGCTTTCAGAAAAACGGAAAACCCACTGTCTCTCTCCCTCCACATACACACAACGCGTCCCCCCTCACCCCCCTCGTTTAAAAAGCACGTTGCACCCAGCTGAATGCTGGGATACCTGCCCTAATGCGCTGCTCTTAATGCCGCATTAAGTGCCCCAAATGTGGCCATGCTATACCGCAGGAGCATCTGAGTGTGGACATACAATAGCGCTATACATATTACTGTATAAGGGGACCGCTATAACCTATAGCGCTATAATCTTGTAAGTGTAACCATACCCTAAGCTTCCCCTGGCTGAGATTCCCCGCTGCAGGCCAATGGGGGCTGTGGGAAGTGGCCAAGGGATGTGCTGACCATCGCTTCCTACAGCCCCCGCACACCGCAGCCAGTGGGAGCTGTGAACCCCTGAACCTGGAGAGGCAGCAGGTAAACAAACCAGCCCTGCCCGCCAAGGGGCTTACCTCGGCGGGTCAAAGGTCGCCGATCCCTGATTTTTATGATCTGAAGAGAAACCAGGGAGAGCTCACTCTAGCAGTCCTGGAGGAGAGGGGAGAGGTGGGAAAGTCACGGGGAGAAGTGGTGCTGTGTCCCGCGGCTGCTCTCCTCTCTTGAATCCCCACGTGCCCACTAACACCTCCATGAGTTGCTTGTGTGGAGTGATTTCTCCCTCCCTTCGCCCCCGTTTCTATCAGGCAAATTCGCTCCGGACTCTGCTCTTGGGCGCTTCTTTGCAGAGACGAGACCGCGTCCCCCCCCCGAGGCTCGGCTGTCCTGCCAGCCCGGCCCCGGGGCAAGCCTGGGGTTGCAACGGGGCAGCAGCAGTGGGGAGGAAGAAAGGCTCTTTCTCAAGGGCGAGGGGGCGTGAGTCCCATCCCCCGGTCTCCTGGGCTGTTTGCCCATTGCCATCCAACAACTGGTGCTACCGCCCCACTCACCCACCCCGCGCAGCAGCTGCTCTGGAGAGGAGACCGGCTCGGCCCTGTCTCTTCCGGCCGCACAAGCCCCGGCCTCTCACCTGCTCCCGGGCCAGAGAAGGGCCCCCCCGCAGCCCAGAGGCGGTGGCGAGCTGGCGGCACAGCCGCCACATGGGGAAGGGGCGCCGGGCCCGGCGTGCGCGCAGCGGCTTGGAGGGGAGGAGCCGCCGGCGCCTGCTACGCGCCCTGGGGCGGGGACGGGGGGGTGCAGAGAGGGGAGGCTCAGAGCCAGCCAGCGCCACCCCCACCGAGGCGGGCCGGGCCGGAGCTCGCTCCGGGGCTGCGGCGACACCTCCCTGCTGCTGGAGGCGGGGCTGAGCCGGCGCCTCCGCCTACGAGAAGGGCAGCGGCGACGGGCTGATGAGGCGGTAGCACCGCGCTGCCCAGGCTGATTGACAGGCCACCTCACGGAGCGCCTCCCGCCCGGCGCCCTTGCACACGCCGCCGCCCCGTCGTGTGGCACCAGCCCTGGCCCAGCGACTGTCCTCGTTTGCGGGAAGCAGGACCTGAGTTCTCATTCCTGCTATGGAAATCAACCCGCCACCCTCATTTTCACAGGCAGCGTCCCCTCACCCTCCCATAATCACATGAAGAGGAATTCCCCACCCAGCATGCAAACACCCTCCATCCACCATCACAATCAGCCACCACTCAGCCCCCGCACCTCCCCCCATAGTAGGAAGGCACCAGAAAACCCCCGAAAGGTCGCTAGATGTAGCTGTTTAAGCAGTCAAAAATGTCACCGAACAAAACTTCCAGAGAATTCAACAGTACATATATATATACACACACACAGGTGAGTATAGTCACAAAATCATTCACAAGCAGCTCAACTCGATTCCCTGCTCTTCTTACTACAGTCTGTTGCACACCAGAGGCAACTACAGTACACGGTCATCAGCAGGGGCACCTGCTCATTGGGAAGCACACACTGTACTCTGCAGCTCTAGTAAATTTCAGCTGAGCCTCCCTTTCTTGGCAGCCTGGATTTGAGCAGACAGGTTAGTGAAAGAGGACCTAGAGCCAGGTGAAAGAGGACATTTGCCTGACCTGAGCTTGGTGCTGCAGGGAGCCAAAAAAGATGATTTAGAAACAAAAATCCACTAGTTGGATCCCTTCCCTCTGGTTCCAGGGTCTCATTTCTGAAAACAGCTGGACAGATAAATTCAGCACAAGATGAGGAAAGGGGAACTGAAATCAAACTCTCTCTTTGATCCTGTAGTAAGCGCTTAATTCCTTGAGGTGCAGCACCCTTCACCCCATTGGGGCCCATGGCCCAGTCTCATGCCAGCTCATCTTCCATTCATGCATCTCTCCTCATTGGCTAACCTGCCTCCTCCACTGAGCCTGCTTCATTAGCCATATTTCCCTGCGTCACAGGTGTGCTATCTACTCTCAGCAGCAAGAAAGAACACATTTGGGTAAAAACAAGCCATAGTTTATATACTGCTCTCTCCAAATTGTGTCTGGGCTTTAATTAGCCCCCACAAACTTCTTTTCCTCACCTGCAGATTCTAGTGATCTCTGCCCAAGAAGCCCTAGAATTTGCTTCCAGCCGAGGACATGCTCAATTAAGATGTAATGACAATGACTTGGTGTGCAATAGAATGTATTAAGAAGAGCATGGAATGGATTTTATTAACATTATTGAGCTGTTTGTGACTGATTTTGAGACTACACATACTGATGACTTCTCTGAGTGTCACTGCGATTGGCAGTAAAAGTCACTAGATTTGTCACTTTGACACATTTTCTCACTAGGAAAACCAACAAGCCACTAAAACTAGTGACAAAATAGGAAAGTTAGCAACACATCTCCCTCCATCCGTGTGCTCCTCCTAGAAATACCTCTGGAACCTGGCTGGCTTTGTGGTGTCTCCTCGAATAACTTCATTTTTGTCTGCTTCTGTTGATTCCCTCAGTGGCTGCAGATCCTCTGGGGAACAATCCTAGTGATTGAGGGTTCATGGTGGCAACCTCAGCCCTATCACTTTACAGAGCTGTGTCGCAAAAATAAGAGGCCACTAAATTGAAATGGTGCAAGCAGTAAAGACAAGGGAGTACACAATGTGAGGTTGTGGCCTTATCTCATGGACAATTAGAGCCAGGAAAACTCCTAGTCATTTGAGGCTTCTGGCCTGAACACTGCAGCTGTTCAGCTTCCATTTCTGGTGTTTCATGAGAGGGTACAGTAGAACCTCAGAGTTGCAAACTGACCAGTCAACCACACACATCATTTGGAACCGGAAGTATAGAAAAAAAGCAGACAAAAATAAATAAAGCAAATACAGTCTGTGTTAAATGTAAATTACTTAAAAAAAGGTAAAGCAGCATTTTTCTTCTGCATAGTAAAGTTTCAAAGCTGTATTAAGTCAATGTTCAGTTGCAAACTTTTGAAAGAACTGTAACATCTTGTTCATAGAAGATGAGGGTTAGAAGAGACCTCAGGAGGCCATCTAGTCCAACCCCTTGCTCAAAACTTCAGAGTTACAAACATTTCAGAGTTATGAACAATCTCCGTTCCCAATGTGTTTGTAACTCTGAGGTTCTACGGTATATTAAAATGGGTGCTGGTTACAGACACTAAGCAATCCCCTTCCCTCCAAAAAAAATACAACCATTTACCAGAAAATCCAAGATGCTTTCAGTGTGCTGACAATCCAGCCTCAGAAAAAAACAAAACAAAAACAACCACCAAGCAACCAAGAACAAGCACAATAGAAATACTAAATAATATAAGTTAAACTAGTCCTCTAAAAATGGGTAAGATTGATTTAAAAGAGCTGCATTAGTCTGGTGCAGTACTTGGCCTTCAAAATTTATTACTTTTGCAATGAATTCCTTTACTTTCATCTTTTTCATTAGTGAGGCTAGCTGTATATATATATAAAAAAAACCTAAGAGCATGCCTCCTACAAAATACTACCACCAAATTTAGAGTTTGTCTAAGATTAGTCAAACCAAGCCCCAGAGAAAGAGACAGAAGTCAAAATAAAGCTTTATATATATACACTCTCAAATATCAACTGCAAAAGGTCTGGGGATTTTTCTTTTTAATGCCAACTTCTGTAAGATTCTGAACATGGATAAAAATAGTCATGGTGAAACATATAGGGCTAAGTTCTCTGCAGTGTAACTCCATTAAAGCCAATTATTGATGCCAGAAGAGAACTGATCTCCTGTTTACCTTACTGATCAAATACCATAAACATTTTGAAAGAATCATCCCACTCTAAACATTTATCCATCCATTAGTGTAGGGTACTGCTCATGTCACTCACTGTAGCAGAAACTAGGAAGTCTGCAGCACAGTTCTCAGGATGTTAGGAATGCAATCTGGTTAACAGATATTACTTTTACTTTTTAAAAACAGAGACTTTTTGTAATCTTACAACTTAAGTTTTTAGCAGAACCTGTGGTAGCCCAAGGGCTGTAGTGGAAGTTCAGCAGTTTTTGAAAAATCAAGCCACATCTATTAATACTAACAGTTTCTGCACCATAAAATGTACAGTAAGTTATCTGCAGTAGTGATTTGCGGAGTTACTTTTGATGAATAGTTAAATGATGTTCCCTACAGTGACAAGAAGTAAAACTAGCTTCTGTCAAGATTCAGGGCTTCATTTCAGGGAAGCAAAAGCAAGGTGGACTAGCACTCAAAAGCCTCTATTTTCAGAAAGAGGGGCACAAGACCTAATATCTTGGGCTAGAAAGAGGTCAGTATTCAAAAATGCCACTGAGTCAGTGCCATCCCTCTGCAACTATCCATCTGAATCCTCAGAGAGTACTCCCATGCAGTCCAAAGAAGGCATGACATTGTGCCAGTGCTGATTTCTTTACCTCTGCACAGTTCAGCTGTAAGGGTTGTGGGGTTTCTCTTCTTCCCCTCAAAGCGAAGTAGAATACTAGTACCTTGGTGTTTCTCTAGCTAAGACACAGGCCTTCGATGTTAGGTATATTGAATATTATGGAATTGAATATTAGTACCAGGCCTGGTCCTGGATGGTCAGATGAAGTTAGATTTAGCAAGAGTTCAGCAGATGCTACTGAAAGTCTGAATCATAGCCAACATATCTTGATTGCAGTGGGCAGCAAATTTAAGGCTATCTAAGTTGAAAGCTATCCAAAATTTAAAATTACAGGATCATGTAAATGAATGTTATCCTCCCAGAGCCCGTGGAGGGGAAGTTGCTGAAAGTTTCAAGATGTTTCTTCCTCCCACTGAATAATTAATACATTGAGGCTAGATAAATTGTGATACTGCTTCTGTGCAATAGTACACTGTATCCAGGGGAAGGCTGATTAGGAAACAATTTCCAAGAAACTTGCAAAATATGCCACATTCCAAGGAACAGGAAAATACAGAAATAGATGTGTAAAGCAGAGGTTAGCGGTCAAGAGTGAGAGGCACCTGATTTTCTCAAGCATTACAGTATTCTTTTTTTAGCACAGATATTTGGCCACTCATACAAGAAAGAATAAATCTGGCTGTAAACTAATAAAGTTAATAAAATGTGAGAGTCTAGTAGTGGGCCAGGTTGACAGATAAATGACTCAACATTGTCTCCATAGGCGCTGACTCTGTGGATGTTGCAGGACTGGAGCACCCAAGGGGAAAAATTAGCAAGTGCTCTGCACCCATCGGCAGCCAAACTCCCCCTATCCCTCTCCCTACCACCTCCCCTGAGCACGCTGTGTCCCCTCTCCTCTCCCTCCCAGCACTTCATGACTGCTGCCTAACAGCTGTTTCGTGGTGCTTAGGACTTACCGGGAAGGAGCGGGAGGAGTGAGGTTGCGGCACACTCAGGGAAGGAGGTGGTAAAGAGGCGGGGCAGGGACTTGGAGGAAGGGGATGAAATTGAGGCAGGGCGAGGATGATGGAGGGGCAGGTAGATCACCCATGGGACAGATAGGCACCTATGGTTGTCTCTATACAGAATAAATGCTGAGCTGAAGCATGGATATTTATTTTAGAAATTTGGAGCACAAACATCCATTTCATTAATATAAACACTTATGCCAAATTTTAAAAATAATAGGACTTCTAACCTAAGCATCTGGATTTGCACTTTTCAAGAAGAGGAAATTCAAAGTAGTGACCATATGAGACACTGCAGTCAATCAAGCACAAAAAGGTTTAGTAAACTAATATATTTTTTTTTAAAAAAGACTAGGGAGGAGACTTTCAAAAGTGCCCAGCATTTATCTAACTCTGCTTGAGCTGAAGTCAATGTTAGGCCAATGCTGAGTGCTTTTGAAAATCTCACCCTACTATTTCCCCCATTAGAGGTCAATCCATTTTTATGACCTTAGGTGGGGGGTGTTAGTTTAAAACCAGGCACAATCCTATACTCTTTCCTCTCATTACCAGTGCAAGGGGAGTGAGATCAGCCCCATGTTCACTGGGGAGCAAGCAGTGCTTTGCAGCTTGTCACAGTGCTTTATTTTCCTAAAACAGTTGGTTGTGGACAACAGATCACCTTCTAGTAAGAGCTAATGTGATCTTAGGTAAGATAGAGTGTATCCAAGCAGCAGAAAAAACTCAAACATGTCTCTGCCCTAATGTAAACTTTTATTGTTAGCTTTCTATTCACTTCTGTGAATCTGATTAATGGCATTTCTATTAAAATAACCTAGGATGGTGTTTCCTTTGGAGGTAACAAAAGTTACCTCCAAAGGAAACACTGAAGCTGAAGAACTCCAAAGGTGGCAGCGGAGACAGTTATCACAATGTTAGCAATGAAGCACCCTGAAGTTATCAACTGAACATCACTGCTGCCTGAAGTGGCTAGGCTAGGCTGAGAAGTACAGCTTTCAGGAAAGAAAAAAAAAAGTTTGTGAAGGGGAAAGAAGAAAAGCAGGTACATAATAATCTCCAGCTAGTACAGTTATCATTGTGTGTACCTTTCAATTGTAAGATTCTGCGCAGGGCCTGGAAGAAGCCCAGCACAGAACCACAGCCCACTAGAAGGTTGGGGTTAAGATGGCTTCAAATCCCTCAAAGCTAAGTTACCCCAAGCCTCCTCATGCTGCCTTATTGGGTAGAGTTCTGTTCAGAATCTCTGCAGTGCTGCACCCTTTGCATCAGACACCCCAACATCCTCTTGCAAGGGGATGCTTTGGCAATTATCTACAACTGCCTTTTGAAGTTCTCGCCCTGTGAGAAATCTTTTAGAACCTCTGCAGATGGCTAAAGGGGACAGAGCAATCATAAACGGCTGCAACAGAATGAGGATCTCATCCAAGACACCTAATGTTATGAGTGTCCGTTATTTCAGACTTAGTTTTCTCTTGCTGCCATGTAAGTGCAGGGTTCTCTGACTTCTAAATTTACGTGAAAAATGATAAAACAGAAAAATGTGGCTGTGGACAATGTCATTCTGTAATGATTATACGGCACTTTTAGAATACACAGTTCTAAATATTATTTACACTAAAAAAGAAAATAAGCATTTCAGCAAACTTTGTGTCCCATCCCACCCTTCCCTTATTTGGAACAGAGTGAAAGGGGTTAAAGAAAGAGACTGATTTGCCTTCTGAAGCATTAATAACAATTTAGCATTAATCTAGCATTTGCAGCCACTATTTCCCATATGTTGTGAAGTTATGCGGGGCCCTTCTCTCACCTACCTTTTCTCATACCCTATAAAGTTAAAATGTTCCACAGATAGCGGCTTTATCTAAGAACAGTTGCATGTGTGAATCTCATCCATGTATTTAAGAACAAGTACTCTTAAGAGTTGAATATATTGATAAATGCACAATGATAAAATCTCAAACACAAACTTAAGACAAATACAGCAGAATCTCAGTAGCTCAATTTTATAGTTTGCTCAAAACTGGTAGTATGCCCTTCCATCTCAAAGATTAATAATTAAGTGCAAGTAGTGAGGTCTCAAGAAGTTATTTAAAAAGGATTTTTTAATAATACACTACAAATATAAATACTAATCTATAATGGTCAAAATACATGAAATACTGTTTACTTGTTGTGGCTGCTTTGGTTTTTTTAATTTGTTCACTTTCTCACTAATTCATGGTATTTAGCAATGCAAATTCCAAAATGGTTCCCACAGTCATTAATAAGAATTCATGAGGTTCTTCTGTACTTTCCCTCCAAAAGTATTTAATATGTAATAAAGAAAACACTGAGATGCTGTACATTAGTTTTATTCTATACACAGAAGTCCTCAGGAAATGTGACCTTCAACAAATAAAAAGCTGATGTAGTATAAAATAAAGAGAAAAATAATGCAGTTAATTACAGTATGCTTTCATATATAAAACTGTATGAAAAATATTTCTAGTAATTTGGTCTCATAACAATAGAAATTTATTTTAACAGTAGAAACAAATTTTGAATATGAGAAATATCATTATTTGAAGCTTCAGTTTCTCATTTAGTTTCCATGCCAGCTTTCTTTTTAGTTGCACTTAAAAAAAGAAACAAAGACTTTCATTAATTTAATTTGTTTTGCAGATAGGTAAAAAAGAAAAAGACGCAAAGGTCAAGATGAAACTGAAAAAAGTGTCAAACTATAGTACATAGACCCTTCAAGCCAAAGGAATGTGTATGACACGGTAACTAAAATGGTAAGATTAATGGGATAATGCATGTAAACTTTTCAGCAAAGAATGCTAAATATTAAGACATGTTTATTGAAAGCAAGACAAACTACATCACAATAGTATCCTTATTTACTCAAACAGAACCCTGTTACTGTATCATACACTGTTACCACTTCCAGAGAAGTATTCTCCTATTTCCAGTCACATTCAAATGGTTTTATGCATACTGTTATTCACTGAATTTGAGTGCTATCTCTTCACAATTCAATAGACATCCTTAAATGTTAGTGATTGTTTTGCTTCAGTTAAAACAAAATAATGTTTTAAACAATTGTTACATTTCAAAAGAATTGTGTGGAGTTTGAGCTATGTCACTCCCATTAACTTTAACAAAAGTCTTGTAGCTAGAACCTCATGCAATGCTTTCAAATTTTAAGGTAGCTGATAAACATATTTCACTGCGTTAGCACTGCCTAGTGTCTTTTGCTAGTATGAGATGGCGGAAAGCTAGTAGTGTAATAGAGAGTCACCACTGCCTGCCTATTCCAAAAACCTTTGATTTAGGGCCTGTGTTTTTTTCACAAATGCGTTCAACCTCACTAGAACATTGTAGGGAAGGTTTTCCAATCACCAGCAACTAAGTGATAAAATTATACGTACACACATGGTATAGAAATTATTCTCCAAAATGTAACCGAATACAAACTTATATAGAAACATTTGAAGTACAGTCAATCCAATTCTCTCTTCCAACTCAGCACTCCCTTTTAAAAAATAAATATGAGGGGGACACATTATTTGGAAGGTTAGAATTAGGCTCATTACATTGGCTTAAAAATCTCTGCTTTTACATTTTCAATATGACATTTTTAGTGTTTTATAGAACACACTGAACAGACACGTACATTAACTGATTTGATTTTTCACCAGAATTCTTAGTTGAAATGAATTCAAAATTTATACTGTGTGCAATTCTATCTTATAGCACATAATATAATATTCAATTAAGATATTTGAAAACATATTTACTATACATATCAACTCCCATTTAACAAAAGAAAATGATCCATAAGAAGAAAACTTTTAGACAGTCCATTCAAGTACCATAATTGTGTGTAAAATCCATTTATCTTAAAAACCCCAGAGTGCCAGAAGGGCAATATATGAATAATTAGGGCAACTGATGATGTAAATCCCAACTGAAATGTATTGCTATTGTAAAGTAAACATAAAAGTCAATATACTCATATGGGTAAAGCTATCAACAAATTTCTAACACTTTCTATACACCATTTTAATGGTGAGTAACAGGTATTAATGTTAAATCAAATTTCCAAATAAAATATTAGAAAAAAATTATAAAAATATAGTTAACATTTGTAGTGTATAATTCTCTATATTCACTCTAACATGCATGTATCTTACAAAATGTTTTAAAATTATTAGCTGTAGAAATATGGATTACTACACAACATATGAATGACAGTTTTGATGTGCACACCCAATCCAGTTGCATTTGGTCTTGAAGGTGTTTTTCTTCAGGGTTGTAGCATAGTCTGGCAAGTAAACCCCAATATGAAACCCAACAGTACTAATCTGATCCCAAATTCCATGTGCATAGAAGTGCTCTCAAACATTTCTGTTCTCCATCTCCCTGTTAAACCCTGAAGAAGAGCTGGTGAAAATGTGAACAGTAACTAATAAGCCAAGTAGAAAATCTCATCAATCGGCAGAACAAACCAATGGCAGAAAAGAAAATGGGTTCTTACTGTCTCACTTCACAGCAACTTTTTAAACAGTATCAAGTTTTCTTCAAGTAAGAAAATTGTTTAATAGAATTTTGTGATTATGTTAAAAATGTAGCATCTGATCTGGTTAAGAAATGACATCATAGGTTTCACTGTTAGGTCTCTGTCGTATAGTCAAGGGAGGTAGCGGCTTTCCATAGAAATCTACATAAGAAACATATCAGAAGAAAAACATGTTAGTATTGAATTTACATCTTTTTCAAAAGACAGATTAATTCTATTAAATTCCTGATGCCTTGAAAACCAGGCAGACCACAATTTTAGGGCCAGATCCTGCAAACAGTTACTACCCTGTGTAGCATTTACTAATGCTAGTAAGTACTATTGATTTAAATGGGGTTAACCATATTTTTAAGCACTATACCCAATAAAAAGTGTTTGTAGGACTGATCACTTAGAAAAACTAACTAGGCCTAATTTTTTTTAATAGAATAGATGTCCCTGATTTTGCAGTTGCATAATTGCTAGACTTATTTTTCAAAAATAACCAGCGACTTTAGGCACCTGAGTTCACACACCTTAAGGGGGCCTGATTTTCAGAAAGCACAAAACGGCCACTCTCTGAAAATCCAGTGTTCGAATGGTGTCTCAAGTTGGGCAGCCAGACATTAAGGTATCCAAAATCACTAATTACTTTGGAAAATTTAGGCCCCAAATTTACTTTTGACACTACAGCAGTCTTTTTTCTTTTTCTTTTTTTTTTGTATTTCTGCTTCTTGGTCTAAACATCACCAATAAAAGTAATTTAATAAAAATGTGCTGCTATTACCAACTTCATTTTTCATTTTCTGACCACACTGACATAGGACTACAACTCAAATAGACATGCTTGAATGATCAGACTACTTAACTGGATGACCTAAAATTATTGCAAACTGCAAGTATGCCATGTTGCCCTGGTAAGATATAAATATTTCATATGAATTAAAAATAGCCGTTATTTTATGCTTGATTATTATGTTTCCCTGCTTATATCATTTCTCTTATAGGGTATTCGTATTTACAGTGTCCACACTAAAAATTATTCATCTTGGTTGTTCTTTTGCTCAAAATGCTTCTCCAAGTCATTGTACAATACATATTAAGAAATAGGTACTTTGGAGTAAGCATACTAATGGACTTTAAGAGTAACTTGGAAAAAATAGCCCAAAAAAGCAATATATAGTGGTTTAATTACATGGGTAGGCTTTATTTTGTTTCTCTTTCCTTGGAGGAACTACTCAGTTCCTTCAGGAGATATGCATACACCAGAACTTCTGGTCTCAGCCAAGTAAAGTCCTGGAAACATGCTAAACACTGCACATTCTCAAGAAGACAGAACTGAATAGACAATACCACTTAAATTGGGGTGGGCAAACTACGGCTCACGGGCCACATGTGGCCTGCCATCCATTTTTATGCGGCTCATGAACTCGGGCCGGGGGGCCCGGCCGAGTGCGGCAAGCTGCGTGGCCCCGCGCTCCCAAGCTGGGGGCTGGGCTGAGCGCAGCAAGCTGTGGGGCCCCGCGCCCAGCTGAGCAGGTAAACAAGTTGCGGAGGGGGCTTAGGCGGTGAGGTCCCGGGGGTGATGGTGCTTAGGGTGGGGGGGTCTGGGGAGGGGGTAGTCGGAATAGAGAGCAGGGGGGCTAAATAAGGGGTGGGGTCCTGGGGGGGGCACTTAGAGTGTGTGGGGGGTCTCTGGAGGCGGCGATCAGGGGACAAGGGCGGGTTGGATGGGTCGGGGGATTCTGATGGGGGGCAGTCAGGGGGCGGGAAGTGGGTGGGGGTCGGATAGAGGGTGGGGCCTTCCCTACCTGGCCCTCCGCACAATTTTAAACCCCAGTGTGGCCCTCGGGCCAAAAAGTTTGCCCACCCCTAACTTAAATTCATAATATAAAATTGAGAATAATTATTCATAGGTGACAAAAATTGGCATGGGCTACCCAGGACTTGCAATAAGGTGGTATCAAAATGAGAATTGCTGTGGTGGTCAAAATGGCATTGCTCCTCAATGTTCACAGCTTTCAGCTGTGCCGTTTAAATGAATTACATACATAAAATCTGACAGAATTTGACTGAAGCCTCTTCTTTTATTCTCCTCTAAGTGAGAATGTGTCCAAAAGTCCGAGATCACCTATATTTTAGTTCTTATAACAATCACGCTAGCCCTCTAAATTGATATTGTAGACATTTTTAGCCATTAGAGCAATGTGTTTGATGCCAGCAATGGGTTTTGAGATGCGAAAATTTCATTCCCAGCACCAAGTTACAAGCATGACAAAACAGAGGAAAGAGATCCTGCTTTACGTAAACAGTTCTTATTTTTACAAACTTACATGCAAATTAGTACATGCAAAATATTAAAAATAAAATAAAGTGTCAAGAACGGTTGGTAACAAGAAAAAGGTGGAAAACAGGAACATGAACAACAAGCAGGTTTTTGAACCCTTTGAATCTCAATTTCAATAGTATTGACAATGGAACTGTAAATTTTAAACCAATTATAGCTTGCCATGCAAATTTTTAGATTATTTTAACTCACAACATTGAATATATATTCCAATTCACATTAAAAATATATGTCTTTACAAGAATTTGTATCTATAAACGTAATGACCTGTGATTAAATAGTTTTTAGTTTAGAACTAACAGAAGAAAGCAAATTCAGGTCTTACTCCTTAAGTACATGTATACATGTTAGCAAGATAGGGTTTTATTTTTCCCCATAGTACTTAGGATAAGATCGGCTACTGAAGACTAGTTTTACACTGATGTAAATCCCCTGAATTACTCCCATTTTACAGCAGTGTGAGAATAAATCTGGAACACAACATTGACAGAACCATTTTGAATTCTAACAGGGTAAATTAAAGCTTTTGAGAGGTTTCTGTTATAGTCAGCCTCTCACTAAGTAACTAAAAAGGAATTTTAAGATGACTGGATTTGGAGGGCAATTTAAGCTGTAGCTGAAATAGTTTAGGATTTATGCAAACACATCCTTCATCAGGAAGGATATGACATTCATTTACAAGTGTTGTGCTACAGTCACTTGCATAGCTGGCAAAATTTCAATCTTTAGTTAAAATAATTGCTTAATTAAAGTTTCATATAACTGGCTATACTGCCTGTTGGCTCTGCCTAAATATCCTGCACACAACTCTCCACAAAGAATCATAGAAGAATTATAAGATTCAAATCCTAATTAGCCTGATCATGTTTATTGTATGTTACTATAGTAAGTCAACAGTGTTAAGAAAAATTTACTTCTCTGATAACACTCAAACAGCACTATAACCAGAGCCTTGCAGGTTTCTTTTACTGCATGTTATACAGTACTGATTTTTAGACCTTGCTATTTTGCCATCACTATACTATGCATCTACTACACACCTAGAAAGTCCAACATTTTTAAAAAGATAGATACAAATCTTTCAAATTACTCTTCTATGCTTACTAATACAGAGAGTCACACAAGAGTGAATAGAAATACTAAGGAGAGCACTTGCGGTATTTCATGAGCATAGACAGAAACTAAAGCCACAGAAGTCACATTTAAGGGGATAGAGACTTTAGATTCCCACATGATGTGCTTGCCTTACTGACCTATCAAATATTTTTATAATACATTCTTTGCAAGTGACTTGGGTAAAAAAGCTTATTATGGCTGTGCATGAGTACGAGATGCTGTTTGAAGTTTAACAAATTGGTTGTTTTCAGTGGCTTTTTTCTTGGCTAAAAGGCCCCAAAACTACTCTAAGTGGGGCACCTGCAAAAAGAATTTTCTCATCCTACAGTAATTGTGGTTCTTTGAGATACTGCAGTTTGTGTGGATCCCACTGTAGGTGTACATGTGCCTCATGTGCATGAGATGGGATTATTTGACTAGCAGTGTCCATTGCCGCACTTACAATTCTTCCTAGGTCCCTGGCAATTCAAAGCCTGGGCTAGCTCAATACTGTGAAAGGAGTGATGGAGGGCACGTTGTGAACGCCATACTGATGACATCGTCTTAAAGGAATTTGCAGGAACTGTCAGTTAAGTAACCTTTCTTCTTTGAGTTTATGTCAGTACAGATCACACTGCAGGTGACTGGTATGCTGTATTCCCTCAGGATGGTGGAGATGAGGAGTTTCAAATGTATCAGTCCAACAGCAACTATAGTACTGCTCTCCTGACCTTGCCATCTTATCTAGCAGCTGACTACAAGGCACAGTGTT
The DNA here is from genome assembly GCA_007922305.1 of Dermatemys mawii. Taxonomy (NCBI): domain Eukaryota; kingdom Metazoa; phylum Chordata; order Testudines; family Dermatemydidae; genus Dermatemys; species Dermatemys mawii. Next base: position 17,450,222 of record ML677351.1, read on the forward strand.
TGACAAAGGAGGTTATTTGTTGCTGCCATACAGCTCTCTGATATTGGCACAGTTGTGAAGCAAGTGGTGGACTGTTGCTTTGCTGTTTGTTGGGGAGGTACAACATCCAACTGGTAACACAGCTTCATCGTGATATCTTTCATTACCCATGACATGGCCTGACCTTTAGAAACCCTGTCTGTGACTAGATATAGACAAGGTGACAGTCTGAACATCTCAGTCCTGGAAACATAATAAACTCCTGGATACCTATAGTCTATGTAATTTATTTTCTCACAGTTCAGTGTGGCTTTGGAAAGAAAGCTGGTATGTTGATTGATTGCTTAAGGCAGTCTCAGAATTTCACCTAGGAATGAACTGGGGTGGGGGGGAGGGGTGTCTCAGCACCACCTTTTCACTATGGCATGTTGTATGGATAGGATCCACCATTTGTGCTTGAAACTCCCTCATTCATCTAGCTGAAGTGAGAGCCACTAGGAAGACAGTATTCAGAGCAAAGTGATGCAAGGAGCATTCTGAGAGGAAATAAAATGGAAATTCCATGAGACTCAGGAGGACTATACTGAGGTCCCAGGCAGGGGGTAGATTTTCTGATCCATGGGTAAGTATGTAATAGCACTTTGAGAAATTTCAGTATTGAAGAGGGATGAGGAAGGGAAATAGGTAGGGGAAAGGATATGGAAATGAATGGGATAGCCATGTGCAAAGATTTTCAACACCCACTTGTCTGAAGCTATATCAGACCAAGCCCAATGGAGCAGGCAATGTGGCTTCTTAAGATGGCTCTACTGTCTCCTGATCATTTTTGATGTGGTTCCTGACATTCCTGTCAAATCTGCTATTTAGTTGCTGGGGTGAGGTGGGCGATGGAAGAGGCAGATCTCAAGTATTGCGAAGGTTTCTGCGGTGGGTAAACCCCGTTGTCTACTCTAAAAATAAGGGTGATCCTGCTGTCTCTCTTGTCAGGCTGATATTTGTAGTGCTTTCGAGACAGTGTAGTGTATAAATGCCTGGTGGCCCTTAAATTTTTCAAAGACTGGAATGCTTTGTCCATTCTTTTGCTGAAGAGCTCATTCCCTCGAGCAGGAGGTCCTATATGGTGTCTTGGACCTCCTTTGGTACTTCAGATGTCAAGAGCCATGGTCACAACTGTGGCCATATCAGAGGCATCTATGGCTGCCCATAGAGCTGTTCTAGCAACTGTTCGGCCTTCTTTAATGCTCTCTCTAAATTCCTTCCTACCATCCTGTGCTACATTTAAGAGGAAAGGGGGAGGAAAACACTTTCCTATGTCAGGAAATTACATCTGGCAAACCGTTCTTAGTTTGCCATGCAGAGTTGCAGTAAGGCACATGAGTAGACTTCGCATCCATAAAGGTCCGGCTTTTGGGGGTGTTTGTTCGTGGGCTTGCTTTTGTTGAGTTTTGACTTTTCTGTCTCTAATGTTGGTGGCCTGGGTAGTGATGTCACAAGGGTGCTTGTTGTCCCCCTCTTCCTGGAAGTATAAGAGGGAAATCTGGTGCGAGATACCTGAGATGGAGGCCCCCATTCAGGCCAGCATGGCCAGGGCAACATGTTATACAGATGTTGGCGAGTTGGAGCTGTTGGCCCAATTCCTCTCATACCTCCTTTGCAGCAGTGCCCTAAGAGAGGGATCTCTGGTACCAGCTCTAGGGTTGGCTCTCAGAAAGCAGAGAAGCTTCTCTGCTCAACACCATGGAGCTGGTGTAAACCAGTGATGCTGAAGAAGAGTAAGACTCTTCAGGTGACAATGCCACAGAGCAAGGGCTCAGCTCCAATTCTGGGGCAGGGCCTACCCTGGTACAAACGATGTCCCCAGAGGGGATCTCAACAGTTCTGAGAAAGCATACATAGGGCTTGTTATCGGCAGGGTGGTTGGTGCTGGTGCCTTCACTGATGCTAGTGTTGATGCTTGTTTACTTCATTTTGCTCCTTCCTTGGACACTTTGACACTGGAGGAGTGAAGATGTTTCTCCTCCCTACAGGATGGTGTCTCCTGATGCTCAGAGCTGTGTTTGAGCTCTATTTTCTTTGGTCTCACTGCTCTGTTGGTGCACCAGTGCTGACACTGATGACGACACTGTCTGAGCCAGAGGTATCGCTGCCAAAGATGGGGTTGTCTACGCTGGTGTCAATGTAGTGGTGACTGGTGCCAAAAGACTTGGTCAATGTTAACATAACCAGTGCCAATTTTGGCATCATCTTTCTTTCCTGACATTCTTTCACTACTGGACCCTGTGATATTACTCCTGAGGGCATTCTGCACCACAAAATACAAAATTACGTGTATGTACAATATTTTAAAATTCTGCACATTTTGTGTGTCAAATAAATGTGGAAGCTCCAGCATGGCACTGCAGAGCACAGGCCACTGGCTGCACAGAGATGGGAGATCACTGTGCAGCTCTTCCACACCGCCTCCCGTTCCCTGGGACACGGATTCAGCAGTGAGGCTGCACCCAATCCTGACACAGTGCAAGGACCAGGACTGCCTCAGAATCACCCCATGGCCCTGCCCCTCTGTGCCAGGCAGACAGGCTTATCCCAGCAGGATCCAAGCATGGAGAGGCTTAGCATCTGTGTAGGGGGGGTCCAGGTGTAGGTGAAGAGGGTTCAGTGTGGGGCAATCTGGGTGCAGGCAGCTCAGAGGGGGATGCAGGTGCGGGATGGGGATCTGGATGCACAGGGGTTTGTTGGGGGGTTCTTGGTGCAAGGGTAATGGGACTTTGACAGAGAGTCCAGGTGAAGGTGGATGGAGCTCAGTGGCAGTGGGGGTCTGCGGACGGGGGCAGGGGGGTCAGAGTGCAGGGGTTCAGATGCTGGTGGGAGTGGGGCTCAGTGAGGTCAGAATCCAGGTGCACATAACTTGGCAGGGTGGTCCAGGTGCAGGGGGAGTGGGGCTCAGCCTGGGGGATTCTGAACAGAGATCCCGCCCCTGCAGCTGATAAGCAATGGATGCAGGATGTGGGGGCAGTCTGAAGAGCTTCCTGCAGCCTGGGGAGAAATCTGGGGGTGAGTATGACCAACTCTTGATGCTGTGCAGGGGAAGAGGAAGTCCTGTCCTCCCCAGACCAGCCAGGACTACAAGCTGAGCACAGTGCAGGGCAGGAGCCACCAGCTGAGTCTTCCCCGGTCCAGCCTCCTGCTCCACAGTGATTCACCTCTCTGCTGGATGCCTTGGGAACCCAAAACATATTGCTGGGGAGTATGGTCACTCTTGTGGCTTCCCTTTGCTTCACCGTCAGAAAGTCATTTTTCTGCAGGGAAGCAAAGAAATCTGCAGGGGACATGAATTCTGTGCATGCATAGTGGTGCAAAATTCCTCCAGGAGTATGATATGGTGTCTGGTCAACAGAGCACTACCTAATGATGACTCTTTCAGTTGCTCTTTGGAGGCGGTCATCTCCTCTGCCTCATGGATTGCTTAAATAGGTGTAGCTTCAGTCACGCATCCCTAGACTTGAGAGTCATTGGGGAGAAGTATTTGAATGCTGAATACTTATCAGGAATATGTTTCTCCCCCAGAAAGAACAGATATCAACTATGTCCATCAAAACGGGGATGAATCTGTCACAGGTTGGGCAAGACTTCCTCTCTGAAGGTTTGGAGTCTGCCATGAGAGTGCTGTTAGTGCAAAGTGCAGTTAGCGCAAAGTGCACCTCACCCCAAGGTACAGAGGAGAGGGCTCAATGGTAGCTTTCAAAAAAAAAAAAAAAATGTCCAATGATGGAAGCATGAAAATAAAATCTTCACAAAGTTGGTTGAAAAGAAAGCATTTAAAAGACTCTAAGAAAAACAGTGGGTTGAATTCACCAGGTTCTGTCTTGCTGCCATGGGCAATAAGAAGGAATGGAAGTATGATCACAGCTGTTCTGGCCTTTATGTCTCATGCATGGGAGCTTGAGGCAGCACAAGGAGCATGGTGACCCCAACAGACACTGTTAATCAAAAACATGTGATCTCATGCACCTAAATGCCTGAAGTGGGATTCACACTAACATAATCGAAGAACAACTTCGGTTTTCAAACTTCAGCAAATAGTATATATAGCAGGGGACAAAAGAACCTGAAATCACAAAACACAATGGATTTGACTGCTCTAGAATTTAAAAAGTTCTTTCACAGAGTGAGTTAGTAGGAAAAGTTTGCACTAATTAAATAAATCCCTGAGAAGAACAAGGGTAAACAATGTTTTTGCACTTGCTTGCTGGATCCAAACTTCCATGGTCTTCAGTGGATACCTGCAGTTAATAGGAGTTCCTCTCACAGTATTTTTCATTCACGGATCTCAAAGTGCTTTTAAAGTATTATTACATTTTTACAGATGGGAAACCTGAGGAATACAGAGATCAGGTGACTTGTCCAAGGTCACACACAGCCAGTGGCAGAGCTGGGAATAGAACCTAGGTTTCTTGATTTCTAGCACTATGCTCTAGCCACAAAACAGAAAGCCTCACTTATGAGCAAATCAGATTTAAGCAAAGACTATGACCCCTTTCCTTCCTTCCCTACCTCTTTTCTGGCTTTTCTCTCTCTTTCTTTCTTCCCTTTAAACTCCTTAAAAGACGAGCAAGAATGTTTTATGATTAAGATTTGATTAACTATAGATTACTTCTCTTATTGCATATAACAGTGTCTCCTGTAGAAAGTAATTTTTTTAAAAATCTCATTTCACTTATATCCATTTGATCAGAATTTGAAAAAACACTAACATGTAAGAAAAATAATGTACACTATAAAAGCCTCTGTTATGGCTCTGGGAGTAAGCTGTAATACCAGACAATATACAAAACATCTCTTGCAGTGTCTGCCATAAAAGGAGATGTTTTATGCAAACACACAATACTGAAATTATTTCTGCCTTAAACAGATATTTAAATTGTTATTAGAATTAAGAGAAATAATACTTCAGCTCAAGGAGGAAAAGTTAAAACCAGGAATCTCCTATAGTTTAATACAAGTACTAAACTTAATCCTCCCAGCCTTTAGTTCAGTTTATAGGGATGTTTTCTATTACAGTGTAACTTATCTAACTCAAAGGTGCACAGATGCCTTTAATTTTCATTCTGGCAATAAAACATACCCAGAGCTATGCCAAAGTACACATGGACGATGCCCATAACATTTACTTTTTTAAAATTAAATGTAGTTCTTTATTTTAAGATATTTTGGAAAGTCAAATTAAAGTTACAGTAGACTCTCGTTTATCCAGGATTGGGTTAACCAGAAAGTGGATTAACCAGGATGTCAAAAAAACAAAACAAAACACGTGTAACTCGCAGGGACGGCTCTGGCTTTCTTGCCGCCCCAAGCACACAAAAAACCCCCCACCAGGGCACAGGGCAGCCAGTGAACCAACATCCCCTCCCGCAGGTGCAGGGTGGCTGGTGAACCAACCCTCCCCCAACCCCCATATTTCCTATGGATGGTGATTATCCAGGATTTTATTAACCAGGATTAATTTTTTCCCTATCATCCTAGATAATCGAGAGTCTACTGTATCCACATTCAGGATGTTGCCAATACATATGGATAATTGAAATGTATACTTGATTTATTTCTAAGTTTTAAAAGCATTTTAAACTACAGTAACTCCCCACTTAACATCCTCTCGCTTAATGTCATTTCAATCTTACGTTCCTGCTCCACTACAGAATATGCTCTGTTTAAAGTTGTGCAATGCTCCGCTTTAATGTCATTTGGCTGCCTGCTTTATCCACAGCTGGCAGCCCCCCATCTGCTCCCTTATGACTTGCCCCCCAGCACCTCCTGATTGCTGGTGGACCCTGCAGATCAGAGTCTTCCTCCTGCTCCCCTGCCTCTTGCCCATGGCAATCAGCTGGTTTGCGTTGTTCAGAAGGGAGGAGGGAGGGGAAAGGAGTGAGGGACTCAGCGCACAGGGTCCCCCTCCCTCTTTAATGCTGCAAACCAGCTGATTGCCATGGGCAGAAAGCAGGGGAAAGGAGCGGGAGGAGCGAGAACGCAGCATGTGGAAGAAAGGGGGAGGAAGTGGTGGCGAAAGAAGAGGTGGGTTAAGGCTGGCTTGCAAATCCTGAGTAATGACGATCCTGACAAGGAAGGCAGCTCCAAAGTGATTTGGGGAGTTGGTCATCTAATGGCTTGCTATAAAGAAATTTATCAAGAAATAAAAAAAAGGAAAGCAAAACAACAATCTCTAGATGTGTTTTTACAAATTCAGAAAGTTCAGCAAGAACAGCAAGAGGGGCAGCAGGACAATCCACCCTCCACCACTCTCTGACTCCATGATCTCAACCAAGCTTCATAGTCAGCAATGATGACTGTAGTATTAAATTGCTTGTTTAAAACTGTTTAAAACGTTAAGAATGCCTTTTGTCTGGCAAAAAACCCCAACTTCCCTGGAACCTAAGCTCCCCTATTTACATTAATTCTTTTGGGGAAATTGGATTTGCTTAACATCATTTTGCTTAAAGTCACATTTTTCAGGAACATAACTACATTGTTAAGTGAGGAGTTACTGTATTATGAAGTAAAAAAAAGAAGTGTTTGATTTTAAAATTTTATGGAATGGGCCCTGTTACTACAGTATTATATGGCATACCATAACAGGTATGTGCATGCTATTGTTCAAATATCCTCAAACGATTTGTGATACCACATTCTGCTTTGAACTCCTACTGGGGGAAAAGGAAATAAAGAGAACACACACATTAAAAAAAAGGAACTGAAAATCAAAAAGATGCTTTTAACAAGCACAGGGTTAGTTTTTAGTTGAAGGTATTAAAGAAATAAAAAGGTGAAGAATGGAATGTATGTATAAGAGAAAAATGAGTAGTGCTCTTTTTTAAAACAAAATTACCAGTATGCCAGGTTTCACCAAGAGGTTCAAGTTTTCGAAGTCTATTAACTTTGGGGGTTCCCCAGCCAACTAAAGAAAAACAAACACATTAAAAAATGTACCACTCTGTCAAAAATATTTGGCTCAGAAGAAAAGCTGTGAGGGAGGGGAATCGTTCTCCTCAGGAGACAAGAAAGTACTGGGGTGGGGGGGAGGAATACTTTACACATGGTGTATTAGTGAATCCACTGAAAACAAAATACTATTTAAAATGTAATGTAAGGCAGCGATGAAAAAATCTTAATATTTTAGAGAGTTGTACTTATTGAATTTTCTTGTATTTTTGTTCAGCAACAGACAAAACACTTTCTCTGTTTCCCCAGCTTTACACTTTCAACCTAATATTAACTCCATACACTGTAAAAGATTCCATCAATAGATGCAGATACAGAAAAAGTTCATCAATTAAAAGCTGGAAGAACAGAATACTTCAATCAGACAGAACAAGCAGATCATCCTGAAAATCAGGACACTAGCCATTTGTAAGACAAGATATCTAAAATGATCTCTGAAATATTTTTGTACCTGCCTGTTAACTGCTGTAGGTACCATCAGTATTTTTTTTTCCTGCCATAGAAGTAATGTTCAAGTTATACCAAGGTGCATGATTTCCAAGATCTGTGAGGAGTTCAAAAAATTAAGTTTTCTACTGGCAGTTTCACATATTAATAATTAGATTTTTCTTACTCAGCAGATTCTGAGCTTTCTTGCAAGGATGTCACTGAGCCTTCTTTTGGCTTTCTGGAAAGCAAGTGATTGTGTGTTTTCTCCAGCTGTTCCTACTGAAGAAGCTCACAATATGACGAACAAGAAATCAGAATGGTCACAATTTATATTTAAGTAATATTAACGATTATCAAGGGTTATTATTGATATATGTAATTATACCAAATAAATTACATCTAAATGGGGAGTTATTGAAGCATAGCTATCTATTCTTATTCTTCTTCTGGTCAATTTTCCCAAGCCCTAACCAGGAACTGAGTAAATATACCCTACAGGTTAGCTTGCCCTAGTGAGTTGAGAGACTTAGGGAAAGCCTACTGACAGAATGATGGTGCTCAGCAGCCTCGTACAAATGGTGATCTACATGGGCAATTCTCACAAGAAACGAATGAAACTATGATGGCATAATCCTGTGTGAAAACTGTTTTTCTCTGAGTGTTTAAAAAGTCAAGTCTTAAGGGCCCAGAGTTCATGAAGTGGCACACTTATTACCACAGAGTTTTTAACTCACCTGGTGGAAGAGGTGGAGGTGGGGTCGGATTTTTGGGAACAGCTTCCTCTGCACTGACTGGTTCCACCCTATGACTCCTTTTTAACTTCAGTTTCTTTGCTTTCTTTTTACTGGTATCTAGACCAAATGGAACGAAAACAGCTCATGGACCACACATTTACTGTTAAGAATGAACTCTACAATACCGTACAGATGTGTCCTTTTAATGACTGTAAGTATTGGGATGGACTGCTTTAAGTATTTTAATTCTGTATGTAATGAAGAGCAGTCCTGACATGATATATAACACACACAACTGACTTTTAAACCTTATTACTATAAATAATCAAGTATGTACATGTAAGGTCCAAAGTGTGTCTTTAGATAGGTAAGTACAACTCATTGATATTAATGCAAGGTGTGTTATGGATTTGAAGGTACTGGTAAAAATGGGTCGATTGTAACTGGATAAGACTGATGGATACACTAATTCTTGGTTGAATTATGACATTCCTCTGTACAGTAACATAATTGTCCATTTGTGTTCTTTAGTTGTTTATGATGTGGCACGTACAAAGTTATACAAACACAGGGAAGAGTTGTGTGAAAAATAATAATCAAATTAAATATAACAGTGGTAGTTATGACAGTAAGTAGCTATATTCAAATCAAAGTTATTACCTGAATCAAGGCATTCTGAAGTTTGTTGGTCACGCTCTTCCTCATGCTCCAATTGCTGTGCGAGTGCAGATTTGTATGTTTCTATCAGTCTGTAATCATTTGTTTTTTGGCTACAGCTGCTGGTCAGGCTCTGTGTGTCCATTTTTTCCTGCTCTGCTCTAGGTTTCAAGGCAATGGCATCCTTTTCAAACTCCATCCTCTGCCTCTTCTCTTGTTCAATTCTTTTCTCATTCTAGCAAAAGTAGTACAAGATGTCATTTTAACAATACTGAGTGTCAGTAACACATTACTCTAAAAAAATAGGAATAGCATCCTAAACACAAGGGGGTAGACTCGGATAGACCATTTTAAAAAAAATTCTCATGTGTAGCGTAACTAACAAGTTTCAAGAATGTGCAAAAGAGGAAATAAAACCCCAAGTTTCACAAAATGCTGCTCAAGATTTAACCTAGAAAAATGAACAACTAAAAGCTCTAGAAGTGATCTTTAGATTTCTGAATGGTAACCAGTTTAGGGAATGGTTGCATACAGCTTTGTGGCCTAAATGTGTTTTCGTTCTTTTTACTTTTATTAAATGCCATGAGAAAAAGAGATACAAATACTAACAGCGTCAATACCCCGAGCCAGAGAATTAAAAACTTTTACTAACGCCTTCAATTTCTACTAATTAATTTTGTTTTGAAAAACAAACACACACGTTTTGAAATACTCGCAAATCACCATTTTGTCTTGGTGGAACACTGATTACGTAATGCAGACTTGATAGAGTCTCTGTTCTACAAGTTCCACATAATCAGCAGCTCTGCAGCACTTGTAGCACTCTCCTTCTCCCCAGCCCCACAGATGAGCAGTACTGGAGAATCCTGTGAAATCTGTCATTGTGCACATAGCTGACTTTACAGGATATGATCATATGGATGCTCATATTGGAGAGTAGGACCAAGCCTTATTATTTACATTTATTGGAGCGCCACTATTTTTTCTATAAGCACAATATGTTGCTTATATGAATCTGATGACTATTTGAATTAAAAATATGAATCTGATGACTGTTTGAATTAAAAGGAAGTGTCTGATAAAAAACTTTATTTATGCAGCTTTCAAGTTCCATAACTAAACACACTATTCCAACAGCTCTAAACCAATTGAAAATACTATATTAATGCCGCAAGTCTGTATGGTTAAGTAAGACAGGGGGATCCTATATGACTGGCCACATTGTTGAAACTGCTCCTGTAAAGCCAAAATAAAACCCTACCTTTGCAACAAAAATTAAAGAGAGTGAATGAAGCTGATTCAAATTAAATGGGTAACCGAAAATCGCTTCTTCTGAACATTGCAGAAGTTTATTCTGAAAATTCTGCAGTAAACTGCATTGGAAACAAAACATTTTTCTTAAACTGGTACTAAGATATTTCTTTATTGTTAGATTACTGATACTACTTCACAGCACACAAAAAACAGTTACTAAGCTTTCGTAACTGTTCTCTGAGATGCGTTGCTCATGTGCATTCCATGTTAGGTGTGTGCGCGCTGCATGCACCGGTGCCCAAGATTTTTCCACTCAGTGGTATCTGTTGGGTTGGCTCCACTACCTTCTGGCACCACACACTTATGTTTCGTTATATGAGGCGCTGCCCGCCACGCACACTATCAGTTCCTTCTTGCTGGTTAACTCCAACAGAAGGATAGGGAGGGTAGGTCATGGAATAGATATGAACAATACATCTCAAAGAACCAGTTACAAAAGGCTAGCAACTACTTTTTTCTTTTTTAAGTGTTTGCTCAGATCCATTCCATGTTAGGTGACTTACAAATAGTACCCCAGGAGGTGGGCTCAGAGTTCATGGACACTCTCTTCTGTAACTGCCGTCATCTTGGGCCTGCTTAGTAATGGTGTAGTGGATGCAAAGGTATGCTCCAACAACCAGGTTGCTGCTCTGCAGATGTCCTGAATTTGGACCTGCGCGAGACACACTGCTTATAAAGCCTAGGCTTGTGCGGAGTGAATGGTTAAGATTGACAGAGGTAGGACATTCACCTGCTCATAGCAAGCCCAAATACAGGCAATTATCCAGGACAAGGATCCTCTGGGAGGACACAGGAAGCCCTCTCATCCTTTCCGCTATTGCTATGAAAAGTTGCATGGACTTGCGGAAGGGTTTTGTCCTTCTCGATACACAAAGCAAGGGCACACCTAATGTATGAGTGAATCCGCCGTTCCTCAGAGTTCTTGTGAGATTTCTGGAAGAGACGGACAGGAAAATGGCTCGTTTTTTATGGAATTGTGATACCACCTTTCACAGAAAGGCCAGATTGGGGCATAGTTGGACCTTGTCCTTAAAGAACACAGTGTAAAGCAGTTCTGACATAATGGCCTTGATTTCAGAGACCTTTCTGGCTAAGGTGATCACCTCAAGGAAGGCAACCCTGCAAGAGAGAAGTAGCAAGGGGGCATGATGCTAATGAGTTAAAGGGGAGACCCGGGAGTCTTGACAGAACCAGGTTTAAGTTCCATGGGGGTGTCGGCTCACAGACCTGACGAAAAGCCTCTCTAGCCCCTTGAGAAACCATATTGTCATCTGCTGGGAGAACACTGACCTGCTGTTCACTGGAGAGTGGCATGCTGAGATGCTGCCAAGTGTACCTTGATAGACACAAGAGCCAGGCCTTGCTGCTTTAAGTGGCGCAAATAGACCAAGACAGACTGAAGGGAAAATTGAGATGGAGAGAGAGCTCATTGTGAAGCCCCATCAAATAAACACTTCCATTTGCCCAGGTAGGTAGCCCCAGTGGAAGGCTTTCTACTACCTAGAACGATCTGCTGGACCTGCCTGTTGTTCTGGATTCAGCCATGCAGCATGTATGCAGCTGGGTGCAAGGAGGAGAGGTCTGGGGAAGCAACCAGCTATGGTCTTGTGAAATTAGGTCTGGATCGAGTGGGAGTGAGATTGCAGTTACTACCAACAGGTCCAGGAGTCTGCCAAACCAGTGTTGATATGGCCACGCCAGAGCTATCAGAATAACTCTTGACTTGTCCTGTTCGATTTTTAGGAGGACCTTGTGAACCAAGGGGATCAGGGGAAAGGCATAGAATAGGAGATCTGTCCATGGATGAAGGAAAGCATCGGAGAGGGAGGCTGGGCTGTCCCAGTGCAGCAAATAAAACTGATGGCACTTCCTGTTCTGCTTCGTAGCAACCAGCTCGACCTGGGGAGGCCCCTATCTTTGAAGATGAACCTGATGACCCCCAGGTGAAAGAAACACTCATGGTGAGAGGGAAAGGAACTGCTGAGGTTATCTGCCAATACATTCTGGGCTCCTGGGAGATGTGACAACTCAAGATGAACAGAGTGCTTTGCACAGAAGCCCCACAGATGGATGGCCTCCTGACACAAGACCAAAGATCAAACCCCACTTTGCTTGTTGATGTTAAACATGGCTGCAGTTGTTGTCTGTCAGGACTTGCATCGTCTTGCCTGAGATCTGGGGAAAGAACACTTGGCACGCTAAGCATATTGCCTTGAGCTCCCTGATATTTATGTGCAGGTGTGCAGGAAGAGTTCTCCTTGGGACCAGAGGCCCTGGGTTCTGAGTTCGGCTTCCCACCCTAAGTATGACACATCCAAGATTAAAGTACATGCTGCCATGTGCCCCAATAGCTTGAGGCAAACCTGAGCTGTTGTGATTGAGTGAATCTTGACATTGAATATCAGGTCTGACACAGGCTTGAATAAAAAGGCTCCGGAAGAAAGGTCCTGCCTTAGGTTGAGTCGAGCACCGCGCCAATAAATGTTATTCTCTGAATTGAGAAAAGAGTTGACTTCTGCTTGTTTATTAGCAGACCCGATGCTCAGAAGGTAACTTGGATCGTGCTGATACTGTTCTGTACTTAAGCCTGTTACCAACCTTTGATCAGTCAAAGTACAGTAGAGCTGGACGCCTCATCGTCTGAGGAAAACAGCTACTATCACCATCCATTTCGTGAAAACCCGGGGGGCTGCCAATAGGCTGAAGGGAAGAGCAGTGAATTAGTAGTGGTGACTGGCACAGTGTGATCAGGTGCACCTTCAAAAAGCCTATGTAGGCCCCCCAGAGTACCTCTGAGAGTCCGACTGGGAGGCTGAGGTGGATGGGAGTGGTTGACACTATTTATAACCTCTCCCTTTACTCCTGTAGGGCTCTTTCTTGGAGGTGCCAAGAACTGAGGAGGCTGCTGGGACCTGAAGTGCTTTGTGGAAACTAACAGTGTGCAGACCTAAGGACCAGAGGCTCTTGAGTCCTTCAGGCAATGAAGTCTCATGTCAGTCTGCTCTGAGAAAGAGAGGAGTCTTTAAAGGGGAGGTCATGGATGGACTGTGGACCATGTGAAGGGTACCCGTCAAATAAACCTTTCTTCCATAAAGGTCCAGTCTCTTAGCATCTTTTTGTTTGGCAATTGCACTCGACTGGCTCTGCCTGTCCTTGTTTGCTACAGAGACCACCAGGGACCCTGGGGAGGGGAGGGCGAGAGTACATGTATTTGAACTTACTCGCTGGCACGTAATACTTTTTTTCTGCCCTCTTTGAAGTGGGGGGAAGAGGAGTTTGCCACGGAGCCTTGACTGGTCCCATTACTGCCTCATTGATGGGTACGGCCACTTTGGAGGGAGCTGCTACCACCAGGATATAAATAAGGATGTGTGATGTCGCTGAGCTGCTCAAATTTTGAGTGCACAGCTACCTGCTTCAGCATCTCTGATGGGCCCTGAAGTTATCCTGCGGAAGCAGGCTACTTGGCCCTGGGACAGCCTTGTCTGGAAAGGATGAGGAGGTGGCTTGCACTAGAGTGACTCCTTCCTCTTCCTTAATTATGTTCACCTGAGCCAACTCCTGAACATTGGTACTGGGGTCAGTGTTGGAGTCGTGGTCCGATGCCAAGTGGGAAGAAGCAGTAGACCATCTCTCAGAAACCACCAAGTAGGAGCAATGGGAAGTAGGATCTGGGGAAAACCCTCAGGGATTCCAGTAAGGCCATAGCATAAGCCAGTGGCCCATTGGCCAGGTGCCAGCAGTGGGACTGGCACTGAAGTCCAGTGGTAGATAAAGCCCACCACCAGTACCCAGCCTAAGTTGCACATAAGATGATCCTGACACCAGGATCAGGGACAACTTTCCCTTAGAATGTGCCAGGATGAATCCTGATACTCCTTGTTCTTTCCTACTTCCGGTCATTGGAACTGACAGATGTCCCACTGGGTTGGAGGAACTGGGAGAGAAAGTAGGTCCCTAGCTGCTTGAAAAGCCGCCAGGGTCCATGAATTGGTCAGACCGCTGGTATGAGGGTGGCTTCCAGGTGTCAGCGGAGAGTCCTGCATTGGACTCAATGCTCTAGGTAGAGTCAACGGTACCATCGCAGGCCCAGGAGAGGAAGAGTAGCCTGGCATGGGTCTCACTGTGCTGCCTTCTCTCTGCTTGTCTTTTTCTGCACCAGTAAGTGCTCTCTGTTGGTGTACTGTTTTTTCGGCTTCTTCCTCAGCACTGGAGGTGGCGAACGGGGCCAGGAAGAGCTCGGTGCCAGAGTGCTTCACGCCAACACCAATGTGCTCGGTACTGAATCCACGAGGGCAGCTTTTATGTGGATAACCTTCAGCCTAATCTCTCTGTCTTTTTTAGTGCAGAGTCTGAGGTCCTTACAGATCTGGCATTTGTCCTTCAAGTGAGTATCCCCCAAGTACTTCAAGCAGCTGGAGTGTGGGTCACTCACAGGTACAGGTTTTCCACAGGAGGTACAAGCCTTGAAGCCTAAGCACCAGGGCATGCCCAGCCCCTGGGGCGAAGGAGTTCCTCGACGACAGAAATGATTATTTACTCTATGTACACTAACATTAATTACGAAAACTATCTACACTGAACTATGAAAACTGAGAATGAAGTTAAGAGTCTAGAAAACACTGAGAAGAAAGTCTTACCAGAGCAAAAGAGGTTGTTTCAGCAACCGTCATGAGCGATAAGAAGGAAATGAGAGAGTACCTGGCTGGCAGCGCCCCTTATATCATTGCATCAGCACACAGCTCCAGAGGGTACTAGACCTGGCCTGTCAGATACCACCGAGGGAAAAATCTCCAACAACAGTGTGTGTGGCGTGTACACATATAACATTGACTGGACATGAACAAACACTCAAAGAAGAAATCAAGACTCTCAAGATGAAAGCTATCACAATGTATATGAAAAACTCTGAAGAGCCCAGATTTTTATTTTTATCAATGCTCAAATATCTCTGTTAACTGTTGGTCCAATATTATTGACATCTCTAAATACTCATACCTCAGTGATTACAGTAGATATTGGCTGGAAGGGATTGCTAGAAATTGGCTCAGTGTCAACCTCCTTAGGTACACTTCTTCCTTCACATTCCGTTTCTTTTCTCTCCCTTTGTTCTCTATTTTTTTTGTTAAAAAAAAAAAAAGAATCTTGAAGCAACAGAATCAGAAATATTAGAACACTTATTAGGTCATATAATTCATTCCCCAACTCATGCTAGAATGTCTTTTTACAGTATGTCTTTGTGTTTTGAATACTGTACTCCAAAATGTTAAAGTTCTGAGCAAACCTAAAAAGAAAGATTGATTTTATGGAGTTAGTTTTCAATTATATATTTCTAAACGGCCTGGGGCCAGGCTACCTGAAACTGCCTCCCTCCTCACAATATGCTGCCACAGTTATGACCAGCAGAGCTACTGATGATGATTCCCCTTTACAAGCTACAGACAGGGCTGCTAGCAGGATGTTCTGAATATGGGCGTTGAAATGTCCTCTGGTCCCTGCTGTACTTTAGCTCAGATTTGTCCATTCTCACTGCTTCCTTTCTGCGGGGCCCACTTGTTTCCCCTGGCCTTTGACATGAGTTCAGGAAGAACAAGGTATTGGCCAGTACATGGGGGTGTTATCTGTATTTAGAGCAGCTGCTTGGTAGAAGGGGCCTGTACTACATTAAATCCTTACAATTTATACAGCACTGCTTTTCCTTGGATTTCCTAAATATTAAGGTAAATGGGGGACTGTGTCTCATAGCTCAGCATTGGTACTACATTAGTACCAATGCTGAGCTATGAGACACAGCTACATTTCACACTACACTCTACATTTCACGGAAGTCCTTTATGATTAATTCTAACTGGCTAATTAAGGCTTTACATGGGCACTTGAGTATGTCGACCTAACATACTCAACTTCAGCTACATGAACAGTGTAGCTGAAGTCGACATATGCATGTCGACTTACCTTGGTGTCTTCACGGTGCTGAGTTGCTCCGCCATCAACTCCGCCTGCGCCTCTTGGCGCAGTGGAGTTCCGGAGTGAACGGGAGAGTGCTCAGGATCGATTTATTGTGTCTAGATGAGACGCGATAAATCGATCCCTAACAGATCGATCTTTACCTGCCAATCCGGCAAGTAGTGTACAACTACCCTTAGATTTATAATCATTTGAACAGCTCACACCCAACGCAATGCCTGAAAACAGGTGTAGTGCTGATTAAAACTGATGTGGATAAATTCTCTGGCTGATGGATTCTGAAGTAACTGCATTTAGAGAGAACTTTTGTGGAGACCTGTGTAAATGGAATCACAGTAATCAATCAGGGAAGTTATTAAAATATAGACTAAAACAGAATTCCATCTAAGTTATGAATATGTACAAATATCTCATGATGAGAGATTTATCTGAGGCACTGGTGCCTGCTATTCACAGATTGATTGAAAAGTTTATTTTAATTACATTGCTGCAACTTGTGATAGGGTAGACCCAAAAGCTCTCCTTGCATCAAGCAACAAAAACCATTTTGAGTCACCCTCCAGTCAAGTAATACAAGTGACTCTATGGACTATATCTATTCATGTCTGCCATTGATATTGCCCACTCGTCTTAGAGAAGATGATCTGTGTGCCAAGAAATTTCTGCTAGGTTCTAACAAAAGAATAGCTTGACTATTCCGTTTCAGCTCTTTTCTTATAATATGAAACACCTTTTGTTTTACAGTGGGCACTCAAGAATTTGGAGAACACCACAAGAACTGCCATACTGGGTCAGACCAAAAATCCATCTAGCCTAGTATCCTGTCTTCCAACAGTGGCCAATGCCAGGTGCCCCAGAGGGAATGAACAGAACAGATAATCATCAAGTGATCTGTCCCCTGTCGCCCATTCCCAGCTTCTGGCAAAGAGGCTAGGGACATTATCCCTGTTGATGCTGGCTAATAGCCACTGATGGACCTATCCTCCACGAATTTATTTCGTTCTTTTTTGAACCTTGTTATAGACTTGGTCTTCACAACATCTTCTGGCAAGGAGTTCCACAGGTTGACTGTGTGTTGTGTGAAGAAATACTTCCTTTTTTATTTACCTTCTACACACCGGTCATGATTTTTTAGACCTCTAGCATATCTCCCCTTGGTTGTCTCTTTTCCAAGCTAAAAAGTCCTAGTCTTACTCATCTCTCCTCATACAGAAGCCATTCCATATCCCTTATCATTTTTGTTGACCTTTTCTGAACCCTTTCCAATATATCTTTTTTGAGATGGGGCAATGACATCTGCACACAGTATTCAAGATGTGGGCGTACCATGGATTTAGAGCAGCAAGATGATATTTTCTGTCTTATTATCTATCCCTTTCCTGATTCCCAATTTTCGGTTCACTTTTTTTTAACTGCTGCTGCATACTGGGTGGATGTTTTCAGAGAATTATCCACAATGAATCGTTAACATGACGGTTTTATTCATGGAATCTCTTCATGTGGAGGAAAGAAAGCCAAGGAAGGTAGAATACCTTTCTTCTCGTATCTTCCTTACTCGTTCAGCTCGTTCTCGCTTCTCTTGTTCCTCATATGCTTTTTGCTCTGTTGAGTCTTTTTGGACACGCTCATTTAAGGCATCAAAATCTTTTGCTATAGTATGTAGCAGCCAATACAGACCTTTTCTTATAGATTTGTCAATTTTTTTCCCATAGCCCATGACAGCTGAGCAAGGTTCCTATAAATTTAATAGACAAAGTAAAGGGGGAAATAATAATTATATCTCGGATCACATTCCAAAATTATAAACAATGAAAGTAAGTATTCAAAATATTGTTACAGCTAAAGCACGACACGTTTATTATATCTTGTAAATTTAAGAGATTTTTTTGCCAACATGTCAATCATGATTTTATCCAAATTCCTTATTTCCAGTCCCACTCCGGTAATAGTAGAACTCTCTAGAATGAGTTAGAAAGATGGGCACACAATTCCTCTGTCCCACTCACAAGTACCAGGAGAATCCAACCATATTTTTCCTCACAACAGGACTGCTTTATGTGGTCTAAATTATGTATTCCATCTTTTCCTTGCAAGTCCAATATAGCAGCTTCAAAAGTGGATCCATTCTCTAATGACTGATTGACCCCTTAAGCCTTCTCCTGCATAACAGCTAAATTGTTCATGCTACTTTAAAAAATCAAAGAAAAAAGTTTCCCATTAATTATTTTCAGTATAAAGTAGTTAATTCTCCTGTGATTATATCACCAACCAAATGTTCATGCCTTTGATACTATTTTTTTTTATTATTATACATAAAGCAACAAAACTGTGCAATTTACAGAATAAAACAATGTTACCTGATAAGGACCTACCATGCCATAATCCCAGTTTATCTCTCTCATTATATTCTCCTTTTCTCTAGAGAGTTGTGTGTTCACTTTCCTAGGTTGAAATCAGCATGCTGCTCACCAGTGAAACCTGCAGCATCTGATGGTAAAGCCAAATCACTGAGACGATGTACAGGTAGCACCATCATATCCTCTGACTTGGTTTTCCTCATTAGCTGTTTATAGGGCTTTCTGCAGCATGGTAGTAACTAACCAAAGTCTCATACAGACTATATATGGATATAGGAAGTGACACTATTTTCAAGTTCATAGATACTATAAGGATAAACACATTAAATGTAATTGGGGGTTACAAATCACTTGCTTGTTGGCAGGATATCTGCAAGTTTCACTGCGAGTTTTCTTTAAATCAATTTTTTCTGCATAATAAAATGAAAGAATATGGACACTGTCAGTATTCTGAGCTAAGGAGAAAACATTGTGCCCCAAGACTAGCATGAGTTCTATAAGGGATGAAGATGTGCTTGACTGACCATATCAAGTTGCACAGAAGTCAATCTTTTCTGACTAGAAAGTGAAAATGGCTCTACACAGTGTGTTTTGTAAAAAAGACAAATAAGACCTACCACACTTAGCTTCCATAATACATTCTTTGACTCATGAAGAGCCAATACATTCCTTACAAATACATCAGTGTTCTCAGTTCTTAAATTCCTTTGATCTAACAAGACAGAGATTAGAGCTCTATGCATTTTGAGAAAAAATAATTTTGGAAAAGTTTATTGAGAAAGCATTTCTTAATTTCTTTCTTGGCACTGCATATATTTGAAAAGTAGGGCATGTCTTTTACAGAAACTTGTGTCATACTACTAAAGTTGAGCAAGAGGAAACAAGTTAGCTTCCTGGTTCTGTTAGAGCTAATAGGATGTAGGAGGAGACATTTCCTTGTAGGAATACATAATCTTAAATACTTTAGTGAGAGTTTTAAATGGAGACATTAAGGGCCTGACTTTCAGAAATGATGAGCACCTGCAGCTCTCGCAGACTTCACTGAGTGCTATGGACCCTCAGTACTTCTGAAAAACCAGGCTCTATATTGTTGCACTGTGCAGGCAACACCTCCCCTCCCCGCCCCGCCTCCCCAGCTCCCATTGACCAAAAAGGGGGAACAGTGACCAATGGGAGCTTCAGGCGAGGTACCTGCAGGCAAGGGAAGCATGCAGAGCCCTCTGCCTCCCCTCTAGGGCCACAGGGACATGGTGCCAAGAGTGGCGCAGGGCCAGGGCAGGAAGGGAGCTTGCCTAAGCCGCATTGCATACTGCTGCTACCCTGGAAACGCTCAAGGTAAGCAGTGCTGGGCTGAAGTCCACATCCTGCACTCCTCCTGCACCCCAACCTCCTCCCATGAACCCCCTGCCGCATCCCACACTCCTCCTGCACCTGCACCTCCTGCACCCCTCCTGCAGCCCAACCCCCTGCCCTGAGCCCCCTCCTATACCCCTCCTGCACCCTGAGCCCCCTCCCACACTCTGCACTCCAACCTCCTGCCCTGAGCCCCTTCATACGCCCCACATCCCTCCTCTGCCCCAACCCCATTCCCTGAGCCCCTTCCTACACACTGCATCCCCTCCCACATCTCGCACTCCCTCCCACATCCCAAGCCAGCCCTACATTCATGGCCCTGCATTCAATTTCCCCACCCAGATGTGGCCGTCAGGACAAAAAGTTTGCCCACCCCTGACCTATATTGTAAGATATACCCAGTCCTCCCCTAATACTGTCAAAGTTCTACAGATTAAAAAGCCTGCACCAGACAGAACACGAGAGACTACACTCATTTCATGACTCTGGAGAGCAGTCAAACTGAAACAAGCATTTTACATTTAATCGTAGATTTCACCGTCATCACCTTTCACTGAAAGGAGTAAGGGTCTAGGATGGACTCCAGGTTTTGTCCAGTACGGCAACTCTTACGTTGCTAGGAAACAAAAAAAATATATCCAGTCCTACGTTCTGTTCACCCTTCACTGAATTAATTTTGGAGACAGGTTGGTTGTTTGGGACTTGTCCCTTGAGTGAGAGGAAAGCCCTTCTGAGCCAAGACAAAACATATAGGCTAAGTCTCAGATTTCCTAGAGATAAAGGGAGAAGAAATCCAACTTCTGGTTCTTCAGGGTATGTAGTGAGTTCTCTGCATTTGCATTTCCTGCTACCTGAGCCATTCTAGTGAAACTATTTGGCAAAACTAATTGTTTTTTTATTGGGTTTTTTTTGCCTTTCACTCTCTACTAATTTTTGTTATCAGAATTTTCTCCGGAGAGCATGCCTACAATACAAAATTAAGGTGACTTAAGTTATGTCAACGTACCACTGCAGTAATTAATTTGATATTTAATGTCCACATTGTGCTCCTTCTGATGGCAGTGTGCATCCTCACCAGGAGCACTTACACCAATTTAACTGACAGTGTGGGGCATTGTGGAGTACTTGCCACCCAAGGCGGACTGCCTAAGTTTTGGCTCTCCTCCCTTAAATTCCTTACCGGGAAGCAGCAGCAGGGCTCCAGCTGTCAGCCTCAGGCAACAACAGGCAATGTAAGCAACAGTGCCTACGTGAACACTGCGTCAACCTAACTACATCAATATAACATTATGCCTCTTGTGGAGATGGAGTTATTAAGTCGGCGTAGTGAGCAACTTATATTGGCAGGAGTGACATTTTAGTGTGGATCCTTACAGAGGTAGCTCAGCATAAGCTGCCTTATGTCAACCTAACTGTGTCCAGGCCTTAGATTCTGAAAGAGCATGGTGAAGCTGCTTGCTATAGATCAAAGCTGAAGCATGGATAGAACTGCTTTGCACGAGAGCACCAAATATACAGGCTAGACGATAAACTGAAGGATGACAGTCTAGAAAGAAAAGTGAATGGGGTGAAGATCTCATTCTTGGAGAGATTATAGCAGTGCTATGAGTCACTTAGAAATATCTTCCCTACAAATATTTATTCATGTGAAAAAAAGACTTCACATTATCCAAGCTAGTGTGTCAAAGTCAAATCCTTGTTACGTCAAGTCCTCTTGATACTAAACCCAAAAAATATGCAGTCATTCACTACAACTTCTTGTAACAATATGTAACTCAAGAATCTGACAGCCATTAGCTTTAAAACGAAGGTAATTTTACTTTATGATGCTTTTGTTTCCATTTTAAAACTGACACCACCATTTGGCAATGTGGGTGGGTGGGTGGGTAAGAGTACGAAACCAACTCAACTACACGTTATCCTACTCTGATCAAAAATGGATCATAGAAAGAAAATATACAACTAGGTAGGCTATATGGCTCAGGGGACTGGTAGTAGATTTCAAACCAATGGCTCTTGATGTTTTTGTGTCAGTTACACTAGGTAGCGACAAACATTTGCTAGCCTACGTTCAATGCTTAGCATCTGTTAAGCTTTTGAAGCACTGTTGAAAACACAGTTTGAGTCCCAATGTGGACACATGGTAAATTTGAGACACTAGTTATGTTGGAGATAGCCAGTTAGCTTTCCTTGTGATCGTTTTCTTTGTGTACACTTTTTTACTGGCAAATTGGACTAAGACCAACCTCATCCCCAGTTTGTTTCACAAAAAGATCCAATTTGTCAGATGGTTACTCTCTTTAAAGAAGGTTAGGCTAGAGAACAAATATGGGGTCAAGGTCAGAACTCAGTTTCCTCTTCTATCTCTAACACGGTTTGGCTCTAACAATACTGGCTGACCAAACAATCTTCAAACTAAGTTAACATGAATCATTTTAATATGATTTCACACTGGTTCAGGAAACACAGCCTGAGCCCATGTATGAATGGGGCCCTAGAAAGGATTCCTCCTGGACAGGCAAGAAGCACCAAGGCAGAGTGAGACCCAGAACTGTTTGTACTGCAGATGAACATGCTGTATCCTTGCTGGGATTACAGGAACACATTATCCCCTTTTTTAAGTATTACATTTATACAAATAAAGTACAGTAAGATATACTTACAATCTGACACAGACATTTATGCTCATTGACAAGCTTTTCCAGCGATAAGCACTCAATTACATCTGCTTCTGCCAATGCTCCTTCTCGGTCCTGCTTATTTGCCAGCCTAAGGAAAAGATGACCAAAAGTGAGAAGGCAAGTAAAGGCACTTAGCACTCTGATCCATAATCAGAGTCAAGCAGGTTAGGGGGAAAGTAACGAAAACTAGCTTGTTACTCATCTAAACATTATGTTTCTGGTGTCCTTACTCAATTAAAAAGCAACTATTATTCCATACATTTTAAACTTTCAAAGAACAACACAAATATCAATCCACACAATGCACCCATGAGTTAGGCAAGTGCATTTTACAAATGGGTAAACAGGCTAAAGGATGAAGTGATTTATTCTGAGGGATGAAGTGATTTATTCCAGGCCACATAGAAAAATCTGTGGCAGTTTCTGTACTAGAACTCAGGACTCCCTGACTCCTACTCCGATCCTCATTCCTCTAGATCAATGTCTGTCAATCTTTTTGATACCAGGGACTGGCTTGCTGCCTTCCTAAACTGTGTCAGGGAGATCTCAGGGACCAGTGCCAGTCCACAGACTGGTCATTGAGAAATACTGCTCTAAATCATGCTGCTTCATGCTTGAGACCATTCCAGGTCCTCCGTCACTCCAGTGTTCCGCCTGCTGAAGACCCGTCACTTGAAATCTAGATGATTGCAGTCAGTCAGGGATAGCTCCAACTCTTACTTCCTCAGTGGAAGAAAACTAATAAGACTCTAGAGAGTCATAACTATTAATAGGAATTATAGTTGTATTACAGCAGTACCCAACTACTTTTGTCTGGACTGGGCTCCTACTGTTCTAGAAGCTGTACAAATGAAGGCAATCCTTTCTCCAAAGAGAGTGTACAATCTAAAGGCCTAGTCTACACTGGGGGCGGGGCCGACCTAAGATACCAACTTCAGCTACGTGAATAACGTAGCTGAAGTCGGCGCATCTTAGGTCTACTTACCTGGAGTCCTCATGGCTGCAGTGGGCTCCCCCATCAACTTGGCGAGCTGGAGTTCCAGAGTCGACACGGAGCGCCTTTGGGGGTTGATTTATTGTGTCTAAACAAGACACAATAAATCGATCCCCAGTAGATCGATCGCTACCCGCCAATCTGGCAGGTAGTGAAGATGTACCCTAAGTCTCAATCCTTCAGGCTGCTCCACATGGACAGAATCCTGTGTCTGCATGAAGGGGTTTGTAGAATCTGAGGCCCAAAATACATGTAACACCCAAAGTGTGTGGGGGAGGAAGGCATACAATCAAAAGCATACACTTGACAAAGCAACTACTACCCTCAATAAAGTGCCATCACGTTGGCCATTCTTATAGACATTGCAGCAAAGGTAGGCCTTCAAGAGAGATGTAGAGGAGAAGGCATATAGGAATAATTTGACTGGATCAGACATGATCCATATAATCCAATATCCTTTTTTTAAGAATGGTCAACAACAGATGCTGCAGGGAAGATGCAAGAAATCCTACACTAAGCAGAGGCAAGATAGTGAGCCCACATGTAGCTCTCTGTCTTTTCTCTAATACAGAGTGGCACTTACAACCTGAAAATGATGTTTTATCTTCATTCTAATTCTCTTTTTGTTACCAGTAACTATTATAACTCTGAATGATCTTGTTATCTATATAAACATCCAATCCACTCTGAATCTTGTTATCTATATAAACATCCAATCCACTCAGTCATTGTCACAGGATGTTGTTGCATGGAGTTCAGTAGTCTAATCAGAGGTGTGGGAAAAATATTTCCCTTTAGCAGGTTTGAATTTGCCATCTCTTAGGCCTGGTCTTCACTGTAGGTGTGGGGGTGGGGGGATCGACTGCAGATATGCAACTTCAGCTACGTGAATCACGTAGCTGAAGTTTGCGTATCTGCAGCCGACTTACCTGCCGTCCTCACAGCGGTGGCAGTCGGCGGCGCGTCCCCCGTCGTCTCCTGCTTACGCCTCTGTACAAGCTGGAGTTACGGAGTCGATGGGGGCAGCGCTGGCGATCGATTTCTCACGTCTTGACGAGACGCGATAAATCGATCGCCGTAAGATCGATCTCTTCCCGCTGCAGTGAAGACAAGCCCTTAGTTTCATCAAAGGTCCCTTTGTTCTTATGTTACAAAACAGGGAAAAGTCATACCTAATCTAAGGGCGTAAGGATCAACTCAAGGAGGACATCCTATGCAAACAGGGCAGCAGAGAGGAAGATGCAAATATATTTGCATAGGAAGATGATGACCACCACACTGAAAGACCAAATGCTGTTCAGGAATCACTATTCATGCAGCTTTAGTCAAGGCCCCTTTTACAACCAAAAGCACTTGTGATATTTTCATAAACAGAATCTTTTGGAAAATACTGCAAAATCTGCTGGAAGACCCTAGAAACCAAGCAACTAACAGACGCTGCATGTCCCAAATTTGGGACATACTTAGAGGCCAAGCACTCTTTTGGAAGTATTTCACTTCTCTTGAAATTAACTTGTGTGACCACAGACTACAAGTATCTGCTTTACCAGCCTATACCTATCTTTCTCCAAAAGCTTGGTTAAGTTTTACCCCATTAACCCACCACTTTCCTCCATTAAATGTGCCATCATTCTATGTTGATGTACGTCCATCGTCCCAATACACACATTCTAAAGCCTCTTGAAAATTTTAATACTATATAACAGGGATCGGGGCAATTTTGGCTCACGCCACTCCTCGCAGTCCCCACTGGCCTGGAGCAGCAAACTCCAGCCAGTGGCCACTGTGATTGGCCAAACCTGCAGACATGGCAGGTAAACAAACTGGCCCGGCCCACCAAGGTGCTTACCCTGGCAGGCTGCGTGCCAAAGATTGCCGATCCCTGCTACATAACGTGATGTACTTTTCTCAATTCTACCATAATTGTATCGGAGTGAAACAGTACGCAGAGAAGCATGTTAGAACATTTACTTTGAACTTTGCAAATAACCCCAACTTTAAATGTTTCAGAAAAAGCACTTATTGAAGAGAGAGCTTTTTCTAAGTAGCCTTTTTCCAGATCCTTAACTAAGATAAACATGCAATCAGCTGTTTGACAGTTTTCTGGGGAGCCTGCAATCACACAAATAGATTATTGCTTACTAAAAAAACAAATGTAGAGAGGCAGATGCAATCCAAACAATCTTCTGTAAAACAAGACAAGAAACAACACAAGTCGCACAATAAATTCATTGACGGTTTTAAAATTTTAATGTTGGAAGATTTCCTAGGTTATTTAGTGGGACTTTAACATGTTAAAATGGCAAATCTTTAAAAAAAAACCCACCACTTATTTAGCTTTTCTCGACTGTCTCTGGTTCCAAAAGGACTGAACAAATAGTCTGACATCAATACAACAAATAATAGTTCTCTCAGCAACCACGCTGCTATTAAAAGATCGGCGACAACACGATATGGCATTTTCCCTCCCTCTACCTGTTTTAATTAAAAACTATTAATTCTTGAATCCTTCCACCATGGCAATACTGCTCCCTGGCAAATCTCTTTGAACTGTGAGATTGTTATTAAGTAACATATTTCCCTGGTGTTATTTTCCTCCTCCTGAAAGCGATTATCTTTCAGTAAGAAAACTGTTACTTTCTACTTTGCTTGTAGATGATGCAGAACATTTTGGAATACAAGCATAAATCAAAGCAAAGTTATTTTGAACCTTCTATAACTGCTATGATTCTATACTAAATAGAATATCAGCAACAGCAAAGAACACTGCATAGCAGCAAGAAGTCTGAAAATTACACACCCCTTTCCTTAATATATTTCATTAAAATTAATAGTATTTTGAAATGAGCACCATCAAAACATCTTTCACAATCCTCCCATTGTGATGAAACTTTTATGCGACTTTTTGAACAAAATCAACAACTGTCATCTCCACAAGGGCAAAGCACAACATTTGTTTGTTGTTACATTTGAGGAGCCAAAGGCCATATCTCTTTTCTCTTGGAGTTTCCATCATTTTTACTCACCAAAATACTAGCAGTGCCATAGCCTGTGCTTTGGACTCATGTAATTCCTGACTGGAGAAGGCCAATGCTTAAAAACTGATTCAACTGTTGGCAGAAATTATTGACAGCTCTTTAAGGGAAGGTTGCCAGCTTTTGTTAATCTAATTACTTTAAAAGCTCTCAATAGTGAAGTAATAAGCCTTAGTCATCATTTTATTCTCAAAAGAATCCATAACTCACAGAAACTACTAATGAAGCTGTTGTGTTGGATAACCAGTGCTTAAAAATCATCACATGCCACTGACAATCTGGTAGTTATCTAGTATCTAATCTTCCACTGCTGGTTAATGTTATTCAGGTGGTGGTTATGGCAAGAGAGCTTCCCCAGTATCCAGTTACCTCATCTCTCCCTGTCAGTCTAGATACAGAACTACTGTATTTATGTCACTGAGGTTGCACCAGAAAGAATTGGCAGATCACCTGGTGACGGATTACCAACAATACTGTTCCTGATATACTCAGCTGCCTTCAATACCATCGATTATAGGGTATAATTGGCTTGTCTGCAAACCCCCAGAAAAGACAGATGGTGCTGCAATTTGGCAATTTAATTACCATCAGGAAAATGCGAGAGGGGACAGGAAAGCAATAACTTAGGGCTACCAACTGCTCTCATATGTGAGTTTCTGCAGGAATCCATCTTGTTCCTACATCTTGTTCAGTTGGTACCTAGGGCCAATAATGTTTTCAGCATGCTCAATGACCCCAGGCTCTATTCCTCTCTTATCTAATCTAGCCAGTGCTATTAAATGCCTTACTCAAGATTTAGTAGAGACTGGGAAATGAACAAGGAGCTGAAGTTAAATCCAAGAAACAATCCTGGAAGGTTGGGGAAAGTAACCAGGAAATAAGGTGACAATTACAAATGCTTCCTCAACTGAGAGTGTACATCTGCAATTTGTTACAAGAATTCAGTCTGGAAGTACCGTTGGATCCACAGCATCTTCCATCCATGCCTGGGCCAGAAATTGTGATACGTTTAGACAAAGATCTTGCTGCCATGATTCACCAATTGTCACTTTGAGGTTAGATCCCTGTGGTGTGCTCTTGATTACTGCATCTTAATTCAAAGTGAACTGAACCTGGTATAGAATGTGACAGCCCTCTTGGGCTATGGCTACATTGCAAGGCTTTTAGCAATATGGCAGTACCACTAAAAGACACACAGTGTAGCTGCTGTTTGTTGGCAAAAAACTTCTACCCACCATGAAGCTCGGAAGGAGAGTGCTTCTACAACAAAGTGCTGTCCACGCCGGTGCTTTTCATCAGTAAAACTTTTGCTGTTCGGGGGAGTCTTTTTATAATCCCCCTGAATGATAAAAGTTTTGCCAATGAAGTGCCAGTGTAGATAAACCCTTGGTGAGCATGCACTATGTCATATGACACCTGTGCTCTATGATTTGCACTGGTTTTCAGGTGGAGTTTTAACATGACACCCTATACGACATAGACCAAGTCTCTTCTCTTGCCACACTATTCTAATTGCAGTTGGTAGAGGCATTCAGATAGGATCCCACTGAAAGAAAGGAAATTGTTGGCTAGGTATGTATTCTCCATTAGCAGACTTCAGCTGTGAAAGGCACTCTTTCCTTTCCTCCAGAATAGCTCAAATCTGTTGACTTTTAGAGCATGCAAGATCTGTCTATATACACAAACTTCTGTCATGCAATAAGGGTCATTTCTAGCCAGTGTTGGAGCAAGGGGAATACTGATGACTACATCTCTTATTGGTCATTTTCTAATTATTGAGTGGCTACTCCTCTTTCCATCATAGGTGTCTAAAGACCTTTCATTGTACCTCTAACATCTTTAAAACCTTAAATTTTAAATTGGGTATCCTGTTAATTTTTTCCTTCATTGTGACTGAACATTCGTTTGCTCATAAACAATGGGATGAAGAAAGAAATCTCATAAAGATGAGTGTCAATATCTTAGAGATTAAGAAAAATATTTAAAGGAACACTAAGCTTCCAATGAAAACAGTTTTTAAACAAATCGACATTCCCCTGACATGCTCGAAACACAGCAGCATTAAAAACTAAAAGTATCACTGACTTGGCTTTCACTGTTCAAGAGCAAGAAGCATAAAATAAAAGTAAACAAAGAGCATAAATGGTGACACAGAACACTAAGTGCATATGTACAACAATGCTTACACCATATGATGTTTAAATTGAAAGGTCCCCTTTAAATTAAGACCTTTTTTAATTATGTGAAAGTCACATACTCACTTACTGAATTCTGTTTTAGCCCAGGTCTACACTATAAAAGGTACTTCAGCATAGAGCTATACTATACAGCTACAGAGCTTATAAAAGGTACTTCAGTATACAGCAAAACCTTCTAGCACAGATGTGATTTGCTGGTTTGGCAAACAAAATGAGTTTTACTTGCACTTGCACTGTTATGTCTGTATAACTGAGTCTACAGTAGGGCTTTTGCGAGTATAGAAAAAGATGCAAAAAAAAAAAAAAAAAAAAAAACCACCCACCCACCAAATCACACACCTGTAACACTACTGTTCCAGAACGGTGTTTAGTATAATGTGATGCTTTCTCAGGACATCAAGGACTAAGAGTCACCTTGTTATCCCCCACTCAAGAAAGAGAGTTGTTTTTTCTTTTTTTGTGGTAGCTGGTTGTCAGCACCTGTACTCCAATTGCCTTTCACCCACTAAAACAAGATGGGTGACGTTATATCTTTTATTGAACCAACAATAAAAAGTAGTAAAAGATAGTACCTCACCCATCTTATCTCTCATATACCCTGGGACTGACACGGCAACAACTACACTGCTTTCACTCGATCACTCTCCTCAGAACTCTGCCAGTCCTACTTTACTTTGCAGGTTAACAATAGGTATAACAAACCCTCAAATCCCCTTGAAGATTGTTCCCTGTAGTGTCTAGCAGCCCCTCTGACTGGAACTCACAGTAATTACCAGGTTCACTACTTTAAAGGGAATAGCATACATACAAAAGCTTGCTTGATTCAATTGATTATCAGCTCTAGTGTAACACAGAACTTTAATAAACTTATGTTTTCTCTATAAATTGATTAACAAAGTTTAAGATTTAAGACACAGTGAGCAAGGCTAATAAGAACAACAGGTTACAAATAAAACAAAAGTAGAGCATGTTTCTAGAGACTAAAACTCAGCTTAGGCTGCAATCATTGTCTGAAGCAGTCTTATCTCACCTAAGCCTTTTCTGCAGTGTTTCAACCCAGGTTGGTTGAGATCCTGTTTCCATGGATGTAATTGCAGTGCCCAGTTACCCCCTGAAGAGAAGAATAAAAGAAGGGTCCTGGTTCCTTCCTTTTGTAACCCCAAAATCCATTGTTTTTGTCCTCCTCCCCACAGCCAAGCTGACTCATTGTGGTTTCCTTCCTGGGGTGCTGGCTCCAAGGTGTCTCCCATACTCTGGCTTGTTTCACATTCTCTGCCAACCTGTTTTTCTTGTTGTTTTTCACATGTAAACAGGACTCTTTGTTGACCTTACAATGTTGAATTTACACTGGAAACAGGGCTAGTTGAATGCACCTGCTTTGATCTGGCAGAAGATATGTTTGTTAACTCTCTCGTTATAGACTTTTAAAACATCATATCAATATACATACAATTCTTTATATACGTTAGCACATTTCATCATATTAATGACCAGCATGTCCTCAGCTTTCATTTGCTACCTCACATGATATTCTTTATCGATAAATAATATGAAAGCAGTATAGCATGTGTGTCAAGGCTGAGAGGAGCTGCTGTTACAGAACACTGAACCCTTTTCACTGGCACTGAGGATTCTTGGAGACACATATAGACATGACCTTGAAACTACACTGAATAGTTTACAGTCTATCTCCTTATGTGTTTGTGTAGCACCCTGCACAAGAGACCCATGATCCGTAACCCCAAAGTACTACCACATGTATAGGCTGGGAGCTAACCTTTTGCCTAGACTCTGTAGCTCAAGGTGTATTTGCACACATGGCTTCTAAACAATATAGTGTATGGGGCATTTTGCACAATTTAAAACAGATGTTCTTCAACCGAATGTAAACTGGAGATGGTGGGGGGAAAGTGGGCAGCATGTGGGAATGACAATCTTGTGAGTGTCACCACGAGTTTGGTAAATAGCTACTGCACAACATTACACTTTCCAAAAAGATGACAGGAGATGATCTGGTTGCAGGACATCATCTAGAATATTTCGAAAACAGAGGAAGAACCAGGAATGTAAAAATTCTTTATATATTCATAGAGAATAAAATTCTAGCTTCAAGATTAAACTAGGTCCTGTCTTCATTGACAACCCTTTGAGGAGAACCTAAAAGGTAGCTTCACAGAAATACTGTTCTTACAGAGTAACTCCTCACTTAAAGTTATCTTAATGAACTTTTATCAGTTAGAGAACATACTTCTCTAAAGTTGTTCAATGCTCCCTTACAATGTCATTTGGCAGCCACCTGCTTTGTTCACTGCTTGCAAGAACAGCAGCCCTTTACAGCTAGCTGGTGGGGGTTTGGAACCAGGGTGGACTGGCAGCTCCCCTATCAGCTCCCCACTCCCTTAAGTTCCCTGTGCGGCAGCCACTCAGCAGGCTATCAGTTGCCAGGCAGTTCAGCTGTCCCTCCCGACACTGATGTGTGCTGCTCCTGCCCTCTGCCTTAGAGCGCCCCAGAGCATCCTGCTTGCAGTGCGGGAGATGGGGGAGGGGGGAAAAGAAGGGGACTAATATGAGGGTATCCCCTTCCCCCTTCTCCTGCAACCTGCTTATCCCAGTTCCATAGAGCAGGGGAGACACAACAGGGCAGCTCAGGACGGAGGGAGCTTCCTGGCAGCAGCTTCTGTCTCAACGTGCTGATCAACTTAAAAAGGCAATGTAATTAGAGGACGGTGAGCATACTTAAAGGGGCAATGCACATCTCTCTCTCACACACAGACGGGGTGTGTATCTATCTCTGTCTGCCACGCTGTCTCCCCTCCCTCCGTTCGTCCTGCTTTGTAGAGTGTGAAGCTACATTAACAA
Organism: Dermatemys mawii; assembly: GCA_007922305.1. NCBI lineage: Eukaryota > Metazoa > Chordata > Testudines > Dermatemydidae > Dermatemys > Dermatemys mawii. Next base: position 17,481,772 of record ML677351.1, read on the forward strand.
CGAGTGAACCCTTGAAGGCTCAGCCAATTGCTAGTTCATCATTTAGCAGTAAGACATTCCCTGGGAAATAGCCCACCCTCTGACTTCACCACCTCAACCAAGCTTCACAATCATCATCGCTGTGTACAGTATTAAATTCTTTGTTTAAAACTTATACTGTGTGTGTATTTATTTTATATATGTATAAAAATATAGTCGTTTGGTGAAAAAAATTTCCCTGGTATCTAACCCCCCCATTTACATTAATTCTTATAGGGAAATTGGATTCACTTAACATCATTTCACTTGAAGTCGCATTTTTCAGGAACATAACTACAATGTTAAGCGAGGAGTACCTGTACCTAAGTGCAGCCCAGTCAATCAAGGACATCAAATACAAAGAGAAACTTATTTTCCCACACACACTGACTTAAGCCTAGCCATGACAACTAAAGGGAAGGCGATTGCTGAGGACAAGATCTTTTTAAAATGGGTGCCTAAGTTTAGGTTCTAATTCTGTCATTTTGCACCTGAACATGTGGTCTGGTTTTCAAAAATGTTGGCCACCCACCATTTCCCAGGGCACTTCACTTGGAGCTGCTAGATGCTCAGAGCTTTTTTAAACCAGGCCATTGATTCAGGTGCATAATAGGCATGGGATCCTAACCTTAGGAATCCTCACTATTTTCCACCTCTTTTCCCACCTCTGCAGCATTGGGAGCAGGTCACTTGTTTTGATCAAGTGAGATATACCTACCTAATACTTTCCCTGCCATTACCAGGGCCTTGAGCATTGATACACTTCAGAACTTCCACCTATTCTCTGCCTCTGGAACACTTTGTATCACACTGTAATACTCTGGTCTAATTTGCGTTGTTGAATTTACTGTGCAGCTGCCGGGTGGTGTTGGTGACCTGTGACATGGAAGACATCAGACTAGATGATCTGATGGTCCCTTCTGACTTGATTGAGACTTCTATACCTGGCATAAGTAACAATTACATCAGAAGTGAAATAACTAACTACTTATCTCTGTTGGACAAAGTAAAGGGCCGGTGAAGAGGATACAATTGGTGAAGAGAACTGATTAAGATGATACAACCTCTTAATGCAGGGGGTGGGCAAACTGCGGCCCGAGGGCCACATGTGGCCTTCCAGCCATTTTTATCCCACCCGCGGGGGCGCGGTACCAGTGGTCCCACGCTCCCCAGCCAGGGTGCCGGGCCAATCGCGGGGCGCTGTGGGGCCCCGTGCTCCCAGGCCAGCCGAGCATGGGGAGCTGCGCAGCGCGCCCTGGGGCCAGGAGCAGGCCAAGCGGGGCTCGCCATGGGCCCCCACACCCTTAGGGTGCCGGGTGGAGCGGGGCTCACCGAGGGGTCCCCTGGGCGCAGCGCCCTGGGGCCCTGTGCCGGGAGGAGCGCGGTTCACTGCGGGGCCAGGCACCGGGCGGAGCACAGCTCAC
>ML677351.1:17483772-17549220 GCA_007922305.1 Dermatemys mawii
GGGGGGGGGGAATTAAAGTGGGGGGTCTCCAGAGGGGGGTGATCAAGGGCCCCCCGCGCGGCCCCCGCCCCCCCCCCCCCCCCCGCGGGGGGGGGGGAGGTTGTTTGGGGAGGCATGGCCTTCCCTACCCAGCCCTCCACACAATTTTGAGCTCCCAAGTGGCCCTTGGGCCAAAAAGTTTGCCCACCCCTGTCTTAATGCCTAGAGAGATTAGATTTTTATTGGTAAATGTTGGCAAACATCAATTTCACCATACACAAACTGATGAAAAAATATTTCCACTGATGATAATCAAAACTTACAGATGGACAAAAAGGAAAAATGCTGCTTGAGAACTTAAGTTTAATTGAAATATATTTACTTTGTACACTTTGATGTGATGCGGACAATTTGTATTTTAAATGGGTATAAGCTTTGGCTTTTTAATTCAAGATCATTAAACAATTATCTGACTCCCCCCATAAGTTCCCACAGCTGTGAAAATTTAAAATTGATAAAAAGAAATACCAATATTATCCACAGAAATAATAAAATAAATGAAAATTGTGTTCTGACAAGCCTAAACATGTCACAGCACTAGTGTACTTTTCCTGTGTGTAATCCTTGGATTGAATTTATGAACTGAGTTAAAGATTTTTAAAATACTGACTGTGGGGGAGGGGGCGCATTACCCTTCCAAACTAGTTTTGTGAATAGGTCTGTGAGCCTTCCTCCTCCAGTTCAGTGCAGAATTTCAGTTCCTGTTCAAGGAGTTTTTTTGTTTTTATTTTGTTTTAAATGAATATTGTACTCAACAGCACTTACTGTATTTCCAGCCAACAAATAGTGACCCGGGAAGTCACTGAAAATCAGCTCACATGTCGCCTTTGGCATGTGTCTCATAGGTTGCCTACCCCTGAAATAGCGAATCTAAGAAGCTAGTCACAGGAACTTTCTGCTATTGGCCAATTATAATAAAATGAACCTCCTCTAATGCAAGGCTGAGTCTCCAACAGGCAGAACCAGATTCCCCAAGAGTAAAGTAACCAGTTTGCTCTTGTACTGACTGTGGTGCTATATTGCAAGGAGTCAGCTTCTCAAAGCACAGCTCACCATCCAGATGATTATTTAAGAACTAGGAGGAGCAGGCATGCAGAAACTGTTTAACAGAAAGGCACTCAAGACACATTACTTAAGCAAATGGTTAAAATCATACTTTTCAGGATACACTGAAGTTTAACCTGAGAAGTAGGATTCCAGCACTGAAGAACAAAACAAAACAAGACTGCCGCCAGCACGGGATTATAAGGTAAACAGTTGGATTTATTTTGCCTCAATAGTTGCAAATCTTACAGAAACAATATGCAGTACTGTTTAAAATGAAATAACTAAGTGTAAAGATACACAAATAGTGGATCTCTCTCCTGCTCAGAAGTTGATAGTGCTACTAGTAAATATACTCTTAACAGTTCTGCAGCTCATGCATATGAATGCTAATTTGTTAGACAAGTTTTAATGCATAAATGTATTTTTCTGGAAGTGTGCCCTAAGTACCTTAAAGGAAAAAAACTTGCTTTTAATTTTCCAAGTCAGTAAAATCTTTTATTAGGAAGGTTCCTGTTCTAAAAAACTGTGAGAGGCATATCTCAAAACACACTTGAAGTGATATACCAGCAGAGTGCTTCACTCAGTTTGTCAAATTAAGTTTACCAAGTGAAAAACAGAACACACAGAAGAGCATGCTCATTTTATTTTAATTTTATATTAAGATACTTGGGTTTCTTTTAAGATTGCATATTAACATATTTACTTCCACATACGTTAAAGTCAAAGCGTTAAAACTTTTAGACCAATTAGGATTTTTATGACGACTAGAGCTTTTGAACTTTATTTGAAGAGTCATGGGAAAGGGAGTGTTTGTGTACATTTAGTCGTACTGACATCATGCATCTGGCTTTTAAAAGAAGTACTGCTGATACATTCATGAACATTCAGTCAAAAGTTCTGCTCACCTATCAGCAAAATCTGAATGCCTCATAATAATACAAAGTAACTTACTCCTTGATTTGCCTATGTCTAAAATTTAAGACACCTGAGCAACAGAAAACAAAAAATCTAAACACTATATGTTTTTGAAATCCAATAGATTTAGTGGATTAATCCAATTACGGAAAAGGACACTTTCACATTAATGTCATGTTGCACATTTCCTTATTTATATTTCAAGCTCCATCATACATGAAATAATTTTACAAAACCAATTTTACTCTTCTCTGTTTTTTTCCGTCTCTCTCTCAGCTTGGCTCTAGATCCACTGATTTTCATGCATAAGCACAATGCTGCAACGTAAATATTGAAGGGATATATTGACTCCTATCTTGCCAATGGATTTTCTTTAGGCATCTTAAAAACATTTCTAAGTGGAATAATTTTTGTAAAGCCTGGGACTACAGAACCTCAAATTTTGGACCCAATTTGACCTGACAAGATAAATTATGTATTGCATACAAATGTGATTTCTCTCTGATTGATTCTAAAGCCTTTGAATTGCCCCAAATCCTAATAAATATTGCCCATCAAAAATCATGAACAGTGAAGGGTTACCACAAATTCAGAAAATGTACAGTATCAGAAATGCTAGCAATAGCAGAAGGAACAATGGTTCCATTTAGAGATCATGGATACTGGTCTCTCTCTCCCCTCAGCCAAGGTAGTGTATTAACCAAGATTCTGACCATATATGTAGTTCGGAAAACAAAGGAGAGGTATGTGCATGCATATGAAGAGAGGAAATCTGATCATAACAGTGATCTACAAAGGAAAAGCAAGTTGGTTATGCTTTTCTCCAGTTCATCGTATATAGAGAAGGCCTGAATTTATTAACTGTATTATTAATTAAATTTATTTATTTATTAAAGAAAAGCGTGTTCAATTTGGTTTTGTTGTTGTTTGTAACATTAGAAATTCAGGTCTTCTCTATCCTGTTCTTCCTGCAAGGCCATATGGACAACTAATAGAATGACCTACCCATACTAATACCAGAAAAATGAAACCTCAGCAATTAAGACAGAAAAGGATTTTTATTCCCTGTTTACACTGTGTTTTTCATTAATGCCAATTTAACTCAAACACCTGGCCTACAGTTGAAAGGAAAGATTTTTTTTTAGATTCCTCATCCTTTGCCCTTCAATTAAGGGCTTAGTAAGCTCCCACTGTAATTTTTTTAGTCTTCCAGTGAAATCTCTGGCAAAGTCATGGAAGACAAGACTACACTGATGGTATTTCTAACATTAAACAAACGCGTACAAAAACTCACACTTTCAGTCCTCCTTATATGTTATGAAGCAGGCCTCTTTTGATTCCCATCTCCCTTCTTTGCAGGACACCTTTAACAGATATTAAGCAAGTAAAATTTACAAAATGAAACTAACTAATCTAAAATGGATTTTTAGCTATAAGTAGTCTCCTACCCTCTATGTCCAAAGTAACAGACTCAGTTTACAGTATGTTCTGGATTTGTTGAGAAGTATGACAGTCACATAATCCATCAGTGCCTTTTTTGTACTTACCAATAAATTGGCACTGGTATTTCTTTCTCAAAGACAGTGAATTATGCTACTTTATCTATCAAACTGGGCCCTCTGTACCTTCATTTTTAAAGCAGAACTCCCCATTTAAAATAGTGAGTTATCCTGAAAAACTGATGGCATGGTATATCTTGAAGTAAGGTGCTACAGTACCATCCACCTGCTAAGGGGATGGAATGAAGAGTTTGTATGAGTGCATTTGGAGGGAGATTAAAGAGAATCAACTTTATCCAGTTCAAGATTCCCCCTAGCCAACTCCACCACCTCTAAATATAGAGTATACTTAGAAATATAGTAATAATCTCTCTTTGTGTTAGTTATATTTGTAGCCATTTCTAGTACAGCTCCTTTCTTAGGCTACCACTTAAAGTAATCATGATAATGACAGTTTTAACTCTTGTTTCACTTAGCACAACTTACCCATGAATCATTCCTGCCTCACTTCTGTATCCTATTTCCATTTATTGGGCGTGTTTTCTCAAAGCTCTCCAACCTGTACTATTTGAATCATTACTGCCTGATCAAACAGGCTCTATCCAAAGAGAACTCTGACTTTAATACAAGGATTCCAAACTTAAGGCTGAAGGGCAGACAGACAATAGAGAGTAATTGGCATTTTCATATGTCTATGCACAGGATTTAAACCATATGTAAACACGTTATAAAGGAGAAGGAACTGGAAACCTTTCACAGACAAAAGACTGAAGATTAAATAATCCAGCGCTAGGGGAGCAAACCTTGAATGGTTTGGGTAGCTACCAGATGCCACAGAAATTAAATGAATTGATTTCACCCATCTCCCATACTACCCAGCTTTATTGCCCTCAAAGTATTGCAGTGGCTGAGCTTCCAAAATAGTCACTATTGCAGCTGAGGTTTGCCTAATTTTCAGTGGGGGAGTTTTGTGATTTGTAGTTGTGGTATCACATTTGTATCAACAATCAAGTAAAGGTGCAGCTACTCCATTTGTAGCCACAAATGAACTGAAGAAAGGTCAAAACCTCCATTACTCATTTTGAAAACCCTGCAAGTTTTTTAAAAAGAGGCACTGATATTAAGGCATTTTTTAAGTTAGGATATTAGCTACAGTAAAAGCCATGTTAGAAACTTTAAAAAGCTCCATTCTGGTTTCTGATTAGGTTTATCCACTCCCATTACACAGCTTGCCTGTTTCTGCAGTTAGTAAAAAGAGTAGTTTGTCAGTCTAGACTTCTAGGTGCACTGTACATTTAATAGCAAGCGGCTACCTCCAGACTGTCAGTGCTGAGTTCTGGAAGTCCATACTGCTTGCACTTCCCGCTTTCCATTACACAAAGAAACAGCAAGATATAGCACAAATGCTGTCTTTACACATGGAAATTGTGATGATTATTATTATGGCAACGTTTAAAAGATCCAGAACTCGCAGGTTCTAATCTAATGACTTTTTTTTGCCAATGACTCAATTTGTGTAAGATACTTCACTTCTTATCTCACTAGCCCCAACTGTAAATAGAGGCAATAAAACATTTACCTCACAGGAGCAGGTGGAAGATCAACTGTTGTAGAGCACTCTGAAGGCATAAAAGCTTACATCGACTAACGCACAACCACCACCATTTCTTCCCATTCCACTAATGTTAGTGCTTCAGCCCATTCTCGACCCTGTACTCTCAGCTGCTCACAATCCCCTCCTCCACCCAGCATCTCAAGGCTAGCAACCTACAATAATTCTCATGATTCCCAAAATATAATAGCTTCACAAAATTCTGCAGTTCCCTCTCCTGGAGTTTACCAGTCCCTCAGGAATCTTCAATCCCTACCATTATGTCCAAAGAAATCACTTTTTCCCCTGTCAGTCACATCCAGAACCTCTCAATAATCCCTCACATCTTCAAACAAGCACTCATTAATACCACTAGCCCTTCCAGCTCTTAACAAAGCTTGTTGTTCCTTGTTTTCCCCTCACACCAGTCCTCTAATCTGACTCCTAGTATCACACATTGCACCCAGTACCATCACTTCTCCTCAGAACCTACTCATGCTAATTACCACATATCTAAATACACAACCTTGTACAAATTCATCACTCTCTGCTAACACCAAAGCCCTGTTCCAGGCACCGTCTACCAACAACCCTATAAGGAGTCAGTGGCAGAGCCCACCTGCAGCAAGCTAAGACAGCTGTATGGACAAAGAGCCCCCAAAGCACTTGCTCTGGTATGATCCCAATTCCTTTGTGCCAGTTGGGTGTCTCATTCTTAATGAAAGCCCCAAGCATCAGATTTTTAACATAAGCATTATTGTCCACTATTAGTTACTTTTTCAACACAATGGACAAGGATATAGCACTCTAAATGTGCAGTGCAGTTCAATACCCTATAACAACCTTCAGTATATAAAGCCTGTTGTAGTGGGTATGTTTTGTCAAGCTGAACAACCTTCACAGAGTCCCTCTGCTTGATACATTGCTTTTATTGCACAACATGTAACACACAGAAACCCAGAGTGTTTATAGTGAATAATTCATTTTTTACAATATGCACAAATGCAGCAGTGTTTCAAAAATAGAAGCTGGTCTAACTAGATTGAATTTGGCACAGAAACAGAAAATGTGACCTGTTCCAATACAATTTAAGAATAGCTCTTTTTCCATGAGCATCAGTTCACGTAGCATTTTAAAGCAGTGACTTTTTTTTTTTTTAATAGAGGGAATATTCATCAAGCCTACTTACCATTTGATAAACAAAATAAAATCTTGAATATCCTGCAAGCAAGGTGTTCTAAATTAAAAAAAGAAAACCTGCACTTAATTTTTCTTCTGTATCTACTTTAATGCAGCATTAAGGGTAACCTCACTGGAAGATTCTACAGCAAAATGTTGAAAGCATAACAAATTTCTCTCTGATTTTGTGAGAAAATACACAAGCAAAGCTGTTGAACAAACTGAAGATTAAGATCGAATCTAATTTTTCCCATATTGAGCAAAATGTATTTTAGCTACAGGCATTTCAAATGTTGCACATCTCACTGAGCCTATTCTTACACTACTACTATGAGGCACCTAAGAATGACGACTTGGACTCCAGACTACACTACACTCTTAAAACTTTGCTCACAGCCACAGTGCTCAAAAGTGACTGCCATCCAGGGGTCTTCTCTCTCATATAGTCTATAGCCTTGTTTCTGAACACAGTTGTAATGAAGCTTGGAACCATGTTAGAAATGGATACCAACTGTGTTTACAGCCATTCAAGGCTGCACTGTGTTTGACTGAAAATACTGAGCACTTACACCACTTGTTTTGAGCCACAGCATAAGGAGACTAGCAGCAATTACACAATCTGCCTATCCCCCATTTCAGCTTGTCAATTGTATCTATCTGAAACTTTTGACTCCGCATTTTTCTTAGTTGCCAACAGTCCCACAAGCCTAATTGGCAAGCAGTACAGTATTTGCAAACAGGGGCTAGGCTGATAGGATGTAAGATATGGAATTAAGTTTCAATTGCTTACATTCCATTCCCACTAAGACTATAAAGTAAAAGCACAAAGTCATCCAATTATTAATAGCTACTTAAAGTGTTTTTCTCTTAACTCTGTGAGTTTAATATTTGAACACTAATTGCTCAGTCTGTGAGTGTGTCGGGGAAAGACAGGAGACTGGTATTCTGAATATTCCATGCACAGTCCCAGGACAGACATACAGTATCACTACATTTTCCTATAAGGAAGTGTGTGTTTTCACCAGTATGAAGATAATGTCACTCAAATAAATGGAAACTAAGTAGACAGTTGTTTAAAGACATACAAAAAACACAAAAAATCCAAAACAGTGTTTTTCTGCCACTGCATGTATTACACTGAGTTGGCAGCCAACTTTCAATGTTGGTATATCTAGTTTTGAAGGGGTAACATGGTGACTGCTTGTTTTAACATTTTCCAACAATTAACTGCAAATCATTCAGCTTCACAAAGCTTTATCTTGCCATCTCTCATTACCACCAATAGTGTACCCTTATAACTTTCCTTTTAATTACAGACTTCTTAAATCACACTAAATTAACATGGGTCAACAGATGTGTTAGGTTATGCGAAAACAGATTTTCAGGTCACTTCTCTGAAGTTTTATTCAGCACTCCTGATTACTTTCACATGCCCCAATCTGAACTTTCCCTGGAGCAGTCTAAATTGAGCCAAGAAATTCTGAAACGTTTAAAAAGAATGTTATCTTTAACGAATCATGGGTCTTTTACTATGGGCAGACATACAGGAAGTTTAGCAATGCTAAGAAATTATTGTAACAACATGAATACATAATGAGGGGGCTTCTTTGTTTGGGACAAAATAATGTTTTCCATTAGATTAACAGGCTTGCCAGATCTTAAGTCTCTGTACATTACCAAAACACTGGCACTGTTGGATTTGTTGCATTTTAGAAAAATATTACATTGTATCACAAAAAACTATATGATTCAGCAAAAACCAAGAACAAACAAGGAGACTGGGGGAGACTACAAATGCTAGAATACAGTATCTATTTTTACTCCAATTACTTATGGCCCATGGCAAAAAAATCTTAACAGTTTACATTTATTGTTGTGTTTAATTTCCTGTTAAATCCTCCTGTGGACAGGCATATTTAAGAGTTTGTTGGAAATATATTCACAAGTGTTCAGTTTAATACATTTTTGCATAACAAAAAGTTATTTAGGAACTTTAAGTGTAGACTAAGAATCAGAGAAACTACAACTATACTATTATTTAATAGGTGTTCACACTACTGTGTAAATATGTACAAAAGGTGTTTTGCATTACTGACATAATTTATAGAAATCACTCCTTAGCTGTCATTACGTGTGTTACTACTTGGATGCTATATAAGCACACTGAACTTGATTGTTGAAGATCTTCACTTTTTCTAAAACCAGCAATATATGAAAAAAAGTTCTCCTATCACCACCAAAAAAACCCAGCCAAAATGGTACCACATTCTACTAGTCTACATTTACTAACTGTGGAGACAACTCTTTATGCAATAACTCTAAGCAATTTTGAATTATTTGAAGGTTATGAAGTTGAATCTTGGCAGTACCATGGTGAACTTTGATTGATAACAATACAGAAGGGCCTTAAAAACTTAACTTGCTTCATATATTCTAATGTGTTCTGATCTAAATGGTGAAGTTCATCTGAAGATTAACCTTGTGCAAAAGGTATGCTTCAATTAAGGGTGGTGGGAAAGTTTCAAGATAAGACACACTTGAACTCCCCTTATGATGTCCATAGGAAAAGCGATGTAGTGTCCCAGTTGGCACAAATCCTCCATTTTTGCCACCAACGAGAAGTTTATCCCAAAGATCAAGGTAACAGAGAGTAAACCTACCTAAATGCTAACTGTTATTTCATTCAGATTATCTCTGTAGACACAATGAAAAGGATTTCAGAGCCAAACAAGGGATCATGACTACTGTTATGGTAGTATTTACAGTTATGTAAGAACCAGTGAACAGTTTACCATAAAGTTTAATTGTTTATCCTTTGCCACAGCAGGCAGTCATGACCTCTATAGCTAAGGATGCACAGAAGTTTCTTTTACAATCCCATTATCACACGCTCCTCTCTCCTTCACTCTCCACCTCTTACTTTGAAAATTTCCATTCTTGCTTTTTGCCAGACGGTAAGTTTTTTGGAAAATCTGAGCAAAATCTTGTTAGTGATTTTTGAGTTGGGGGGGAGGGAGTGTTATGTTTTTCTTCAATGAACATGATGAGAAATTTCTACTTGCCAAACTTTAATCAAAACAGTAATAGAGCACTAGCTGGTTGATATCTGAATTCACATTCTAAATGTGCATACCTGTTTTGCTGACTAGACCTCAGATTCCACATCATTCACAAAAAAGATTATAAACATAAATTAACCTAGAAGTGATCTACCCTTGGTAATTTGTTGCTCTGTTACATCTAACATAGACTATCAGGTTGACAACTTGCTATCCTGATAGACAAAACAGCAGTCTAGAATCAACATGAACAAAGTTAGAAATTAATTTAAAGAAAATCCTAAATTGGTTTAGATTAAATTTAAACAATTTATTTTCCATTCTATATATAAAATATATATTTCCCATTCAGCATGTAAAAAAATTTATTAAAGAAAGCACTGAAAATCACTAACTTCACCTTTAATGATACTTGTATAATTTCACTGTTTAAGACGACCACACTGTTTGAGCCAGCAATAAGCACAAGCAACGCAAGAAGCCATCTGGGGCTCTGCTCTATGCAATGACCCGTACTATAGAACCTTTAACTAACTACTTTAAATCTAATCGCACTCCAAAGACAGTGTAAGCTAAAAATTCAAAGAAAGCTTCACTCCAAATGTGCTGTTTTGTGTTAAAGCTGCGTCATCAGACATTGGTTTCATTCCATTTCAAAATCCTGCTATAACTGTTTTGAAGAATGGTGGAGGGCCGATAGTAGAAATAGCCAACACTGCTGAAGCTGAATTTTAGTTGTCCACAAATGACAGAGTACATACACAGGAAAAGGTGGAACGCCTCCTCTTCAAGATCATTTTGAAGGAGCAGCTGAAAAGACTAAATTCATTTTCTAAGAGACAAATCATCTAACCATCTACACACTTTACATACTTACATGAATAAAAATTTTCATGTTAAGATAATTAAAATCAGAGTGTTGTACCAAATAAAAATATCAAATAGGACTTAAACCTCTTAACACATACCTTTTACATTGCACTTACCCAGTTCCAGAAAAAGATGATGCCACAATGCCAGGCTTCAGAAGACAAAATACAGACTCTACACATTTCCCTTCAATAAGCCTTTGGATCAGAAGACTGGTTTCTTTTTTCTAATCTGAGCTATAACTTATCATATTTTGCCAGACTCCCAAGAGATAATTTCTTCCAACTTTCTTGTTTCTTACATATTACATGTTTCAGAGTAGTAGCTGTGTTAGTCTGTATCAGCAAAAACAACGAGAAGTCCTTATGGCAAGGACTTCTCATTGTTTTTGCATACTACATGGTTGCTCTTTTAACATAAAAAGAGAAACACCCATATTTAAATACTTTTATTTTCCAGGACTCTACTTATTCCACTGTTGATTTGTTTATGTAATAGACTGAAGATCATTGTCCCAGGGTATTGTTACAATTCAAGATGAGAGACAGCAGTGCAAAAGTCACCAGTCATGAGTGTGTCTCTCTATGTGACAACTCTTCTCCGATAAAATCTGTTAAATACTTGAAGTTTTTAAAACCAAAGCCTTCTTCACAGTAAACTATTTTAATCTCCAAGGAACTATTTTATATAAAAATAATCTGTTTAAGAATGATCAGACATGAACTCCTTGGAAGCCAAACAAGGTTGTACCATGTGTCATTTGAAAGACATACATTCCTCAGATTTGCAGTTCAATTCTAGTTTGTGTTATAACCTCAGTATCAGAAGAACATGACTATTTTTAATATACATAATCCTCAAATGGGTTCCAAGTACCTCCTTGACTGTATGTGATATATTCTACTTAGATTTCTAGGTTTGAAATGAAAAGTTTGTGGAATAATGTGGATAGAAAGTAGAATCAAATTCATTTTCTATTAAAAATTATAGGAGAGACTCACAGAAAGTAAGAGAATATAGGACAGGGGTTCTCAAACTTCCTAAGTTTGAGACCCCCTTTTTGCTATTTGGCACGCACTGCGGCCCAGGGTATGTCCGCCAAATAGCCCGTGAATTGAATACTTCCGGTTTCGATGGCATTTCGGCAGACACAAAGTGCTTCTCTGTGTACCCGCCCAAATGCCGTCGAAAGCAGAAGTGTTCCACTCTGCGGCTTTTCAGTGGACACTCCCGCATTCGGAGCAACCACAGAAATGACGCCGAATGGAACAGGAGCTCGCGACCCCAGGCAGTCGTGGCCTCCCAGTTTGAGAACCCCCGAATAAGATGTCCTGGTCTGATATAAACTTATTAGTATTAGTTTGAGATGGCTTTATTAGTCACATGTAGCAGAATTATGAATAGGTTAGGCAGGTACAGTAGAACCTCAGAGATACAAACACCTCAGGAATGGAGATTGCTCATAACGGAATAAAATGTGGATTTTCTTTTAGAAGTTTACAACTTAACAACTTTACTATGCAGAAGAAAAATGCTATGTGTAACCATCTAATTTAAATGAAACAAGCACAGAAAGTTTCCTTACCTTGTAAAATGTTTTTTAAAAACTTTCCCCCTTTATGTTTTTTTTAATAGTTTACGTTTAACATAGTACTGGACAGTATTTGCTCTTTTTTTGGTCTCTGCTGACTGATTGGGTACTTCCGGTTCCAAATGAGGCATATGGTTGACCAGTCAGTTCACAACTCTGGTGTTCATAAATCTGAGGTTTTACTGTAATTCTAATAAAGGCAGAGGAAATCTTCCAACTACACTACCATGAATGCTGTATGCACCGAATACAACTTACAGAACAATAAAGTAATTTTAAAAGTAGCTACCCTTAGTTTAACTATACAAGCCTTGGAAGAAGAGCGGGGGAAGGAGGAAGTGGGGGAAAAACATATTTCTAAACCATGTCAAACAAAAGGCCTAAAATAGCTTTTCCAAACAAAAATGTTTCACTTTCAAAGGTCTATCTTGTGACATCCCAGGGATAGAAATTAAGTGTTGTGTTTCAGTGTTTTGTTGCAGTATTAGAAACAAGAGTTTTATAACATTCTCAGCTGAGAATATTATAAAACTCTTGTTTCTAATACTGCAAATTCAGAGCTACACTAGTAGGAATTTCACCTCACACTCCAAGAACTCATATTAAAATGTAAATTATTTTATGACTTTTTTCCCTATCATGTCCTACCTTCATTCTCTAATCCATTTTAATTTCTATATACTAAACCATATAACTGCTGCTGGCACAGGACTGCCCATTTTGGGCCTCCTCGGGCCACTGTACATTTGGGGAGTAAGTTCTGCAGTGAAAAGGGTGGGATATGCTCTTAACTGGCACCTGTTTGAAGCAAGTCAAAGGCATGGGGTTTTATGGCAAGTCCTAGTGGAAGTAGATTAGTGGGGAGGGTACAGGTGAGGTGGTCAGCAATATGTTGCATTTAATATGTATCAAATAGCTGCGATCACCAGATACAAGGTATATTTAGTCAGATGTTCATCTCCCATTTGCTGCTTTTTTGATATCTTATCTCTGTGCACAGGAATAGCTTTCTGTCATCCGTATAGCCAGATTGTGTGCAGATAATTGCTAACCAGGGATTTTTTGTTGTTGTTGTTACATTTAGGATTACAGTGACATCAACTCATAAGGAAAGAAAGTGAGCTTGCTGTTCCTTGCAAACAGAAAAAATGAAAGACCGCCTTCAAGAACTTAAACTGCGAGCAAAAGAACTGCAGCTAGCTGAAGACAACAGCTGTGCTCCTGGGGTGAAGGAAGACCAAATAGAGTTTGAACAGCATGCTGCTATTTATGAGAAAGAGCCCATAACTGAGAAGTACCTAACTGAAATCCAGAAACTGCAGGACGAGATTAGTAACTTGGCAGAGGATGTTCAAAAATTTGGTCAGCAGCAGAAAAGCCTTGTATCCTCAATGAGAAGGTTCAGTGTTCTTAAAAAGGAGTCCAACGTTACAAGAGAAATAAAAATTCAAGCAGAGCATATAAGTAAATGCTTGGATGAACTGTCAAAAACAGCGAAGAAGTCTGAAAGCGAACACGGGCCATCTTCCGCCATTGTAAGAATCCTTTCATCTCAGCATGTGTTCCTTTTCCGGCGTTTCCAGAACACCATGCTTTCATATAATGATGCTATAACAGCCAAGCAAGAGAAATGTAAGACATTCATTGTCCGCCAGCTTGACGTGGTTGGGAAAGAGGTCACAGAGGAAGAAGTGAATGATATGCTTCAACAAGGAAAATGGGAGATTTTCAATGAAAATCTGCTTACTGAAGTCAAAATCACTAAAACTCAACTATCAGAGATTGAACAAAGACACAAAGAACTGGTCAATCTGGAGAACCACATCAAAGACTTGAAGGAATTTTTTATCCAGATTTCACTTCTGGTGGAGGGACAAGGAGAAATTATCAACAACATTGAAATGGGTGTAAACAATACTCAAGATTATGTTCAGTCATCAAGAGAGAAGTTTAGACTTGCAGCCAAATATAGAAAGAGAAACCCTTGTAAAGCAATATGTTGCTGGTGTTGTCCATGCTGCAGATAAAAAGGGATGATTCTCAATAATTTTCACAGACTACCATTTTGCTAGCAGAACTTTTGAAGCAGTTCTGTGGGTTCCATTTACACTTCAATTTGTCTTTGCTTACTCTCCCCACCTCAAGGGCTCTTTACTTCTACTTCTGTGCATCTCACACACACACACACAAAAAGAGTGGTGGGGGGGAATCCTATCTGTGCTCCTGCAAGTGGCTCTTCCTTGCAGAAATAGAAAAGTAGTACCGAGGGATTCTCAGCAGTTTTTCTGATTCTGCTAGGCTGCGGTAGAAGTGTTATATTGGAAACACAGATGAAGCAGAGGAAGTGGAAAGATCCCTTTTCTGCTCCTACCAACCTAGAGTAATCCTGCTTTACAAGAGTTTGTCCAGTGGAGCTGGTGGGTTATCACAGTGACCAGTCTGATATAAACACAAGGTCATAGGAGGTTCCACCAGTGGTGCTGGGAAGTATTAACAGTATTGCTAACGCCAAACATTCATTAGTCATGTGTCAGGCCCCAAACATAATGAGACTGGCTTAGTTACATTTTTTAAAAACAAAATAAGTTTAAGGTTATTTTTATGCCTCTTCTGATTTTTGAGCTTTCAACTTGCACCTGAGTCACATTTTCAGGCTTTTCTCAGCAACTCTGCGGGCGAGCAATTTTTTATTATTATTGTTTTTTTAAAAAATTTGCAAGCCGAGGTATCTACTTAATTACTTTTCTCCAGAAACTGAGGCTTTCAATTAAATCATATATAACTAGAATGGTGATAAAAATCACAAGTGTTGCCCACTGGAGAGGGGAACCACGCACATTTCTCCATTTATAAAATGTCTGAATTATATTTCTGAGCAGAGTAAATGTATGTGTTGATGAAGTTTAATTAATGTGTTTAAATCTTAATTATTTAAATATAAGAACTGAACCAAAGAATTCTAAATTATTAAGGTAACCACTGCCTTTTGAAAGGGTGAATTAGAGAAATATAGAAACCTCATTCAATGACAGGTTATTCTGTCCATCTTTATTCTATTTCCTCCCTCCATCCCATCACAGAGAGATCATTATCCAGTAGTTCCTATTTAGGAAAATGGGTATTTAGAACATACCAGTAAACTGCCAAGTTCAATTAGCTATGTTTTTCAGTCTTCAGTTAGTTAAAAATCTCAGATTAATAGCACTTCAAGACAAGTATTTCCTAAATTCAGTTAACTGCAGAGATGCCAATTTAGGCTGGACGTATTCCTGGAGGTTTCATCACAGGACATAAACTTTAATTAAAGATTAATCTTTAATTCCTGGAGACTCCGGGACAATCCTGGGGGGTTGACAACCCTACGCTGGAAGCAATCAGAGCAGCAGAACTGAACTTTCATCAAATATGCAAGTACAGGAATATTTCCATATAAAAGTACACTGAGAATGTTACAGTGGCAATAAATACAACAGCAAGACCACGAAAAAAAGTGTTCATGTGTTGGGATACCAAAATATAGTACGTGGACTCAAAAAAACCAAAAAAAAGTATATTCCCTGATGTAGCCAAAGTGACATTAATTAGTTCTCCTTCTTAAATTTCAGAATCTATATCCCAAGATTTTCAACTTCTGACAAATTAATTTTTAAAAAAGTTGGTGAATTTGCCTTTTAAAACTATATTTATGATTAAACAATAAGACATGACCTCTTCATCCACTGCAAACCTTCAACGGAGTCCAACCCAGAGATGGTAGGAAAGATTAAATAGGATCCTAATGCAGAGGTCCCCAAGCAGCTTTTTTCTTTTGTATCAGTTCCCATCAAGATAGATTGATGGTTGGATGCCCTCCAGACCCCACGTACACCAGACCCAGCCAAGTTCCTCTCATCCTTTTCATCTCTGTTCTTTTTATCTCCCTTTGTTTCTTCTTTTAAGCATATTTGTCTTTCAACTTTTAATTTTGTTTCACTCTTTCTGGTATTTTTGTTCCCCCCTCCCATCCTGCCTAAAGAGCTATGTTCTGTGGTGCTTGAGTCCCTTGGGACAACAAGGAGCTAAGATGAAAAGCAAAGCTTGAGCTAGCTGAATCTGCAGCCTTAGACTCTTAAGCTGCTCCCAAGGACAGTTGCATTAGGAAGGCGGGAAGCGAAGACAAATCACTTTTGAGAGGCAGCCCATTGCTTTACCTGCAGCAAAAGTATTTCTGCAGTGGGAAGAAGTAGGTGGATCTGGAGTGCTTCATGCCATCTACATCCCCACTGCAGCCTCCTTCCTCTGTTCAAGGTCCCATTCGGAATAGCATTGCACCCTCCAGCTTTTAAAATGCTGGCATGCTGCAATTATACTAGAGAATGTCAATACAATTCAGATAAATTAGTTCAGGAAAAATGTAGAAACATTTCCAAACTCCCAAAGGGCATGCTAGAATCCAAGCAAATCTAGACACATTCAGATTGGGCAGATCAAAGCCTACTGAAATTCTGAGAAACTGGATTTGCTAGTTTTCTCTGATAATTATGCTAAAATCCCATGCAGTCACTATTGGTGCTAGTAGACCCACATAGAAAACTGCTAAACTAATTCTAAAAGCTTACATTTACCTTAGAAATATAATGGAGCAACTCCCCAATCTAAAATTACATTATAATCCAAACTAACCTGTGCTAAAGTATTATCAGAAGCTTGGATTCCAAAGTAATTCTTAACAGAAAAATTCTTTGAATTCCTCCTTTGGCCACTAATGCACAATCTGTCAAGATTTCATGTACTGGCTGTGATTACAGCAAGAAACTTCTACAGATACAGACCTACTTTTAAAAGCAAATAGTGCTTTGGGGTGCTCAAGTTGACACATTTGAGTGGGGCCTAACTTCCAGAAGGTCCTTCTGAAAATAAGGCCTCTTTAAACAAGTTTCAAGTTCAGCAACTGCAAATTGGGCCATCCAAAAACATTAGTGAAAACACAAAGTCTAAGTGGGCTAAGAGCAATATTATATTTATACACACACATGGTGCATCAGCGTTAAGATAATATTTATCAAGCTGAGTTTTGGGCACAACAAGCACAAGAACTTTTTTTTTTCTTCCAAAAGCTTTCTATTAAAGCAGAAACTTCTACGGTGATGGTTTTCAAACTGTGGGTCATGACTCAGTAATGGGTCACGGAATGGAAGGCACTGAGTCATGGTGGTTCTGGTCAGGACAGCTGACTGGGCCATTAAAAGACCCGTCAAGCAGTGCTGCCCGTCTAAGACAGGCTAGTCCCTACCTGTTCTGACACTGCATTGCGCCCCAGAAGTGGCTAGCAGCAGGTTCAGCTCCTAGGTGGGGGAGTCACGGGGCTCCATGTGCTTGAGCACCTCCATGTAGGAACCAAACTTGCTGCTGGTCGCTTACAGTGCGCAGCGTGGTTTGCGGTGCCAGGACAGGTGGGAAGTCTGCCTCTGCATGCCGGCTGTGTCACTGACCGGGAGCTGCCGGAGGTAAGCCCATGCCTGAACCAGACACCTCAATCACCTGTCCTGAGCCCCCCTCAAACCCAGAGCCACCTCCTGCACCCCAAATCACTCATCCCTGGCCCCACCCTAGTTTGCACCCCAGTGCAGGCCCTGACCCCCTCCCATACCCCAACCCCTTGTCACAGCTCAGAGCTCCCTCCCACACCCTGAACCTCTCTTTCCGACCCCACCCCAGAGCCCACACCCCTGCATCCCAACCATCCCCAGCCCTGAGCCGCTCCCAAACCCCTCATCCCCAGCTCCGTTGGGGCACAGGCATCAACGCTTTTCTTCAACTGGGTCACCAGAAAAAAAGTTTGAAAACCACTGTTCTGTGGTATATTGTGTATACCCTATAGCCACTTTGACTTTGGAAGAGTTAATTGGAAACAAGCCAGGAGAGAGAGAGAGAGAGAGAGAGAAGGCTACCATGGCTAATATACTACCAACACGCACCATTCCCTGCACACTTCAAAAAAAAAAAAAAAGAAAGAAAGATGTGGCCTTTTTTCTGTACCTGAAGGGGTGGGAAACTATGACAAAAGTTCAAGAAATCCTGCCTAAAATATTATTCTAATGAAGAGCACATTTTAATAAACACCACCTGTTAACACAAAATCCCATGCATTACAGATGTACATTTTGCATTCTTATCTGTGAAAGAAATGTGTTACCAGTCCGACTCTTCCTGCTAACACTGTAGGGATGTTTAATAAAACACTGTTTACTTCAAAGGAAAAAATGCTTCTATTTTTTAACATGGAATAAAGCCCAGGTTTTCAACAATAGTTATGAAAATAATTTTCCATCTAGAAGGAAGCAAATAGTGAAAGAATTTGTTTCTGTTGTCTGCATTAGAGTACAAGAGGACAAAAATTTATAATATATTGCCAAGGTTTTGAGGGGAAAGAAAACAACAGGCATAGGGCTCAAAATGTGTAAAGATCCCTGGTCATATTTTGTCAAGCAAAGGCTGCTATTAATTGGTGAAAGTAGAACATATATGGACATCGTGAGAATTTGATATGGATCATTTATGTTGGTTAGCCAAGGCGCTTGAAGTATATGTGCACAACTAATAAAACATAAGATCCTATTAGAGCAGTTTACTAGAACATAAAATGGGCTTTCTATAGCCGCAGAGATATATAGAAAAACTAATAGACAAAGGAAAATACATTTTGGTTAGAAAAGTGTGTTAGTCAGTCATGACTGTGTTATGCAATTATTTGACACATTAGTAGCTACAGTCCCTCATTAACAAAATGATAGCAGAAAAGAAAAATAACTTTCTGCCTTGAAAATACAACATTTCCCCTTGCCCTACCCAGCAATCTATTATAAGCTTCAAGAACTATAACTGACATTTTTATGAAATTTACTCTCTCATTGCCATGCTTTCAAGCACTTATAGAGAGAAGATCATTTTTAATAATGCCAGCAGGCTAGTATTTGTCTACATAATATGAGATCTGGACCCTCCCTCCCAATTAGAGCATAGGGGAATTTATGCACAAAAGAAAATCCATTAGCATTAGAGATCTGCTTAAACTGCTAAGACATCGATGAGAGAACTGACCCATATGAATCACATGAACACAAGTCTTACTTTCTATTACTCTAACTTATTTTCCACTGCTGTTCACTGCCTATAAAATATTGATTAGTCGTTTAAGCGTTCCAACACTCTTACAGGACCTATATTAGCAAAACAAGCTTGGCAAATTAAGCGGTAGTGTTTTATAGCAAAGAAAATGTAATAGGCCAATGTCTTAATATACTACTTGTTGCTACGGATAAATTAAAAAGCAGGTGCCAACAGGACCTAAAGAGAGAGGTCTTAAAAGGACATTACACCCTAAGACATAATTATTGCTGATAACCACACCCTGACAGTTTTCCCGTGGGGTGCCACTTGGAACTGATGCCACCAGCCTGTGCTCCTTCTAACTGTATTGCTGTAACAAGCTGCAGACCTGCTCTCACATTTTCACCAGCATACATACACATAGGGACATACTCAGCTGTTGTAACATGCAAACAGGCTTTCTAACTAGGCCTTGCATAGGAAGGCTTCAACAAAGGAAATACGCAGATACTCAAGTGCCAACACACCCCCTTCCCGGAGTGCAAACTCAAAATTACAGTGTCTTACACTGCACAGAGAACTGTACAGCATAAGTTCATCAAATTTGCTCCTTACCTCAATGCGGAGAGAGATATGCCACAGCTTTTCGCTCCCTCCCCCTGCCCCATTATGAATTCCACACACTGGGTTATGACAAAACAAAACAAGTTTATTAACTACAAAAGGTAGATTTGAATTTATTATAAGAGATAGCAAACAGATTAAAGTAGATGACCTATCAAATGAAACAAACATGCAGGCTAAGAGCAATATACTAAAGAAATTGGTTATAACTAGCAAATTTTCACCCTAAGTGTTGTTTTAGGCAGATTGCACTGGTTCTTGAAGGCAAGCTGCTCTTGCTTGCAGTTTAAAACTCTAGGTATTTCATAGGCCAGGCACCTTTCCATCCTGGGCTCAGCTCTTCTCTCCCAAGTTTTTTTCTTAAATGCTTCCACCAGTCATATTGGGAGGGGAGACAGTGAAGAACAACGCATGTTGAGGTCACTCTCCTGCCTTAAATAGCTTTTGCATATGGCGGGAAGCCTCTCTTTCGAAACTTAGTTCCCATGCCAGTCAGTGGGAAAACACTGGTATTCCAAGATTGATTCCAGTACCAGGTGATGATCACATGACCCTACAGGCATAACTCAGACTAACTGTAAGGTCCTTGGGAAGCCTTTCAAGGAAGGCAGGAGATTAGCATCTTCAAAGACCTATTGTTCTATCAAATGGCTCTTCCTCGCAGCGAGCCATCTGACTGCATTCTGTCTAGTGGGCGTTCCCCCTGTGTAAACCCACTGGTAATTGATACATACTAAATATTCCTAACTTCAGATACGGAAATGATACATGAAAATAAATAGGATAATCATATTCGGTAAATTATAATCTTTTCAATGATACCTCACATGATCCATCTTGCATAAAATACATCTTAGTTATGCCATAATCACATCACAACAATATCTCTATGAAGAATATGGGGCATAATGTCTCACACAGCTCACAAAACTAAGGTGACATGAAACAGATCCAGAAAATATTTTCACTTTTGTATAGAGCTTTTCAGCAAAGTTGCTCGAAATATTTTTCATTTAAATGTTGACAAACATGGCTTTTCAGACAAAATGGAAATTTTCACTCACACCTCTCACTTTGGTTGAGACTCTGTTTCTTCAACAAACTTTTTTTAAAAAAAAATCAACTGAAAGTTTTTGGTTTGTGAAAACCAAAAAGGTTTTTTTAAACCAAACACTAACCAATTTTTGGTACTGCCAAAAAGTGAAAGGTTTTTGAAGCGAATTGAGAAACACTTTCTTTTTAAAAATTACAGTGAAAAACCTCCGCATTTTTCAGCTCATGCTCTTTCCAGCTGAAGGATCCTACAGTACTGCACGAGGTGTCAGCATCCAACATATCTGCAGACTTTATGAAAGAGGTGATGTCCCATGGATCAGCCTTTCATATGCTGCTCTCAGTATTCACCTCTAATACATACAGCTATGTCTAGGAAACATTGGAATGAGGCTCACAGAATTTACAATATCTCTCATTCATTCTCTCTCTCACTCTCCCC
The DNA here is from genome assembly GCA_007922305.1 of Dermatemys mawii. Lineage (NCBI taxonomy): Eukaryota > Metazoa > Chordata > Testudines > Dermatemydidae > Dermatemys > Dermatemys mawii. The sequence continues at coordinate 17,504,771 of ML677351.1, forward strand.
TCTAATTTAGCTACTGATCCGAATGATTTCACTTTGATGGGCATCTCCAGGTAGAATGTTACTAAGCCATTCTATAGCTCCATTACTTGGGAAGTATCTGCCCAAAGATCTTGCATTGTGGTTTTTAAGTGAGGGGGAAAAAAAAGACTAAACCCTATTTCCACTAGAATTGGATTATAGTTTAGGGCCCTTAACTGAAAGCACTCCATGCAACACATCAATTGCATTGTAGCTGAAGGTTGTGGGGAGAGCTTGTAAATTGTTTACTGCTACAATGATGCTCATATATAAACACTAGCAACTTCAAAGTTAGCCACTGCACAAACAGTCGCCCAAAATGTCAGCATGTACCAGCTTAAAAGAACCTTGAATATAGTTTTATTTAAACATTGTTAGCGGATATCTATCAGGTCTTACAAACTATATCCCAGAGATATGAACAGCATGATCTTTTTATGCTAAAACAAAACCCAGTTATACTAAATCAAAAATACACTGCAGTCATGGTTTCTTAAAGTACAGCTCAAGTAAAAAAAGAGTTTTATGTAATAAAAAAGGGACCATTTAATCCAGAAGGTCTGTTCCCTGTGTGTATTCAGTTATATTTGTTAACTTTAATAGAGGAAAAAAGATACACAATTTTAACTGCTTTATACTTATTAGCCCTGCTCAAATTTACAGGAACTAGATTCTACTTATTCTTGTGCTCAGCAGAATCACTGAACTAACGCTTTTCCAAAAGCGATCTCCAACTGTGCACCTTTGAATTTTTGGACATTCAACTTGACACACCTAGGTTTTGATTTTCAGAAAAACTGAGTACACACGGCTTTACTGATAAAATGGACTACACATTTTAATAGGCATTTATTTCACCTGACATGGACTGGAATTGTGTTTGGACATGCTCTTATATAAATTCAGACATATCAGTTAATCCAAAAGGAGATGGCAGATTTAGAAATTTCTATCTAGCTGTATTAAACAGACATCAGAGATGTGCTCTCATCTGGAATACCATGTACTTCATACAGCACTGGTTATCCTGTCTCAAAAAAAAAGATATTGCAGGAATCAAGGAGGGGCTCAGAGAACGGTGACAAGAATGATTACACAGCTCTAAAGCCAAAATGCTTCTGAAATAAATGTAGTCAAACTTTACCAATTCTGGGTCACTGAGAACGAAAATGATGCTTAAAATTCTTGATTGGCTCTAGTTTTCAAGATATGCTATTGGGTCAGTATATACGACCCTTGACATGGGAATGGTGGAGGATAAGTGACTTATAAAGGGAAGGGATCTCAATTTAAACCAGAAATGACTAAAATACATCTTTGACTGGATCTATGAATAAATCTATGACTGGGTTTGGACAGTACTTGCTTTTTAGGCAAAACAATGAATGATGCAATCTGAAGCTGGCATTGCGTCATACATGATATGAATTGCATCATGTTATTCCTAGAAGTCATGGATGATGCAATCATAACGAAGCTTACATCACTCTGCTGAACAAATTGCCCTATATCAGCTCTAGAAATCATACAGTGTCGTGCTCTCTTATTTGTCAGTGTTTGATTTTGCAAAGGGACACATTTCTGTTTAGCCAAAGTGAGCAGAGATGCCTCGTACTTGTGTGAACAATGCAGATAACTTCTGCTATGTTTATGGTGAAGTGACTTTTGCATCACAAAAGCGCAGTATAACCACTATGGTTAAGAAAGCCTATCACCTTCATTTTGGCTGCAAAATTGGAGATCAGGACAAGAGGTGGGCCCCACACGTATGCTGCAACACTTGTGCAACAAATCTTCGCCAGTGGTTGAACAGGAAAAGGAAATCTATGCCTTTTGCAGTGCCAATGATTTGGAGAGAGCCAACAGATCATACCAGCAATTGTTACTTCTGCATGGTGCCTCCAGTTGGGAAAGGTGTGTCAAAGAAGAAAAAGTAGACTGTGCATTATCCAAACATTCCATCAGCTATACGCCCAATACCCCACGGAGAAGGACTGCCGATTCCTGATGCACCAGAATCACTCTCACTTGAGTCAGACGAGGAAGAGGATGAAACTTCTGGTCCTGAACCATCAATATCACAGGACCCACATTTTTTCCCATCCTCCTCCTCTGAACCACACCTCATAACACAAGCTGAACTGAATGACCTTGTCAGGGATTTGGAACTACCCAAGAGTAAGGCAGAGCTGTTGGGCTCCAGACTACAGCAGTGGAATCTCCTGGCAGGCGATGTTAGGGTTTCCATGTTCCGTGACCGTCAAAAAGATCTTGTCCCATTCTTCTTCATGGAAGGTGATCTTGTAGCCTGCAACAACATCGATGGTGTGACGGCAGCCCTCAACATCGTTCACGATCCAGATGAGTGGAGACTCTTCATTGATTCATCGAAGACGAGTCTTAAAGCTGTTTTGCTGCATAATGGCAATGTTTTGCCATCAATTCCAGTTGGTCATGCAGTCCATATGAAGGAAACCTATGACAACATGAAAAAACTTTTGAGGTGCATAAACTAGGACCAACATCAGTGGCAGCTTTGTGGCAATTTGAATGTTGTTGCTCTCTTGCTTGGTCTGCAGACTGGATACACAAAGTACTGCTTTTTGTCTGCGAATGGGATAGTCATGCAAGAGATTCCCACTACACCAAGAAAGATTGGCCACTCCGACAGTCATTGGAGCCTGGGAGGAAAAGTGTTCAGCATCCACCACTTGTTGAATCAAGGAAGATTTTGTTACCACCCTTCCACATCAAGCTGGATCTGATGAAGAACTCTGTCAAGGCCATTGACAAAACACAAGCAGTTTTCAAGTACCTCCGTGGAAAATTTCCAAGGTTAAGTGAAGCTAAGATAAAGGAAGGTGTCTTTGTTCGTCCTCAGATTTGTGAACTTCTTCGAGATGATGCATTTGACCATGCACTGCGTGGCAAGGAAAAGACGGCATGGAAAGTCAGTGGCAATACATTTTCTCGGAAACAACAAGGCAGACAACTACAGGTTGTTGGTGGAAAACCTCCTCAAGGCATACAAAAGCCTTGGTTGCAACATGTCACTAAAGATACATTTTTTGCACTCTCATCTAGATTTTTTTCCACCGAACTGCGGAGCAGTGAGCAATGAGCACGGCGAGCGATTTCACCAGGACATTGCAACAATGGAGAAACGCTATCAGGGCAAATGGAGCCCATCAATGCTTGCAGACTATTGCTGGACAGTGACAAGAGATGCTCCATTTAATGAATACAAGAGACAAGCCAAGAAGCGCCGAGTAGACACTGAATAGGACTAAACTATGTACATAATAGTTTTTTGCCTTTGTTTCATAATACATTTTATTTATATAACCCTTTTGCTGATTTTTAAAGTCTTACATAAACAGGACAGGTGAAATATTATCATGTAAAGCAACCATAAACACATGAAAAGACCTAGGTTTACAATTTATGATTAAAACTCTACTATCTACACAATATACATAGACATCAAATGTAAAAACTTAAATATCTTAGAAACAGTAGCCAATCAGTTGTTTTAATTGTCATATTTGAATTCAGCACATCAAAATACATAATAAATATCACATTTTATCTCTGAAGCAGACGACTTCTAAAAAATTGTAGACCGGTGTTACTGGCATGGGAAAATCCTCATATGCAGAGAGTTTAAAAAATTGGGATTGCTCATCTTAGGAAATGAATAAAAGGGGATATAATATAAGCAAATAAAATAATAAGTGGTAGAGAAAAGAGTGGTCAGGGACTTCTGCTCTTCCTGTCTCATACCACAAAACAAAGGGAACAATGAAATTAGCAATTAAATTTGAGTTTCTGCACATTCAAAACTGATAAAGTTAGAATGAGAAACTCATTTCCACCTTAATTCACCAAAGCCAAGAATTTAGCAATATTCAAAAAGGGAGTAGACATGCATATGAACAAAAATATTCATAATTATCATAATTAATTATAAAAATTCTGGAAGGGATATAAACCCTCATGCTTCAGGGCATATCCTAGCTCCAGTTCTCAGAGCGTGTTTCGAGACCTAGTGTGTATGGGACTAATTATCACACTTCTGCTTTCTTATTGCGCCTGTCTCTACAGTATCAGGAACAAACTGCTGTTGGAGATAGGATACCGGACTACATGGACCTATGGACTGCTACAGCATGGCAATTTTATGGACGTAAAATTGACTCCTCTTTGGAAGGACACATTTTAATTTTAGTCCTAATTTGCCATACAGTTGCACTTATCAATATAAACGTATGTTTGGGCACAGAGTTGTTCTGGGGCAGGCCTGCACAACTCGGAAAGCAGCAAGGGCCATATTACTGCAAAAAACCCAGCTGCGGGCCGAAAAGCTCCGCCCTCGCCCCGCCCCCATTCACTTCCCCCCACTCCACCCCTTTGCTTGCCCCACCCCTACTCACCCCCCTCGGGCCGCACTGTGAGCCTGTGCGGGCCGCATGTGGCCCCCGGGCCGCATGTTATGCAGGCCTGTTCTGGGGCAACCAGAAAGATGGAATTCTTTGTGAAAAAAGGTATTCCTGCATTGATCGTAATCAGCACCTTCTATCAGAGAGTCCCAATGCGCTTTACAAACATGAATTTACCCTTGCATCACCCTTGTGAGTGAGGTCCTATCATCATTTCACAGATGACCAAACTGGAGGAAGAAACATTACAAAGCCTGCTTTTCAAACCACCATATAATTATGCATATATAAGCCAGGGATCTTCATGTACTCATGACCAGTTAGGCCAGGGGTTTCCAAACTTTGTGAGACAAGGGCCATATTAGCTTTTTGAAGGGGCTTCGCGGGCCGCTACTGCGCCCCTTCCCTTTTACTCCTCCAGCCACACCGCTACCACGCCCCCCCACACACACACACTTTGCTCCTCCAGCCACTGCTGTGACCCCTGCCCCTTTGCTCCTCCAGCCGCACCATGGGGGCACGCACCCCTCCACACACGGGGCCACCGGCAGCAGCTCGCGTGGAGGTGGGGCAGCAGTCGTGGTTTCTCTACGTGCCTGCTCAGCTCGGGGAGAATTAGGGGTGCGGACAAATCTAAGCCGCGGGCCAGCTCCCAGACCATAGTTTGGAGACCCCTGAGTTAGGCACATAACTCCCCATGTAACTACAGATACTGTGTGTGTACAATTGAGGTATTTGAATACATATAATTGTACCTGTTTCATTAAAAAAAATGAGAGAGAGAGTCAGGCACTATACTGACTTGTTGAAGGTGACACAAAAGGTTTGTGGTAGAGCTGAGACCAGAACCTGGGTTGAGTTTCATTTCTGTGTCTTTACCACCATCATTCCTTCCCAATGCAATTTTTGTTAGACACTGATGGAATTGGAACTGCTCTGTAATAATTTATGAATACTCTATGTTGAGGTGGTTACTGGGTTACTGTATGACTATATTGGTTTAGTTTAACAGGGGGCTGTAAACAAAAATATGCAGGAAACAAGAAAGGCTCAAAATAAGCCACCTTTCAGCAAACACTTAAAGGTTATTAAGGATGGTTAGCTTTAAAGAGTCTACTTTCAACTCAGCTAGTCTGTAAATCCAATTTTGTCTACAAGGGCCAAAGCCAACCTAAGCAGAAGAGCAAATGAGTACAACAGGTCAAAAAGTCTCTCTGAGGGGACGGGGGTAGTTGTTCAGGGGAACCAAGTGGAGAGAGAGGCAAGAGTGAGGCCTAACTAGGTTACCATCAGGTCTGACAAGCCTTAGGTAAGATTGACATGCATGTAGACATTTAAAATCCTCTCTCTAAATACCTTTTTCCTACTCTTACAATACTTTGTTTTAAGAAGGGTGTATGGTCACTATATTCATTACTGTCAGACTCCTGAAAGGAAGAACAACATGTGTCAGAGCTCAGTCAGACAGTCTAGATAAGCATGGTTGATTAAACAGAGGGCTGTATTTCAGGGAGAACTGTAGAATTCCACTCCAGGAGAGGCTAAGGCACAAGGCCTAAGATGTGAGAGAGAACACAGAATGCAGAAGTGCAGCGAGACTTGCAACCAGGACAGCCAAAATAAGTGATTGCCTGATCAAAGGAGGAATACAGCTTCCTTGGAACAGGAATGGTTTTCTATGGCCTTGCGTACAATAGTTGATAAGAAGATTGCTTATTAAACAGATTATGGACATGAAATAAGGTTTTTGGTTGATGTACAGAAAATCAGAGAGGGTCCTACGTACATTATAATACTTGAACTATACTTCAATGTATGTACAACATAAGCATTTGCTTTTGTATGAGTGAATAATGTTATATATTGCATGATACCAATTTAGGATAGATAGATTAGATTAAAACAATGCTAGCCATGTTAAAATGATGGCATTTTAGCTCAATCTATAATAGGTATTTCATGCTTAAAAAGAAACATGAATATTATTTGTTCTATTCAGTGATCAGATCTCAACCACTCTCATCACTCTTCAGCACACACATGCTGAAAATGAAGTTGAATTGAGCTGTGACTCCAGAGACTGGTTCCTTCCATTTACTTGCGTCATTATTCACCTGATACTTTGTTTTTCGTGTGTGCGTGTAGCTTTTTCTCAGTTTCACTAGAGTAGAAAAAAAATGATTTTAAACATTTCCTTACCTGTTAAACATGCTGTACTTGAGCCCTATTTATAAAGTTCTACTTTCCAGAACTTTTATCTTCAAAAGTTAGTGCATCATTTACTAAATCGTAGTTTTCTACCACACATAATAAATGCTATGTGCATCAATTAAACATATTTAACAAGACTTTAGGCTTTTTTCTCCAGTATAGAAAACAGGTTTATGACTAATTATTGTTAAGGCTGCAGTTTTGTCACAGAGGATGTGGAAGTCACGGAATCCGTGACTTCCAAAGACCGCCGTGACTTAAGCCCTGGCTGCTGGGAGTTGCAGCGTCCCGCTACCTCTCTCAATGGCAGGGAACTGTAAGATACCCCCACAGTCTAAGGCAGCAGGCCCCCAATCTCTCAGCCTCTGTGGGGGGGAACCCAAAGCAGCTCACCGGCCAACATGGGGACCTTCGCAGCTCCCCACTGCAGCGGTGGCAGGGGGATTCTCACAGCACTCCCCACTGCTGATGAGAGGATAGGCTGCTATTGGGACCTTCGTAGCTCCCCTCCTCTGCTAGTGGCATGGGGACCCTGGAGCTCTAAGGCCCCACAGGCAGTGTGGGCCCCAGATCTCCCAACCACCCCACAGCTGCTCAATACCTTCCCATTTTGTCATGAATATTTTTAGTAAAAGTCGGGGACAGGTCATTGACTTCCGTGAATTTTTGTTTATTGCCTGTGACCTGTCCCTGACTTTTACTAAAAATATCCATGACAAAATCTTAGCCTTAGTTATTGTTCATACTCTTTGCTCTGTGACATTTTCCAAGCACCAAGCTAATGATTTCTCTTTGAAAAAAAACAAAGAAAAACTACTCTGGAGTAAACATGAACAGCAAGAAATACTAGATAAAATACTAGATACACCTCTTCAAAAATTCAAAGCAATGAAATATCAGAAAAGCCCAATCTCCACAATACAAACACTCCATATCCTGCTATGTTGTTGTCTCCTGTACTCTGGTCTTAAGACGTGTTCTCATTTTTTTATGTTTTGTGAAGGACGAACCTGCCACATAACATTCATGCCTAAGTGAGAGTGCAAGATCTTTTCCTCATAGAATAATCTTTTATAGGTGCACAGGGCTGTGATCAAGACCCTGTGGGTCCTGGTCTCTTTTCGTCTACCATATATTTCTATGCTGTTCTCAGTCCTGCTTACTGTCCAAGACCTCGTATCCAGGCTTCAAGTACTCCTTGGCACAATGGGACCAAATTCTGTGTCAAGCACCTCTAAATCCTGTGGCAAATTATGCAAATTATTTAATTTGTATAATTTATAACGTCTCCTGAAGCTGCGGAAAGCTTGGCAATTATGCCAGTGGTACAAGAAAAGAACAGAGGAAGAGAACCATACAACATATTGCACCAATCCTGGAAAAAGATCCATTGATTTGTGTGGGCCATGGGGTTGTGCACGGGTAAATCTCTTTTCAGGACTAGGATAAACGGACAATATGAATTTTGGCAGCAGGCCACAAATCCTGTACTGTCAATCAGCTAAAAAGCAACAACTTCAACAAACTTGAAGATTGAGTTAGCCCACTGCACTACAATTATGATGCTGACCCTGCAATTAGATCTATGTAGGTAGGACCATATGCCTTTGTCAAGTCAACTTAAGTCGTGGGTCTCTGCATGGGCACAAAGACCCATCCTTCCCAACTACAGGATCAGGACCTAGAGATTTTATAACAGAAAGCTGAACATTTTTTATTCATTTAGAGAGACTGCACAGTCGTTAACTGTCACAATTTCATTTTTAAAAACAGTTGGGTTAAAATATTTTTAGAAATAGATTGTCTTCCAGGTACCACCACCATAGATAACAAAGACGACAAGTAAAAAACTTAATTTACTTTACATTTATGCTGTTTGCTTTCTGCACTTCACTTAACTTGATCAAGACAGACTAGTGAGTTTCACTTTTGGAGTCTCATACACTAGCACATTCCCAGCACTTAAGCTTTAAAGCAAAGAGCTTCCCCTCCAAATTATATGCATTGTACTTCCTAGATAACATTCCTTATGTAAGGATAAACTGACACACACACACACACGTATATACATATATACACACATACATATACATACATATATATATACACACACACACTATATATATATATATATACACACACATACATACACACACACAATATATATCTATATATATCTATATATAGATATATATAGTGACGGAGTCAGACCAGAAGGATATAAAAGAGTGCTGGAAGGCAGGTATATTAGTCTCAGATGTGCAGGTCCCTGTTCCCTGCATAGCCAAACAAAGGCTACTCCAGGACAATCAAGACACCTGGGGCCAATTAAGAACCTTCTAGAAAGGAGTAGAAACAGCTAGCCTGATTGGGACACCTGAAGCCAATCAGGGACTGGCGGAAATCAGTTAAAAACCTCCCAGTTAGTCAGGTGGCTGTGGAAGGAGGTTGTGCTGTTGGTAAGACTGAGTGTTGGACAACATATCATACTGAAGGAAGGAGGCCCTGAGGTAAGGGTGAAGTGGAGTTTGAAGAAGTGGAGACTGCTGTGGGGAAGTAGCCCAGGGAATTGTATTGTGTTTTGTGGATAAAAGGTCAGCCGTCTTAGCTGATACTATTAGGGTCTCTGGGCTGGAGCCTGGAGTAGAGGGTGGGCCCGGGCTCTCCCCTTTTCCATCTTCCATACTGGCCTGTGATGAAGGTAACTCACTAGGCAGTGACTCTTGCCAATTATACTGAGAAAGGGAGGTCACTCTGGGGCCTAGATGAGTTTCTGAGGCCCCTAAATCTGCCAGGAAGCGCAGGACCCACAAGTACAGACTTGGAGCTTTGTCACTATATAATACACACACACACACACAATGACATTATAAATTCAATCTTGTGCCTGCAACACAAGGGTTTTGTCCTAGTTTACCATTTCTAATATCCATGCTTCTTTTGGCAAAGCTGTTGTATTGTTCTACTTTTGCATAACTGTTATAAAAATGGAATTCATAAAGTTTGTTATTTCTGGTGTTCTTCTAATATTCGTTTTTAACAAAGAACTTCAGGAGAAGTAGAATTTTAGAAGTCAATCATACTCAAACAAAATTTAATGTTTTTCTAGTTGCTAGCCCTTCTGAAACCCTCATCTTTTTTTAATTAAGCATATACACCAAAGCAAAAACAAATCCCAATTGCTATTGAAGTCAGCTTTCTCTAATTAGATTTTTCTGATCATGTACCAGTAGCACCACCTTGTGTTAGATACGCACAACTTATGAATGCTTACATTTACTAGTAATTAGAAATAACGGCTTTTTTTTTTATTTAATGGCAGTTGTAAAAATAATTGAAGAGATTCAGTTTGGGCTGAATGCACCGTTTTGAACTGGGTATTTTTAATAAAAGCAAATAAAATGAAAGGCTAGATTCACAAATAAAGAGGAGGTGGTACCTCATAACCAACAGCCCAGTTATTAGGGCACTCATCTCTGGAACAGACACTGGAATCCAGGTATGCGCCCTAACCCCTGAATATAGAGTCACACTATCTTCTCCCCACCCGTGGCCTAATGGCTATTCAAGTATTCTATACTAAGAGAAACAGCTTCAAGAGAATGAGTGTGTCCCACTCCAGAATACTCTACAGCCTGGTGATTAGGATACTCACTGGGACGCAACAGATCCAAGTTCAAGTCCCTCCAGAGCAGGGATTTGAACCCAGGGCTCCCCCATCCCAACAGAGTGCCCTAGCAACTGAACAACTGTGCATATGGGTGGAAGTGGCATGTTTATTGGGCCTCGAAGTTTACCCTAACAGTGAGCTCAACTGCAGAAAAAGAGTGTGACATTCATAAGAAGTTTTAATAACCACCTGTAACATCAAATGGTGATGGAAAAAGGTGCAAAAGAAACAAAGTTTAATTAGTGAAAACAAAAAAGCCTATGGTGTAACTCAAGGACTGTGTTAAGATCATGCTTAGTAAACAGGAACTGTGTAGAACTGGAAAGCAATGAACTAAAACTGGAATGCCACAAATTAGGCCTAATTGATGAACAACATAGCGAAGAGAGAGGCTGTTCTGCCCATCGCTCCCTTTTGGTGTTCTCAAAATGTCTTTCTGAGGAAAAGCTGGCTAAAGTGACGCTGACTGAAAGATAAGAGAAGGGGAAGGAGTAAGCTTCACTGTCACGTCTGCCACCCCCCACTGTCTCCTAGGACCCTGGACCTGCTTCATCCTAATCCCGAATGAGGTCCCCACCAAAAAAGATCAGAGAGAGGGAATCAGATAACACTGCCACCTCCACTGGTGGAACAAATTTGCCAACTGTCAAAATGGCTGATAAGACTATGTACTGTGCCTGTGTTTCTCCAGCAATGAGGTTGCAAGTGAAAGTCAACATCAGAGAGAGAAACTGCATTTTTTTCATCTTTGCTATTCTATTCTCTCTCTTGTGTGCTTGTCTTGTTTTCTCCTCTAGGAAATGGGATCCAACTTTAACAAGAACAGCAACAGCTGCTCCAACTCAGATCAACTAGCTCTTTTTCTCCAAAAAAAGGACAGTTATCACCGTCTTTAATACCATTAAAGAGACTGTCAAAAAACGTTTTTTTCTCCTAAACATTTATCCAGTTTAGCGGAAAGGGAACAAAGGATATTTTTAAAATGCAACACTTAATACTTCACATTTCAAATGTTTTCACTGTTTTTTCTTCATTTTCTGTATCTTTAATAAAAGGTTAAAAAAGGATTTTTAATTCCATGCTGCAATGGTACTAAATAGGCTAGGGCTTGGTCTACACTTTAGGTTCGACCTAAAATACGTAACTTCAGCAAGGCAGGGCGCTGAGACTCCAGGAGGTGGGGGTAAGTGGCATGGTAAGCAGGCAGGGTTGCAAGCTCTGCAGGCTGAGCTGGAGGATCTCAGGCCCCGCCAGAGCCACGCTGCTGTAGCGGTATCCAGGGCCACTCCTGGACGCGGGGCGCTGAGGCTCTGGGAGACAGGAGAGGCGGGGATAAGTGGCATGGTAAGGGGTCAGGGCTGGAGGTGGGGTGTTTGGATAAGGGGCAGGGAGTCCCAGGGGCGGTCAGGGGACAGGGCGGGGGTGTCCTGGGGGGCGTCTTTCAGGAGGCAGTGGGGTGGTAGGGGTCAGGGCAGTCAGGGGACAGGGAGCTGGGTGGATTGGATAGTGATGGAGTTCCGGAGTGGTGGTTAGGGACGGGGGGGAGGGGTCTCTGGAGGGGGCGGTCAGGGAGCAGGGGGATTGGATGGGGTGTGGGTGACACAGGGGTCTGTCAGTGGGAAGGGGGGGGGGATAGGGATCAGGGCATTCAGGTTGGATGGGGCATGGGAGATCCGGGGGGGGCGTCTATCAGTGGGCGGGTTGGTGGATAGGCATCAGGGCAGTCAGGGGACAGGGGAGTTGGGTAGGGGGTGAGGTCCTGGAGGGTGGTTAGGGGTGAGGGGGTCTCTGGAAGGGGACAAGGTCGGAGGGGGAGGGGTTGGCTGGGCTGGGAGTTCTGTGGGGCCCGTCAGGGAGCGGGGATGTGGAGAGGGGTCAGGGCAGGCAGGGAGCAGCGGGGGCTGGGAGTCCCAGGGGTCTGTCTGGGTGCAGGGGTGTGAGCGGGGGGGGGGGGGGGCCCCGCCGGGGGGCAGGAAGTGGGAGGGAATGGAGGAGGGCAGGGTTCCCTGGGTGCACACCCTAATAAAATGTGCTGCGCATACCTATGGTCTGACCAAATACAGCTATTATTATGTTCTTATGTAATGTTACTAAAAGAGGTAAGGCAGAGGGGGAGGAATTATCGTACTATTCTGAATACAAACAACATTTAATAAATTACAGATTAGTAGTAAAGTATTTATTTGTGTTACTTACACTAATATAGGCTTCCCAGATATCCTAGGATGCCTTAGAACTTCAGTCATAGTCTCTTTTGTCTCTTCCATTCTCTCTGTGTCACTGGAATCCACAACAAATATTATCCCATACGCCTCAGCATAGTAATTCTTCCAGATGCCTCGTATTCGTTTTCCACCTCCTAAGTCAAAAATAGTGACTTCAAATCTTCCCTGTTTAAGGTCAATCTTAGAAAATCCCACTGTTGGAGCTACATCTTCAGGAGACTCTGTCAAATCATGAAGAAAACATTTGGTGAAAGATTCATTTAGCTATAACAATTTCATTTATTTTAGGATTTGTATGCCAAAATTTAGAGTCTAAGCCCATACAGGTAAAATGGCCAATGCACTTCTAATTACATGTTTAAAATTACGTTTCCCCTCTCCGCAGGAAAACTAGTTTGAAACCTTAATTCCAGATTAACATGTGGGTCTGAATGAGAATGTCCTTGTAGAAAGAAAGCAAGAAAGAAAGCAAGAGAAAATCTGTGGAGAGAGATAATTAGATTTCTGTGCATTGTTACATGGAATCAGGGAACAGAAGGTTATGAAGCGACAGCTGGAGTCCAACTTGCAGCCAGAGAGCAAGAAGAGTCAGAAGCAGCAGCCTGAAGAACTTTGCAGCAGCTGAGGCTTGTGAAAATAGAAACATAAACCACTGAAATGGGTACAAGCACCCTCCCTCACTGGCACATCAGGGAATGGCAATTCTGAGCCAGACTACTTAGATAACATCAGAGGAGCAAAGACCCAGGTTGTACAGCAAGGATACATGGAAAGTAAAGTGAAAAAATGCAATCTTCAAAAATAACACAAATTTTATGCTGAGTATTTTCAACTATGAGCCATAATTGTGTGTGTTTGTGGGGGAGGCACAGTGAAAACTAAGGGTATTTTTGATGGTTGCAGGATATGTTAATGTTGACGCAGAATTTTAGAGGCTGTCACTGCAGAATTTAGTCCCATTGTACTGTGAAGTACAGAGGGCCCAGATTATGACAGACAATCTTTTCTGTGAAACTTTCCTGGCTGCAGACACCTCATTGCAAGTTTTTGCCCACTGTGCTGGCTGGTCCAGTTCTTATGAGTTCTGAGAGTCGAAATACATCAAGGTGCATATATTTGGAATACATGTGCATTACAACAATGCACTCAAATAAAACTACGTTCACCATCCGATAGCATTAATGATCCCCAAGCATAACTAAACAATTAGCTACTATCAACCTTGAAAACTAATCGAATGTACTCTCCTCCATGAGGTCAGTTGAGAAAAACAAATACGACATTTCTAGCTCAAGCTGTTTTCACAACAAAGCATTAAGAAACTTTCAACAGAGTCAGAATCTCTTAATATGGAACCCCCATATTGGAACTATCTAGTCCATTTTGGTTCCATCTTTCTAGAAAGAATTCTGGAAGAGGACCTTTCTGTCAAATTAGTTTGTTTTGCTGATGGAGGTGTCAGTATCAGGGCTGAAACAATGACAGATTAAATATCAACCATGGATTAACGGTCTTTCAAAAAAAAAAAAAAAGGAGAAGGACAGAGTTGGGAAAAAAGTCTTCATAACCTCATTTACACCTGATAAATTCAGTGATTTACTGACCCACAACTAGCATTTTGGGGCAGAGCGTTTGTCTTCATACCTGTTGGTATATTGCTTAGCACACCCTAGATCAGGGGTCTCAAACTCAAATGACCATGAGGGCCGCATGAGGAGTAATTCATTGGCTCGAGGGCCGCATCACTGACACGCCCCCCTCGCTGCTTCTGGCCCTGCACCCACCCCATCCCTTCCATGAGGTCCCACCCCTGCCCAGCCTCCTCCCCTGAGCACGCAACTCCCTGCTCCTCCCCCCTCCCTCCTGGAAAGTGCTAAGCACCTGGAGGTAGGCAGGGAGGAGGCAGGGAGGGCGGGGACCTTGGCGGCTGCAGGAAATTAAGTGAGGGGAGAGAAAGGGCATGGGGAGCTTGGCTGGACACAGAAAATAACCCTGCGGGTCACATGTTTGAGACCCCTGCCTTAGGTGAACTACTCCATCACCTAACAAAACTGAGCCTCATACTCAGCCTCACTGTTACACATACGACGATTCAAAAGTATAGTAACAAATATTTTTCACGGTGCATCGATTCGTAGTACCAACGCACATTATACTCCTTGGGAACAGCAATCGTTTGCTGACAAATAAGGCATTGAATTTTATCTTTTACCTCTGTGAAAAAATATAAATTCTCCCATTTGTCTTGGAAAACTCTCTTTTCTTCCATGAAAGTTCTTTTTTTTGATAAAGTCATTTCCAAGCAGTTTTAATAAAATATATTTACTTAATAATGCACCTCACTCGAAAGACCAAACAGGAACTTAGATTTACTTCTATCACAGCACCCTCCTGGACTGGGCTGCACTCACACACCACTCTTGCTCCGTCTCTTCCAACCCCTTCCCTCTCCCCTTCAAATCTTTTCCCTGTCCCCTTCAAACCCCTTCCACAAAGTTTCCATCCCAACTCCACCCCCTCTCCTCCCCTAGTTCAACCCCTTTCCCAAATCCCCGCCCCTTTTTCCCCCTCCTCCTCTGTGCACGATGCTTCCCACTCCTGGCCCCTCCCTCCCAGAAACTGCTAAGCCGCCAGAGAATTGCCTGGCGGTAAGCAGAGCAGCGGGAAGCAGCAGCGCGGGAGAGAAGCACGTGGCGGAGCAGGGGAGGGGGCCGCTGGGAGCTTGGCGGGGGGGTGCAGGGAGCTTGGGGGAGGGACAGGAGGGCCACGGGAGCTTGGCAGGGGGACAGGGAGGCCTTGGGAAGCTTGGCCGGGGGCCGCAAGGGGAGCTTGGGGGGAGCTTGGGGGGGCAGGGGGAGCATCGCGGGCCGCATGTTTGACACCCCTGCCCTAGATGCTAAATTAAATGCACACAGCTGGAAAAACCTTCCAACATCTCAAACACAAAGTTATACCAAACATTTGTCTTTAAAAGCACCAGTTTTATCAGATTCAAATTATGACCAGCATTCATGTGCATTAGTCAGTGGAGAGAGGCAAGACAAAAATCTCTACAAAGCCAAAAGAGCTCTTGCCGTAGAAAATGTCTAGGAAGTTGCTGGTGCTTTCCTGGTTATAAATGAGAATATAAAAAGATATCATTAGAACCATCCTTTAAGTTATATACACACCATTTCCTTCTTCGGATTCTGTTCCTAATTATACTGACAGTCAATATCATAAAACAGGTTATACTTAGAATATTGACTTTACAGAAAGTTTACTGACTTGTGCACATTGCAGTATATTTTATCAGAAAGCAATTTCTGTCCAAAGAAATCAGATCTATTGATTTCTCTAACCTATGCTAATAAGCAAAATGCCTCATTAGCCAGAAGAAACACTTTATATCTTTGCAATAATTCAAACAAAATTATGAGCCAGAATATCAGTCCTAAAAGAACTCTGGAGATTTTTTCCTCTCTTTCTGTCACAAAGCTAGCAATTTATAGTCAGCTCATTCTCTAACAGAAACAACATCTTACCCATGAGGAAAAAATATATATTGCAAAAAATAAACTACTGAAAAAACTACTCATATTCTAAAAGACATGCGTGACCATCAGATAGGAGCATGCACCCTCACCCAGACCAGATGCACATGTGAATCATGACTGTGCACACACTTAGCCACACAAACCCCAGATGCAGGTGCACACAAATAGGGTGCATACATCTAGGTTCTCACATCTTTGATAAGTTAGGCCTGGAATTTTAAAAAAGGCCAAGGTAATTATGTGCTAAACTTCAGTTGAATTTAAATGGGAATCGGGGGCCTAATTCCCTTCAGATCCTTGTCTCGCTGGACTAAGATTAGGATTTTCATGATGGATTCATCTGCAGGACTGGGACCTATTCTCAAAGCAAGAGGCCCAAATAAAAGTCATTTTTAAAAGGGACATCATATACTCAAGGGAGTAGAATGAGGGAGATTTCAGTTCTGTCTTAATGTGTTGTACATCATAATTACAACCACCTCCCCACATCCCCTGTTTTTAGTTCCTGGTGGGCTGTGGTCCCACATCCCCCATGTAAATACATAAAATCCATCAATAGAACATTGACATTTTCATTTTTAATATAATCAACTCTTAAAATACTTAAACTTAATTCAATAAAATTTGTACACGACATTGTTATAGCTGCCACAACACTCCAGAGTACTATAACTGAAAGATCTTTTCTCCACAATGTGTGTGTGTCTGCTTTTGACAGCAATTTTGTGTCATCTGCTTCACTCTTTGCTTTGTACAGTCAGTTTTGTCCTTGCTTGGAATACCCATTTAAACAGAGGAATATAAAACCTCTTCCTAAATCCTTTTAAAGAGATGTAAGAATTAAAGTAATATAAATTAGGATTTTTTAAGTTGGTCATTTTAAGAAGAGGTTTGAATTGACCAGCATATTTAGTCTTAAAATGCTTAGTTCAGAACTTCATATAAAGATTTACTGCTTACCTCCTTGGATTCCTTTCACTGTTGCAGTTTTACCAGCATTATCAAGTCCCACCATCACTAGTGTCACCTTCCTTCAGAAGAAGAAAAAAGATATTGCAAGGATTTTTTTTTCCCCTAGTTGAACACTGTGTTGGACTTTTACAAATATTTGAATGCATAAATAACAAAAAGTTACCACAAAGCTGTAAAACCAACAGGCTTCAAAATATCCAGTACCAGAGAGACTTAGCCTTGTTTATTTGGTATTTAACATACAGTCAACTGATCACAGAGTGCAGCAGACAAGTAATAAAGAGATAAGCTTAATACTGGGTGATAATACAACTTGAAGAGATACATACAAGACTTGATGATTTTGCCCTTAATTTGTATTTGTCTTTTGGAAATTGAATCCAGGTACCATCAATCTGAAATCCATATTTTTTGGAATGGTTATAGTCTCTTTCACAACTACCATAACTTCCATTTCCCCCTTTTCCTTCAACATAAACTAAAACTAAAGCCCTAGCCACACTGAGGATTTGATCATACTGCAACCATCAGTGTAGCTGCACCATTGAAATACTCCACTGCAGAGAAGGAAAGTTATCTGAGTTGCAAGCAGAGTAATTTATGCTCTACAGGTGCAAACAGCAGTATTGCCTGTGCACGCTGTGTGTTCATACTGGTGTTGCTATATAAATGTCTAACCAAATCCTCGACGCCACAATGAAGGTATTAGTTCCTATCAATGAGCAATACAACAAATACACCATTTGTGCTGTAGCCCTGTTAAATTCACATACACTCCTCTCTCCCCATGGTTGGAATTATTTAAAATACAGCAATGAAGTAATATACTTTCATTGCTTTCTCAATAATTCAAGTGAGCTTGAAGGGATTTGTGAAAACAGAAGACAAAAAACAGAAGCTTTTGCAACTAAAACCTTCTATAATCTCATTTTAAACTTAGGTAAAACTCATATTTTGGCATAATTGGGTGGCAAGTCCTCAAATTCCACTAATTAAGGGGACACTAAATGAAACAGTTATTTCCAATCTCTTTCAGAATATGACAGCATTTTATGACAGGCTAAATTTGTGCGCTGCACACCAATTTCTTCAGAGCATCCAGAAGGACAAAGGAGGTAATGCAAGAGGTGGAGAGCAGGATCACAATGAATTCCAGTGGTGGCAATAAGCAACAACCAAAAGAATCAAGTGAAATAACCAGAAAAGTCTGCAAGCACCTGTCAGATAAGAGGGTGAAGTTTGTGACATCACCAAAAGGACTCATCTGGCCCATTTGACAAGCTTGGATTCTGCAGAATCCATATTTTTAAAATTAAGTTTCTAGCTCTCAAGACTGTCAAGAAATTCTTCCAAGATACACCAAATATAGACAAATGTGTTGTTCTCCTGAGTCTGGAAACTGACAATCCAGAACAACGGCTCTGAGAGGTGTCAGTAGTCCCATCCAGGGAAAGGGGAAAGGAAAAAAAAAACAGGAAGGAAAAGAAACAGAGGGGAGAAACAACAGCGGTCACAAATGTGAGAATGCTGAATATAACGAGACCGTTAATAATGATTAAAACTTAAATTTCATAAAGGCCATATTCTACCCTTGATCTCGTTCAAAATTCTCAATGATATAACATCTACTGCGGATAAAGGGTAGTATATCTACCCTTAAATGTATATCCCTACCCACAGACAATTAAAAACAAAATCCAGAATGAGTTTGACAGCCATACATTAGACATTTAAAGTCATTGCTCTTCTCTGTCCCAATTCCCAACGTAAGTCCACACAAAAGAGAAAGGTAAATACACTGGACCCTTGCTAGAACGTGCGTCTATATAACGCGAATTCTGATACAGGTCACAGTCACAGAGCCCAAATTTAGCAATGGTCATTAATTTTCATTGTAACGCAGTCCCCGCTAGAACTCGGGACTTGGTATGGATCCCAAATCCCACGTTCTAGTGAGGGTCTGGTATATTTTGAACTGCACAAACTCTTTCAGTCAGAAACAAATTACCTGAGTAACTGATCATTGGTTTGTGCTTTGTTTTTAAAAACTCAAAAAACGTGTCTGATTTTCTCTGAAAGAAAAAATAATTATGCACCTTAGGTTTTGGTCTTTGATCTAAAAAATAAATAAAAATCAGGTTTATCAAAAGGTAGCTAGGAAGAAAAATAATACAGAGAAAATGGTAGTATGGAGTAAGCTGGACACAAAGTACAATACATAGAGCTCTTTGAGGTTCTTTGGGATGAAAGCCACTGTAGAATCATAGAATACTCTCATTTGCTTAATCCTACCTGACAGGCTCCCGCCACCGTTTTAACCAGTTACAGCAATTGGCCATCAGACTAAACATCCCTCTTCGCCAGCCATCCAGGGCCAAGAAAGCTACTGAAATTGTGTGTGGACAGGTCAGAGAACTTCAGTGAGAGAGACAAGAAGGTGGAGGAACAGAGATCACCAGCTCAGGTGCAATCTTGTCACTAATAGCAATGAGGAAAACAAAACAAAGAACACAGTCAGTCCCCAAGCGTAACCAAAGCAAACTTTCTTTCCCTTATCGGGAAGAGCCACCCCACTTATAACCACCCCTATCCTAAAGCTCTGTTTACACTGGATATTAGCCTTATTTCAGGCATCTGTGCAGTGCTAAATTAGTGTAGAGGAGAAAATCTGCAACTTGCACCAGTAGGATTTATCCAGTTTTCAAGCAGAAACAAATGCCAAGGTACAAATAGCAGCATTCTTGGATAACCCATCACACAGCTATGCTGATGGCTAAAATCAGTGATAATTCCAAGTGTAGTCCCGATCTAAAATCCTAATGGGAGGAGCATCAGCACATAGGCCTTTGGAAAAGGAGATGGAGCTATTTTTAAACATAAACTTTTGAACTGCTTTGGCTTCTGATTGCTTATCTACCCACATCTGGAGACTTGAGTAGTCTCAGATGCTTCCTCTTCCACATCTGCTTTGCCTGTGCCAATTTTTGTGGGATTTACAATCCCATTTTCCTGTTTGTTTTTTGGAGTGACAGGGGAATATTTCTCTCTCTATTGTTGCTGTGTAAAACACCCATACAAATAGAGGAAACTGATTATACCTAAAGCTTATGCCCAAATAAATTTGTTAGGGCTTGGTTACACTTACATCTTTATAGCGGTTTTGGTTATACTTGTCCTCGTATACAGCTATAGGGATAGCGCTATAGCGTGTCCACACTGAGACCCGACAGCGGTATAGTGTGGCCATATTTCTGGCACTTGCAGCGGCACGGGAGTGGTGCATGATGGGTAGCTGTCCTAGCATTCATCTGGGTGCAACATGCTTTTCAAACAAGGGGGTGAGGGGGAGCATGTTGCGTGTATGCGGAGGGAGAGACCGAATGGCTTTTTTTTTGCCTGGTGAGAGTGTCAGCAGAAGGTTTTTAGGCTCTGCATTTCAAAGACATTCTGCTTTAAGCTCGCTCACAAGGTAAACATTTGCATTGCTGATTTGTCAAGTTCAGAGAGAAACTCTGAAAACCTACTTCCACATTCCTCCAGCTGAGTTCAAAACAAAGGGAAGAGACGCCATTTGCCTTAAATGGCTCGGGCGTCTCCAGAGATCACTTAAAGCGCTTGAAGTGTTAATGCCCATTCACACTGGAGATAATACGGAGCAGTCAATACGCAATAGCTGTTAATCCTCTGGGAAGGGAGGATTACCAGGACCCGTATAACTGTGGGTTTATAGCACTTTACGTGCCTCGCCAGTCTGGACGGGTAGGAGTTATAGTGTTCCTACAGGCTTTATAGCACTATAAAGTGCCAGTGTAATCAAGCCCTCAATCTCTAAAGTGACACAACGACTTCTCTTGTTTTTTGTTGATACAGACCAACTGGGCTATCACTCAAACTTGATTATACACAATGGGCAGTCAAATGCAAAGTAAACAAAAATTTAAGAATGATCTGATTTCAAGGTAGAATGATCTTAGGTGCTATAAACAACAGTATGAGACAAGTGTGATTTTTAAATTAGGTGTCCCTTCATGCTTCTTTATGCAGATGGCACAGAAGAGCCTACCACATCTAATAATTAACCAGAGTAACTTTCCTATTATCTAGTGGCTGATATAGAAGAGTATGGGAGCCACTCTTCCCAACACTGCCATCCCTTTCTTCACTAGAGTCAGCAACAGCATGCTAGTAAGAAGCCCATATCGCCATCGCCAGCTTTTGGAAAGCACAAGTATGCTGGGATTACTACAAAAAATCTGTCCTCAGAATCTGCTCAAAGATAATATCTCTAATGCCAGCCTCTGACTAATGAGGCTTCAAAGTTATCAGCAGCTTATCTGGCAGCTTGGAGACAGACTGTCTCCCCAAACATTCCAAAGCTTTCCAGGGGTGGAAGGAGTGTCTCTACAACAGGGATCGGCAACCTTGGCATGCGGCCCTGCAGGGTAAGCACCCTTGGTGGGCTCGGCTGGTTTGTTTACCTGCCGCATTCACAGGTTTGCTGCTCCGATCCAATGGGGGCTGCGGGAAGCGGCGCAGTGCCCCCATTGGACGGAGTGGCAAACCATGGCCAGTGGGAGCCACAATTGGCCGAACCTGTGGATGCAGCAGGTAAACAAAACAGCTGGGACAGCTAAAGGTGCCTACCTAGGGGGCAGGGCGCCAAGGTTGCCGATCCCTGCTCTACAACCACACTCCCTCCTCTAGTCTCTTGGTTGCTGGTGGAAGTCTTCAGCAAAATAGTAATCTCCCCGTCTGTCTCTTCCTCCCTCATAAATAACCACATCACCTATTTTTGCTACTGCTCATGGCTTTCCCAGCGAGTAGCATGAAACCAGTAGCTCAGGGGTTCTTAGGGGATTGTGATTTCTCGGGGTGTCACAAAGGTATTACCTGGGGGGGGGGGTTAGGGGCTGTCAGCCTCCACCACAAACCCCACTTCTCCTACAGAATTTACAATAGTTTCAAATATTTTTTTAAAAAAAATTCTAAGGGGAGGGGGTTCACACTTGAAGCTTGCTGTGTGAAAGGGGTCACCAATACAAACATTTGAGAACTACTGCAGTACTGTAGTTCTTGATGGCTTCTCTGCTGCCTACAGGGTTTGAATATCAACTACAAAACAGAGCAGAACCTTGTTAGTTTCACTCTGCTGTTGCTGCTGAGCAAAGCTTGGAGCAATCGCAAAGGTCTGGAACCAAAGTAAGTGATTCTCTCTTTCACTTTCAGGGGCAAAGCATACGAGATATAAACGTAGGCAAATCATTATCAGGAGGAAAAAAAACTATATTAACAAAGCCACACAGTGAAACACAATTAAAACACATGCTTACGTATCTTCCCAGTGTAGGGCAAAACTGTTTTTAGGTAAGTCACCATGTCTTAGATTACCAAATAATTTTTGCCTTTGCTTGTGGTGAGGTAAGCTTAGGGAGCGGAATTTTCTTCCCAAGACAAGTCTGATGTCTCACTTTTTAAAAAACTTTTTTTTTTTTTAATTACTCCTCCCCAAGAAGTGATTTAATTTAATCATATCTGGTTCCATAGTTATCACATAGCTTGCCTGACTTTTCTTACATTTGAATTTTAGAGGCGATGGGATTATTTTAGTTGTATTATATTTTGAACAAAACCTCAAGGTGACTTCAACAGTAACAGCTTTTTGGGGAAAAAATTTAATACTATTCCTACCGGTGAAAACTAACTTAATAGATGTACAAAATGAGAAGGAACGCTACTATGCTATGAGACAGTAACAGATAGGGCTACTACGAATGATAGTTGAACCACTAAAAACTGTTTTTCTGTAATGCAAAGTTACTGCACAATCAGTAGCCCAAAGGTAACCATGCATCTTTCTTGCAGTGTCCAACCAATACCCTGCAGAGAGGTCTGGTCTACTGGTCTCTTCCACTCTGGGAAGAGATTTTCTTCCCGGTGGTACCAAAGATCCACTCTACTCTATCAAGAGATTGAATATGTTGTTTGCACTGTTATCCTGACGAGGTCAGTCCCAGACTATTAGAGAGACAAGGGAGGAAAGAGATTTTCTTTTATTGGACCTACTTCTGTTGATGAGAGAGACACAAGCTTTGGAGCCGCACTGAGCTCTCCCGCAGAGGAGCTCCCTGTAGCTCCAAAGTCTCTCTCGCTCCCAGGCCAACAGAAGTGGGTCCAGTAAAAGATATTACCTCACCCACCTTGTCTCACTGCAGACTTAATAGTCTGACCAAAGTTTTGCTCCCAAACTTCTCTTCCAGGACTAGAGCCCAGGAGGACGCTCCGGCTGCCCCCGCCACCCCGGAGAACGATGCGCTGGACGCCCCGGCCCAGCCCCGGTCCCGGGCTACGGTTCCCAGCAGCGGACACCAGCGAACCCCCGGTCTCTGGCCAAGCTCCCCCCGCACATCAATCTGGGAGGCGGCTCCAGCACCTTTCCGGTCGGAAAGCGCCGCCGGGCCCGGACTCCCGCCCCCCGCGGGGACAGCAGGGCCCGGGGGCACCGCGAACCCGCCCGGTCCTGACATCAACGGCGGCGCGCAGCAGCGAGGGGACCCGGGGCGGGCGCCAGGCCCCGGGGGGCGGGGTCAGAGGCTCCAGCCGGGCGCTCGCGGCCGCCCCGTTACCTGGCGCTCAGCAGCGGGGCGAGGCGACGAAGCCGCAGAGGCGCCTGTAGCCCCGCCCACCGGCTGCTCCCCGCGCGCGCCCCCATGGGGCGCCCCTCGCGCCGCGCCGCGCCCCCGCCATGAAGGCCCCGGTAGAGGGGGGGAGGCCGCGCTCGGCTCGATAACTCCGCTCCGAACCGGCTCCTCCAGGCCCAACGCTGTCCCTGGGGAAGCACGTGACCGGCTCTCCCCCGCTCACGTGACTGCCCCCCCCCCCACTGCGTTCGCCTATTGGCTGGGGTCGGGGCCAGGCGGAGACCGCTACACGCGAGGAAGAAGGGGCACGTAACTAGGATGGTAACCCCTGGTTACCGGAAACGGGGCGGGGACATCGTGTTAGCCAATCGAGGGGGCAGAGCTCTGGGAGAGCCAATCGGCAGCGGCGGGAGCGGGGCTGTTGATTAACGAGCAAGGACAACCAATTGTGTCACGGAGCGAGGGGGGGGGGCGATGGAATTCTTAAGGGGGAGATTCCAAGTTCCAGCCCATTCCCCCCTTTATAGCCTCCCCACATGGCCTCTCCTCGCTCGGCAGGGACAGGGGGACGGCAGCGCTCGCTCCATCCCTGCAGAAGGACCAGGGTGTCCTGGGGTGGCGGGCTGGGGAGCGGGCGGGCTGGGTGCCTGGTGGTGGGGGCGGGTGTGTGGGGGGAGGGGGACGTTGTCTGGCTGGGGAGCTGTGCCTAACTGTGCTATTATCTGGCTGCACAACCGGGACTGTGGGACAGCTGTGTCCCCTCGACTCTCCTAGCTGGGGTGCCTTTTGCAGCGGGCTTTGCTGTGAGAGCAGCCACTCCTGGCCTGCTCACACACTGCCTTCAGCATGTGAGTTACTTGGCTCCCAGTTATATTCTAGGAAGAGCTGTAGCCAGCCACCCTTGAATTACGCTGCATGACACCACCAGCAAATTTCCAGTCCCAGGCTTTCTGCCAGAAATGTACTACTTGTACTGCCCAACTCCTATAAAATCTGACATTTCATTAATAGAAAATGTGCACAACCCATGTTATCCCAAATGCTTCAATCCAAACACACTGCTTTAGATAAAACAAGTTTATTAACTACAGATGGATAGATTTTAAGTGATTGCAAGTAATGAGGTATAACTGTAACTGGCCCAAATGTTCTTCCTTACAAGAAAATAAAGCACAATGTCTATTCTTAAGCTAAATGAATTCAAACTCTCACCCATTGTTTTAACAGTCTTATTTGCTGAATTTCTTTCAGTACCCCAGTTCAGTGCTCCTTCCTTTGTTCTTCAGGTGTTGTGGATGCCATGGGCAGAGAGAAAGGGCTTCATTTGGGGCATCTGCTCTCCTTTCTTATAGTTCTTTCTTCAAGAAGCAGCTCCAGGGGAGGTTTAGGAGACAGAAAGTGTGCCTACACAGAAACCCCAAGCTGTTTCTGTGTCCAGATGTAGATTTTTCACCCACATCCTGTGTCCTGCCAAAAAATGGCTACTTAACCAGGTGATGGTTCATTTTATTTTGTTGACACCTGGCTGAGGGGTCAGCTTCACTTCTGTCTCTGGCAACTTATTTTTGGCCACACCCCAGACTTGAAGTTCGGGAACATGTCTTAGTTATATCATGCACAGGAATCTTATAACTTTACATACAAGATTGCCATGCATATTTTACCAGGACACTGATAATCAGCAAATTATGTGTTTTCAATTGATATACCACAAGGCATATTTTGTATAAAATTGATCATAATCCTGTGAAGAGATGAACACGAGGGTTCAGGCTGTCACACTGATGTCCCCAGGGAGTTCTCTGTCTGGGGAGCTGTGCCAGGTAGCCCTGAGGAAGTGTCTGGCTGAGGAGCTGTGCCTGGTGTCACCCAGAGGGTTTCTGTGGCTGGGGAGCTGAGACATGTCACTGAGGAGGTGACTGTGGCTGGGGAGCTGGGCTCAATGTCTCTGAAGAGGTGTTTGGCAGGGGACCTGTGCCTGGTGTCTCCGGGGAGGTGTCTGTGGCTGGGAGCTGTGCCTGGTGTCCCGAGGGGGTTTCTGTGGCTGGGCAGCTGTGCGCAGTGCCTCCAGGGAGGTGGTGGGCTGGGCAGCTGTGCCTAGGGTTGCCAATCCTCCAAGATTGTTCGGGAGCCTCCAGGAATTAAAGATTAATCTGTAATTAAACGTTATGTCATGTGATGAAATCTCCAGGAATTTGTCCAACCAAAACTGGCAACCCTAGCTGTGCCTGGTGTGAGGTCCCTAAGGGGGTATCTGTGGCTGGGAGCTGTGTCTGGTGTCTGCCTGCGGAGAACCCGGAGTGTGGTGCCCCAGGGGAGGTGTCCGTCCCTCTCTGGATCTGGGTGGGAGAGTTACGACCTGCTCAGAAAATGTTGACGAAACTGAACTTTTAAGGAAGCCTAGGAATGATTTTTTTGCAGACTACTCTTTTACCTTATGCAATTTCTCTCTCTGTAAACCAGCGCTTGGCGCTCAGCAGCCTCCTGGCTCCGGCTGCCCTGGAGCTCTGCGCATCCTGTTTATGCTCCATGAAAAACACTAGGGAATGTTTCCTGGAAGTGTCCATCCCCCTACCCCCTTGTCACTCCCCCCCACAGCTCGCCAGGACGGCTGGAGTCTGGCAGCAGATCCCCTGCTGCTGCGGTGCTGCTCTTTCACTCAGAAGCTGCAGCAGGCACAGAGCAAGCAGAGAAGCTGTACTAAGGCGACCTATCTGTCCATATCTCCCCAGCACCAGACACGCGTGCCTGGTAACCCCTTCCAGCTGCTTTCTGTAAGGATGAGGCTGCTAGGCAGGCACTGCCTCGCTTTCCACACTTGCTTTGTTATGGTGATTGCTCTCTCAGAGGCCAGGACATGTAAGTAAATTCAGCAGCTTCAAAACTTAGGCGAAGTTCACACTTGCTTGTTTGTGTGGATAATTCGGATTGGTTTTGTACCTTCCCTTAGCCCTTGTTATGCAGAGCACCTGGAAACTTACTGTGCCTAACAAGGCGATGGTGACAGCGGTCTTTTAATCTATCAGGCTCCTCAGTTGCAGTCGTTGATAAAAAAAAACATTACTGCTTTGCACGTTTGTGAATTTCCTGCTTGCCTGTTTTCTCCTGAGGACAGATCCAGAGCCATTGAGATAGCAGAATTCGGAGTAATTTAAGCCATTAACCGGCATTTGTGTCAAGTTCGCTTTGCCCCGGGCATCAGAAGGAGAGGGGGTTTGTTCTGAAAACGTGACAAGCGTTCCAATGGTAGCTCTAACTTCTCCCCCTTACCCATCCGTTGTTTTTTTTTACAGACCCCTTATCTTTGTGCAATTCATGAACTTTGAGCTTCGGCGTTGCTGTTTTTCGTTTTTCGTCAAAATGCATTAATGTGGGTTAGCAAACCAGACTCCCCGTACACTGTTTTAGCTAAATGTAGAGGTCATTTTTGCTGCAGAAACAAGTTGATGTTGTTAGCACTAAAACAAATATGCAGTCCTGTGACAAGTAGCCTCTAAAAGAGGCTTGTTGAATTCAAGCTGAGGCCTTGCTTTGCTCCTGGTCAATATTTTGAATGTTACTTATTTCCAGTGAATTGTTAGTACAACTCTAGTGTTGAGAAAGTGCTTTGGTACAGACAATTTTTACATTTGACTTATTATTCACTTGTTTCCTTAAGTCAAATGACTGTGTCTGAAGGTTGCCTGAGCAGCATAACTTCAAAGCTGATGCTTTGAAATTAGGCAGGATGCTACTGGTAATGTGGATTAGATGGAAAAGATATGTCCAAATAGCCTTTTGTTAATGTAGAAAGAGGAAACATATTCAGAAGTAGTGGGGGAAGGGGTCAGTTTGCCCTCAGGTCAAACAGCACTCTTCTGCTGGTGCTAGAGTAAGAACATTCACAGGGAAGTAATTAGTGGCACTAGCAGAATTAGAACCTTTAAAATGTAAGCATGTTTCTGACCTGTTTAATGATTAAACAGTCAGAAAAAAACCCTAATATTTACCATTCAACCTTTTGTTTAAATGCTGGAGAATGACAAAAGCTCATTTTCTACCTCATTTCTGTGCAGAGCCTAAAAGAACCCCCCTTTTTTCTCATGCCCTTTTCTTCTTTATTCATGCCTGCTTGCTTAGTTTTCTCTCTTCCCTTACTCCCCTATTACATTAGCCTCCCACTTATCTTTCCATGAGCATTTATCTTTGAACATTCAAATTACCATAACAGTGCAAACCCCAACTGGTTCATCTAGGCTAGTATTCCGGTTCTGGCTTTAACCAATGCCAGGTATTTACAAAAGCATCCCCAATAATTCCTCTTCTTGTCATGGACTCGTTAAATTTAAGGCCGGAAGGGACCACCAGACCATCTGTTTGACTTCCTCTATCTCACAGGCCACCACAACCACCCAGCACCCGCTTAAACCCAACAACTGACATTATACAGCCCACAAGTGATTAGCCTATGATGTGCCACAGGCAGAGAGCAGGAGGGACTGAAGTATTCCCATGCCCTTGTAATATCAGGGAATTCATCCTGCAATGGTAGAGAATTGTGTATTACTATAACCATCATAGAAACTTTGCTTTTGTGTATGACTGCTAATCCACTTACGCCTTGAAGCATGAGGATGGCCAGCCCTTATAAATGTTGTTATATGAACTATAACTACTTATGCTGTTCAAATTCATATAAGTGGCTAATCAGTTTTAACTAAAATATTTTTCTCAATAATATCCTGTAGCACTGAGCACCTCAGGATTAGTTATAACCTGCATCAAAAAAATCCTTTTATTGAATTTTAATGTGCTGAATTTTCATTTCATCAATAGTCCTCTTTAGAGCTGGTTGGGAATTTTCTGTTGAAACAAAGCATTGTCAGAAAATGCCAATTAGTTGGACTCAAAATGTTTCGTGAAAACATCTCGGGTTTGCCAAACTTTTGTTGAATTGCAGCCAGGGTTCCATCAGCAACCTGCCCAGTTTCCTGGTGGGCTGCTTGGGACCCCCAGCTCTTCCAAGGATTGTGGCTCTGGGACAACTGTGCTACGTGCACTGCCCCAGGGCCACAGAGTCCTGGCAGCTGCTGATTGTAATTTATATGATTCTTGTCCATTCAAACACTGCTTTACAGCCGTGGTGAAACTAACGTCAACATGATTCTTGTTAATCAGCTGCTACTGGGGTCCCTGGGAGCATATTGCATTTCAGAAATGCCCTCTGTCAGCATTGCCAGAACAAACGAAATTCAGAATTTCTGGTTCACTGGAAACTTAAAGAAAAAAACATTTAATTCTGAATTGGAACAAAACCAAATTTTGAAATATTTAATTTTCCTGCTAATCAAAAATCCCAAATTTCAGCCAGCCCTGCTCCTCTTGTTCTTGTATTATAAGAAAAAATAAATTGGATATCCCAAATGTCCTTCTGTAGACCGTTAATTATTTTGCATGACTTTGAAGAAAAAAACCCAATGTTACATTAAAAACATTAAGGTGAAAAGTCAAGCACTCAAAATTCAGGTAATGCCAGACTTAGCATTACTCGTACAACCATAATTTAGCATCCTTGTGCTCATGCATTATGAATAGGGCCCAATCAAATTCATGGCCATAAAAAATGCATCGTGAATCGTGAAATCTGATGTCTCCCTTTGAAATCTGGTCTTTTGTGTGCTTTTACCCTATACTATACGGATTTCACGGGGGAGACCAGCATTTCTGAAACTGGTGGTCCTTACCCAAAAGGGAGTTGCAGGGAAATCACAAGGTTATTTTAGGAGGGTTGTGGTATTGTCATCCTTACTTCTGTGCTGCCTTCAGAGCTGGGCAGCTGGAGCATGGTGGGTGTTGACTGGGTACCCAGCTCTAAAGGCAGTGCCCTGCCAGCAGCAGCACAGAAGCAGAGGTGCCAATACCATATATGGGCACCGACTCCATGGGTGCTCCAGGGCTGGAGCACCCAAGGAAAAAAAATTAGTGGGTGCTCAGCACCCTCCAGAAGCCAGTTCCCCTCCCACTCCAACATCTGCTTCTGGCCCTGCTGATCAACTCCTCCCCTACCTTCCCAGCGCTCAGCTGTTTTGTAGCATGCAGGAGGCTTTGGGAGGGAGGGGAGCTGGGACGGGGCATGTTCAGGGGAGGGGACGGGGAAGAAGCAGGGTGTGGGTGGGAAGGGGCAGGGCCTGGGGCAGAGCAGGGATGGGCAGAGGAAGAGGTGGGACGGGGCACAGGTGTAGGGGTGGGGGTGGGACCTGAGTTGGAGCGTGGGTTTGAATACCCCCCCACCCCCGAGCCTGAAGGAAGCTGGCACCTATGATACCATACCATGCGATCCTTACTTCTGTGCTGGTCCTGATGGCAGCTTTGCCTTCAGAACTAGGCTCCCGGCCAGCAGTCGCCATTCTCCGGCCACTCAGTTCTGAAGGCAGCAGCACAGAAGTAAGGGTAGCTGTACCGCAATCCTCCCTACAATAACCTTGCAAACCCTCCCCACAGCTCCTTTTTGGGTCGGATCCCCTACAGTTACAACATTGTGAAATGTCAGATTCAAATAGCTGAAATCATGAAAATTACGATTTATTAAAACCTATGACCGTGAAATTGACCAAAATGGACCATGAATTTGGTAGGGCCCTAACTGAGTCAGTCTGTGTCTCTGCCTTTAAAGCCTTCCATCCTGTAGTTAAATCAACATGAGCAGACCCTCGCACCTGCGTGGAGCCTCGCCAAAG
Organism: Dermatemys mawii; assembly: GCA_007922305.1. Lineage (NCBI taxonomy): Eukaryota > Metazoa > Chordata > Testudines > Dermatemydidae > Dermatemys > Dermatemys mawii. The sequence goes on from ML677351.1 coordinate 17,535,196, forward strand.
TCATGTGAGCACCATTCTAACCTTTAGGCCTTTAGCATCTGGGTATGTCTGCATTGGTGCTATGGGAGGACTGGGCAATAGATTGTAAATTCTTCAGGGCAGTGACTATATTTAATCTGGTATACTGGATGACAAAAAGTAAACTGTCAGTGCTCAACAGAGTAACAACAAACACCTGTTAAACTTGTTCAGAAGAAAACAGTGTTTTCCTTCAAGACACTTTGGGACCAGTTTTCAAGATCAGTTGCATCATCTAACCATATATTTACACATGTTCAGTTACATATAAAAATATATATCTTATGTGCATAGCCTAATGAAAGAATTACACATGAAAAGAGATTTACTTTGCATGTCCCTGGAGATGGGAAAACCTCTGTATGTAGGGGTTCCGTTACTGGTTCACATATTACTAATGCATTTAATAAAAAATCTGATTCTTGGAAGCAAGGAGTTAATTGCTACATCACAGCCATATCACTGATTTAACTCCACTTTCTGCACCAGCACTATGTTTAATATTCTTTTTTGCTTTTTTTTAGAGCTTGTGGGCCAAATCACAGGTAAACTACGGTTGCTTTGTGCTCCTTTGATGACACAAAACAACTGTAAACCCTTCTTAACCAGCCCATTTAAGCCAGATTTATGGCTGCTTTGCAGCACCAGAAGCATAAATGGAGTGAACCAGTGAATCTGTTTCTGTGTTCTTATTTCTTTCAACAGTACTGTTTCTAAATAGGCACCTGATAAATAATTGTTAGATGATTATGGCTCATCCAGTGCCTATTGACATCAATAGCAAGATTCTCAATGGAGTTCAGTTGTAGTTTGATCAGGCCTATTATACAGTGGAACCCTGCAATACTGTGCCCCGTGATAGCGCAAAGCCGCTTATATCGCGGGGCGTGTGGGGCTCCCGACAACAGCAGCACGTGGTATTTTGATGTTGCGTGACCCCGCAATACCACGACCCCGCGTTTACCACGGTGGATATTTTTGGACCCCGACTGTCGTGGTATTGCGGGGTTCCACTGTATTTACATTTTGTTTGACAGAGTCATGAGATAATTTGAATTCCAGTGATCAAACATACAGTATAGATAAGGATTATTTTTAATGAAACAGCAGAATGCATATAAAGACAGACCTGTTCAGCAGATGAACTAATATACCTTCCTTGCACTCCAGTAAAAATACTGAGGGACGAAGCACAGGAAATCACAAAAAGAAGTGACAAAACTCATTTCTGCTTCAAAGGTAGTAGGATCAGGCCTTTTGGTGAATGTGAACAATTTGTCATGGTTAAAAGTAAGAGGGAACATTTCCATAAACATATTAAAAAAGAAATTAACCCAACTGTTGTGTACAGAAGGGCCACCAACAACAGCTATGTTGTATTGCCAGGATTACAATGTTACAGTGGATTAGCATTACCCAACAATTTATTTACACAGTAGCGGTTACTGGAATTGGAAGGTTGTTGCTATGGGGAATCTGCCCACATGAAACTTTTTTAAGCCATCTGTGATTATTCTTAACATATATAACTTTATTATTACTGAGTCCTGATCTCTTTCAGCCACTACTTTTTGTCCCTCAACGTTGAAAGCTGCTGCACCACTCTATCTTTATGGATAGCTCAAATGGTCATCTTTGATTAGAGAGAGACAAGATAGGCAAAGTAATATATTTGATTGGACCAACTTCTGGTACAACAGACAAGCTTTTGAGTTTCACAGAGCTCCTCTTCAGGTCTGGAGAAAGAAACTAGAGTGGCTGAATAAAATATAAGGTGGCACATGTTAAGCATAAAGGTTACACACAACATGAACTTTCCTTCAGGGGGAAAACTTTTCCATCATATTAAGAGTTCTGTATGTGTGATTCTTCACACTTCAGCAGGGCCGACTCTAGGTTTTTTGCTGCCCCAAGCGGCTGCTCCCCCTGAGCCCAGAATTCTAAAAGTGGCGCCTATCCAGAGGTGAAAGTAAGCCCGTAAGCCCCAGTACAGCGTACCTCAAGAGCCAGTGCACCATATCAGGGCACTCAGCTTCCTCGGGCTGCAATTTAAAGGGTCTGGGGATCCCAGCAGTAGCCGGAGCCCCAGGCCCTTTAAATTGCTGCCAGAGCCCCGCTGCTGGAGCCCTGGGGTAGCAGCAGCAGAGCTCCGGAGGCTATTTAAAGGTTCAGGGCTCCTGCTGTCTCTGCCTCCCTGGTTCTTTAAATAGCCGCTGCTTCCCCAGGGCTCCAGCAGCTATTTAAAGCAGTGGTCTTCAAAGTGTGCGAGACCCCACCACCGATCCCGCCCAGGAGACTGCCGAACTCGGCCGCAGTCTATTTTTGTCCCGCCGAAATGCCGCCGCAGAAAGTGGAAGCTTTTCATTCGGCGACATTTCGGTGGACATACACTATGGGGCTGCGTGTGGATGGCGGATTGCAAAAAGGAGCCACGGCAGTAAATCTTTGAAGAACGCTGATTTAAAGGACCAGGGCGGCAGAGGCAAGGGGAGCCCCAGTCCCTTTAAATGGCCCCCAGAACCCTGGTGTAGTGCAGGGGCGGGGGAGCTCCATGGACTATTTAAAGGACCCAGGGCTCCCTTGCCTCTGCTGCTCTGGTCCGTTAAATTGCCACTGCTTGGAAGCAGCAGCTATTTAAAGGACTGGGGCAGTAGAAGCAGGGGAGCCCCAGGCCCCTTAAATAGCCCACGGAGCCCTGGGATTAGCGGGGGTTCCGTGAGCTATTTAAAGGGCCCAGGGCTCAGCCACCACTGCCACCATGGGCCCTTTAAATTGCTGTCAGAGGCCCCTCTGTGGATGCCCGGCAGGGGGAGGGGAGGGACTTACTGGTATAGGGTGGGCTGGAACTTGCTCTTGCTCCCAGCCCCGCCCCTTTCTGCCTGAGACCCCGTCCCTTCCAGCACCATACCGGGGAACAGAGGGTTGGAAGTGGCGCCTTTTTTTTTTTTTTTTTTTTTTTTTTGGTGCTCGCTCCCCCTGACCTTAAATCCTGGCTACATCACTGGCCCATGCAACAAAAAGCAGAAGAAATGCAATGAGATAGTTCTTGTGGGAGATGCCTACATTTGATAGGATATCCACTGATACAGCTATGGTGAGCCCCTCAGTTACGTTCCTTGTATTTAATAGACTAGCTGTAGTATTGTGTTTGAGGCACGTAGACTAGTTTTAATACTGTGTTTGAGGCATGCCACCCAAGAGCAATCCATAGCAAAGGATAAATGTTTTTCAAATGGGAAGGTCCATAGTGCTCTTGCTAATACACTGTATCAATTTCACTCTTCTGTTAGTCTATTTAGCAGTGCATAAGCAATGGAATGCTCTCCATTGCCGGCATATACATGCCAGTGCATCAAGATTTCAGATAATCAAAACAATCTTCTTTCTGACCAAAAGTTATGTCTGCCTCAACTGATGCTCGTAGGACAGTGATGAATATTATGGGCATTCTGTCTGATTATGCACTGCAGGTCTCATACGTTCATTCTAATCTGACAGGGTAAATTGTGAAAATGCTAATTAGTGCAATGCAGGTATAGAACTGTGGTGCCCATCAGCTAACATGTCAGCCTCACTGTCTACCCCTATGACTTGGACTTTTTCCAGGTCTGTTCATCCATATCTTTCTTGTTGACTAGAAATCGCCGAAAACAAATACAGCAACAAAAAAGTCCAATTTAGATGCTGTATCTGCAGTACCAGGAGCAGAATGTATTCAGGGCTTGATTCAAAACTCATTGAAATCCATGGGAGTCTCTCCACTTTGAATCAGGTCCCAGTAGAATAGTGATTGCTACAACAAAATCTTCTCCAACTCATTTTTTCACAACACATTTAAAATGAAAAGTCAGTAGTAATAACAACACAGAAATGTGCAAAAAGTAAATAATGATACACATGCAGCATTACAACTATAAAATACGTAGGTTGTCCGTAAGTATCTCCATTAACATTTGTAGAGGGACATGAATTTCTTTTCACATCATCAGGCCAAACAATTTTCAAGCTGTGCTATTAGCATCATCTGCTGAGATTTGGCATTGTGTACTGGATTGTTCACCTTAGGCTGTGAGGTATTCCTATAGCATTCAGAAGTATTAGCAGGCATCTCTTGGCTTATAAAAAGCACATATGGTCTCATCTAAAATAAGTGGTTCACAGAATCCCTTACTTCTATGTAATTAAAACAGGTTATTCTACCATATTGTACGATTCTGCATCATTTTTCATCCTGCTTGTCAAATCTCTCCTTTTTTTAAAATACCCAGGATTAAAACAACTTTTTCCATTAACACAGTGACATTTAAATGATGCTCTGGGCATGGTTTTGTACAAACAGATCTAAGAGCACCCGTAAATGTCAAATCAGGATATATATTTTTTGGCAACACAGACAAAGCAAACCTGAAATATCCTTCCTCTCCCACATTGTCTGACAATGCTGCACATGGCTACAGCGTGACTACCAACTCGATTGTGATTTTTGTACTAGCACCTCACTCACTCACATTGCTGAGCTGTACAATGTGAAAAATGTTTGGTTCTACAAAGTTTTGTCTCAGCAGTATGCCTCCGAGTTCCTGGTCAGGAAACGTCGAGCCAATTCTTTTATGGAAGAAAGTAAGAAGGGAAATTTAGAAAGGGAATGCATTGAAGAACTGTGCAATAAAGAAGAAGCCAGAGAAATATTTGAAAATAATCCTGAAACGGTAAGAATTTGATGAGCATTTGAAAACTGGAGAACAGTTTTGTGCCAACGGGGAAGAAAAAAATCTGGAAATGCATAGGTTTTTCATATAGCAGGGCTAAAAAGTATGCAAGCCAAGAGTGAAATGCTTCCATGTGCAGAGTGTCAGCCCAATGCATATGCACATTACCTATTACCTATTGTAAAATAATGCACATTGGAAAAAATAACCCCAACTATACATACAATATGATGGGGGCTAATTTAGCTACAACTAATCAATGAAAAGATCTTGGGGTCATCGTGGATAGTTCTCTAAAGACATGCATGCAATGTGCAGCAGCAGTCAAAAAAGCAAACAGGATGTTAGGAATCATTTAAAAAGGGATAGAGATGAAGGCGGAGAATGTCTTATTGCTCTTATATAAATCCATGGTGCGCCCACATCTTGAATACTGCGTACGGATGTGCTCTCTTCTCAAAAAGGATATACTGACATTAAAAAAGGTTCAGAGAAGGGCAACGAAAATGATTGGGGGTTTGGAACAGGTCCCATATGAGGAGAGATTAGAAAGGCTAGTACTTCTCAACTTGGAAAAGAGGAGACTAATGGGGGATATGATAGAGGTATATAAAATCATGAGTGGTTTTACTTACTTGTTCCCATAATATAAGAACTAAGGGCCACCAAATGAAATTAATGGGCAGCAGGTTTAAAACAAATAAAAGGAAGGTCTTCTTCACACAGCACAGTTAACCTGTGGAACTCCTTACCTGAGGAGGTTGTGAAGGCTAGGAATATAACAGGGTTTAAAAGAGAACTGAATAAATTCATGGAGGTTAAGTCCATTAATGGCTATTAGCCAGGATGGGTAAGGAATGGTGTCCCTAGCCTATGTTTGATAGAGATGGTGAGGTGATGGATGGCAGGAGAGAGATCACTTGATCATTATCTGTTAGGTTCACTCACTCCGGGGTACCTGGCATTGGCCACTGTCAGTGGACAGGATATTGGGCTGGATGGACCTTTGGTCTAACCCAGTACGGCCATTCTTAAGTTCTTATGTTTTTAAGGAAGACAGAGCGGATGCATAAAATATGGCTGTGCGTAGGTTCTTTTGATTTTTTTTTTTAAAAAAGGCACAAATTTTCTAGCACTCCATACATGGAACACCCATTGGCTTCAAATGAGAATTTTACAAAGAGACCGCTTGCGGAACAAAATATCCAAGTATGGCCCTTCCTCTCCTAACAAATTGCTGGTTCAGCCATTTTTATTGTAAAGATATTGGGCACCCTTGCTGAAGGACTTTCTTCTAAGTACAAGAGTCCAGTGCCTGAGTTCATGCACAGCACACTGGATCTACAGTGTTAAATGTTTGAGACATTAAATTTGTATTACAGAATGGACATTAATCAGTAGATATATAAAGTTAGAAAATTAATTATCTTATTTGTGGATGTAAATAAAGTCTGTATTGTTTGCATGATCTGCCTTTGATCAAATAGCACAGGCTATGGGGCTACTTTGAGTGTTAGGGTTATAGTTTGTAATTTTTAAAAAATTACCGCATAAGGGTTCAGTATTATTAATCACTTAGTTAAATAAAAAGCCAAAACATTTTCCCATTTCATTTTAAATATAAATACTTGTTCAAAGCTAGACTTTTTTAGTACCTGTCATTTTTAGGTGCAATTTTGTTCCCAGGATTAATTTTGCGTGAACATCTTGCCATATAGGAGGCAGATTTTCAAGGGCAGAAAGAAAAGTTATGCGTTAATTGCCCTTTATGCCATTGAAAATTTTCTAGGTGTCCAAATATCAGACTGCACCCGCAAATCAGGCACTTGTGTCTACGAAAAGACAGGCCAAGACTCCTTTGAAAAGTCTGAATTACTTCTTTTTTAGATCTTATCTGCCTGTAACGTTTCACTCGGACTGCCACTCGGTACAGGACTTTTAGGCACAAACAATAGAAGGAACAGTGTTTTGCCCCTCTTTATTTTTGGGGCCTCCATAGCGTGTGCTGACTCAGGACAGATTGGTCCTTTCTCCCTCTCTGACTTGGAGAGAAATGCTATGTCCTGCTGAAACGCAATCTCCCACTTGGAGAGCAGAACCATAAAGGGAGAGGATTCCTCACCTATTTTTTTCTTGCCCCTCCCTCCCTCTGGTAATCTGGAAGCTTGTGTTTGAATCTAAAAACAAGTTTTTGTAGAAGATTCCTAGTTGACTCCATAGATGAATAAAAATGATGATTGACGGACCTCTTCTTTCTTTCATCTCCGTTTTCAGTTACAGTGCAGTGGTTTCTAAACTGGAGTTCATGAACCCCTGGGGGTTTAGGAAATGTTACAGGAGGTTCTCAGGGGAAAAATTCCCTAATGGCAGACATCTGTCCATAGGGACCCTGCGCAGCGCAGGGCCAGCAGCCTGGAGCCTTGAGGACTTCCACAAGATAAGCAGATCGAAGCAGGCATGTCTATCACACTGAGGAGATTTAAACTTCAAGACTCCTTATAAGAATTAGAAAGGGAGGTGGATACTTTTTCCTGTTTTTAAAATTAAATAGGCTGCTAGTGTTGTTTTTAAAGAACAAGTTTAAATTTTGTTGTAACGTCCGTTGTCTGCCTGGACTGCTCAAGACCTGAATGCTTGTGTAGGAGGAACTCTTTAAGTTGGCTTTTTAAATACCTACATGCTGTTTCACATCTGATACTCCTTGATGAAACATAGGAGCCAGGAGTGCGAGTGTGGGTGGGTGTAGGGGTGTAACAAGGGTCACGTGCCGCCCCTGCATCAGCGTGACCTCCCCACCCTCCCGCAGGTCCCTTCTCTTTTTCTGGCAGTGCCCCCCAGATTCCGGGGAGCACACAGGTTTGCCCCTGCAGCCTTTTTTTTCTACTGGTGCCTCTGATAAGAGCCTTGTCTTATAATAAGCTTAATCAAAACTGATACCAGCTACAAAAGTGAGATCTTAGAAGAGTGTTGCAGTTTTCATAATGTAACAAAAATGCTGTAATGATAAATAATAAGCATGTCATAAAAACACATTTTATATTTCCAAGATCACTGCTTTTATAATTTATGCTGAGGTAAGGGAGAAAATCCCTGGAAATATTCATTTTTAGGAGGGGGTTCACAAGACTTGACATTTTAGTGAAAGGGTTTCGTGGGTGGTTAAAGTTTGGGAACCACTGAATTACAGCACAAATACCTTTCAGTAAATGTCTAGTTAACATTTTATAATCATTCCAATTATCTTAAAACTTACTAAATTTATCTTATTCTTTTTACAGGAATATTTTTACCCCAAATATCTAAGTAAGTACCCATCCCGCTGAACCCACAAAAAGCACACCTCCTTGTGTGCTATACTTTATCATAGAGGTTGTGTGATACTGAGGGCTTTCTTCGCACTTGCATACTATCAGTTGAGTTAGTCCAATAGCAATAGCTGGGTGTTTTCCTTTTGAATTCTGATGTCCAGTAGCTCACAGGCTCTTCTGTACAGTTAGAACCTGACTGAGCCATTCAGAATGTGAGGCTGGGATCTAGTGTTCTTAATGTGTTGACTGGTTTTCTAGCTCTAACTGTGTGAGGACAGGTTCTTTGAAGGTGCAGTGCTTAATTTCCGTTGTGATGATTTCAGTTTAAATGGGTGTTTGGCCCATAAGCAGATTGTGTTGGTCTCTGTTTACAGGCTGCCTCGGTTCCCATCGAGCAGGGATTTTCAGGATTACTGGTGTTACTACAGATTCCTCGAGTGACCTGAGAACCTGTGTGAAAGGTAAAAATTTATAATATAAATTTCACAAACAATACTGAAACAGAGTTATGGTATCTTTAATACTGATTTGGGTTTAAGCATACCCCCCTTTCTACAGAGTAGTTCACCTAGTAAGAAAAAAGAAACTAGTATTTTAACTCATAATACAGATATCTAGAAAGTAAAATTACATTCAAAATAGTAGAGTTTACTCTCACCCTTGAGTAATATTCCAGAGGAATTCTGTGCCAAAAAATTAAAAATTCTGCACACAATATTTTAAAATTCTGCAAATATTATTTGTCAAAATAATACAATATAATCATGACAGTTTCAATTATTTTGGTAATTTAGTTCAAAATATGTCAGCAAGTATGTCTGTAACAATGCAGATGCAAAAAAAGGTTCTGATAAAATAATTTTAACAAATAGATTCCTTATTAGGCATATTCATATAGAACTTGGAGTAATTCATTTAAATTACAGTACAGAACTGTATTTCCTGCACCCATCAGAAGCAGTGCAAAGGCTTGAGCAGAGGGGTTGGGGGTGACAGAGGAGCTGAGGGAGAGGGAAGGAGCCTGGAGTGAACCTGGAGGGTTGTTGGGTATGGATGGGAGAAGTATGGAACAGGTTTTTGTGGGGGAGGAGGATCAGGATTGTTAGGGAGTTGGGGAGCCTCCCCAGTACAGACCCTGGCTGATTCCAAACCTCTCTCATTTTTAGGCACATCCACCCCTGTCCCAGCACTCCCAATCCTGATGGGTCCCTGCAGCCCCCCTGCCCCATCCCCATGTGTTTCTGCAGTCCCACTCCCATTCAGCTCCGATTCAATGCTGTCACCCACTAGCTCCTGAGTCCTGCACCCCAGTCTGTCCTCTACTAGCCATTCTGAACCCCAGTCTGTGACCACCTTGCCCCAGTAGCCCCATGTGCCCCACTCTCTCTGTCCTAATCTGGCTGCATGGGCCAGATACTGTGATGAACAACTGCTCCTGGGGGAATTCCGTGCCACTGTGTGCACACACAAATCTCCCCACCCCACAGAAAATACATTCTGCCCCAGAAATGCATCGGTTCCACCTTTTGCCCACCAGAGGTCACTGTGGCACCAGAACAGCCTTCTGCCTTCATACTGTTGACTGTTCTGGTGCCACAGTGGCCTCTGCTGGGGGAAAGGCAGGACTGCAACACTTCTAGGGGAGAAAATATTTTCTGCAGAAAAAAATAAAATTCTGCAGGATACATGAATTCTGCACATGCACACTGGCACAAAATTCCTCAGAAATAGAGTAAGAAACAGCACACAGCTATGCAACCCCAGAAGAGCTGTGGAAAGTACACAATTCCTCCAAAACCACAAGGGAATATTTTGCATCAGCCCATTACCAAATTTAGAACACTCCTCTACTTGTGTCAAGCCTGCTCTGCTTGTGCACAAGTTATACATAGCACTCTGCCTAGGTATTTTGAAAGAGTTTCCGGTCTGAATATATACTTATCCTTAAGCACCCATTCCCATGTTTGTCCTGGAGAGCAAATGAGGGCAAAAAAAAATCCTTAATAATTACACTTCACCCCGCCACAGATGATCACAAATATCTAGATTACTCTGCCAACATGCCCGCAGTCACAAATTAAAGTGTATTCTCATTCATCCTCTTTCTCTTTCCCACTCTCATTGGAGGCATGGGGAGCAGGGCAGGACTCTACAGAGGTGTGTGAGCATTTCATGTTTCTGATCACTTTCTCATTAGGACGACTAACATACTAGATATTAATTTTAATCCTAATATGGCTCCAGATGGCAAAGTAGCAAACTCCAAAACAAAGTGCTTTTTTAAAAAAGCAAAAAGATAACTTGTACAATTTTCAAACGCTTCCAAGGGCCAGATTTTTAAAATGTATTTAGGCACCTAAGTTACAGATAGGTGCATTGTGGGATTTCACAAGTGCCCAACTTCCACGAGTTACCTAAGCACCTTTAAAAATTTCAGTACGTACCTAATCTCTGCATCTATAGATGCCTACATTCCCTTATAAATCTGGCCCTTAGGAGCCTCTGTCTTATTTTCAGAAGTGACTTAGGCACTCAGCTTTGTAGACCCATTGCTTTTTAATGAGGTCTAGGTGCCTAATGACCAGATTTTTAAAGATATTTAGGTGCCTAATGGGATTTTCTAAAGCATCTACTTAGGTTAAGCACTTTGATGAATCCCACTGGCTCCTATCTGCATCTTTAGGTGCCTAAATACCTTTGTAAATCCAGCTCTGAGTGCTAAAGTCACTTTGGAAAATGGGACACAGGAGCTTTTGAAAATTTATCCCCACATCTAACTTTGCCATGTGTCCTTATTTTTATCATTCCATTTTTAATTTGAGAGTTCATATGAAAGTCAGGGGGACTAACTGGGCTTCAGTTATGCGTAATATGGGCAAATGTAGCAGCATTGCGTTCTACCAATCCACTTCCAACCTGGTCTGTAAGCCACTCGCTATTACTGACATCTAAGCCTTCTTATCAAAGATACACATCAATGCAATCTGGCATGGATGTCTAAAACCACCTGCTCAATTTGCAGTGATGTATTAAACAATCTTACGCAATCTTCATACCATACAACAGATAACACAAAATACTCCCCTCCCTACTTAAAGTGTAAACACCACAATTAGTATTTTATGGTGAAATGAGATCATAGGAATGTATCAGCTCCATAAATATAAGTAACTGGTTAGAGTTGGGGGGTGAGGAAAAGGAAACCATAGACTTGAAGTGTGGGATGACCGGAAGAACGAATCTTAAATTATGTATTTAATCAAAAGTGAGTTTACAGACTAGATGCCAAATTCACCTGGTGAAAAATGGATATACTCCATTAAAGTCAACATAGCTCCACCTGCATTCGTCAGGGAGTTTTGCCCTACTCTTTTATTGTACTATACTTACCAATGACCTTTGTCCCCAGATGTGTGAACGTATGTACTGTGCCTTTCAATAAAAAAGAATGAAAATGATTGTCTCGCTTAATCAGAGGTCTTCTTTTCTACAGACCAGGATATGGCAGCACAGAACGTATGTCTGTGTTGGTCAAGAGACAGGTGGTTTGTGACATCTGGTGTAGTCAGTGGCTGCTGGTGAGTGGGGGGGATGCAGGTACCAGGATCCTCCCAGTGACCTTCTTACCTTTCCACCGAAGTTTGGGTCACTGCCATGAGGAGTTCTCATGGAGGAGGGTTTTGGTGGTGAATGGGGGAGAAGGAGACAGTGGAAAGAATAGGGAGTCCTCACTTCACTCTCCCGCTACACTCCATCTTTTAGAATGGTGTTCCCTCTCTTTTATTATGGTCATGTTGCTTTCTCTCCTCCTCCAATCTAACCCTTGCCCTCCTATCTTCCTCCACCAATTCATCCACACTCACTCTCTCTCTCATCAATTCACCCTATTCTTTCTTTCCTGCCTCACGCCCCCTCCATCTCTTTCCTTCCATTCACCCACACTCACCCCTGCCAATCGAACCTGGCTCAGAATCCCCACAAATTCCCAGTGTTTTCTTCCTTCTACCCAATCTCCTCTTGCTCAGGAGTACCCTTCCGTCTTAATTCCCATCCATCCACACACTTCCTGCCCTCCAAGCTCACTTGTTGTTGGACCTTAGGAAACCCGAGGAGAGAGGCAGAAATGAAAGTCTCTGGCTGCAGGAAGAATGTGTAGAGAGTCCCATAGCTTGCTTTTGTGGAGTTAATCTGAGTTAGCCACTCATCGTCCGTATTCCCTTCCCTGTGCCTCCACCCTCTTCTGCCTGTAGCTGGAGTCACCTATTTGTAGCAGGTAGTACTGCACCCTGCAATGCAGCAGCCTATCTATAGGTGCTACACACTTTCTGTGGTGTGACATAATCAGTGGGGCTCACCTACATTAGCCACTCAATGACCTGTTGCCCCTGGATGTAATTGCAAATATGCAAACAAAATAAGATTATGTTATACTTTTTGCTTTACAACAGGTTAAAAAAATGGAACAGATTTTTTTATTGTAAGACACTATGGATCCCAGTTTTTCAGTTCTAATGAGCAGGTTAAAGTCAATGGAGGCACTGCAGGTTTGGGCCCATATAATATGATGGTAGTCATCCAGTTCACTGTCTATCATCTGATATAACCAATCCCTTTTTTTCCTTCTCTTTCTATTGTTAATAGTGTTTTAAAACACTACATTTTAAAAAGCAAGCCTCAAAAAGCTACAGGCCCACTCTTCACAAATACGTAATCCCAGCTTAGGAGCAAGACATTTGTAAATATGGGAGACCTCGAAAAAACTAATCTGTAAAGCTATCAGCAAACTGAAGCAAGAATAAACTCATTAAGCACCCTAGTATGCTGATGTAAGGCCAAGAAAGTGGGGGAAAATAGTCAAAGTATAAACTTACTTACCGACTTAGGGAAGTACAGGGTGAAACCGTCGGCTGTGTTCTCCATGTGGTAGACGTGTTGCACTTGGCTTTACGTTGCCATGTAGGATGCACAGAGAGTTCTCAATTCCTCTCCATGCTCCAATTTTTGATTTTTGTAAGTGAATTTAAAGTTAGTGAAAGCTGCCAGTGGAATAGCAGTAGGAGGTGAAGTTTCCAGTTTGTCAATGGAGCTTATACAGCACAGGCAGCAGGGGTACACGCGTCCACACAGCGTGACAAAGGAATTAGTCTCTGTACCTTTCAGATCTCGTCCTCTGCCGAGACAACTGGGATGATGATTGATGATGCAGACAGCTATTCACTATGTACTGAACTGAGACCTCTAGGTTAATTTACCTATGTCACTGAAGAGCCATCGTTTGGTAGTGGCTTGCTGCTATTACCAACCTGGGCCAGTCTGCACCCAGTAGTAATAAGCACTGTATACCAATTCCCATAAGCCATTCATTTCGTAATGGTCTTCTCTTGATCAGGGGGAAATGTTGCTGATCTATAGCTGGTAATGTTGTCTTTGGACTAGCTGCCAAAGGGGACAAAGTGCATTGTAACTTTGTAGGTAACTTACCTTTGGACAGAATTAATAGAGGGACATGTGCTATGTGGATGCTTTTTCTTGTGTGGCAAGTTTTTTTCTTCTTGTAAATGGTGACTATCAGAGGACAGGAGGAAGGAAACAAGATTATGGAAAGGCAGAGCATAGAAATGAACTTTTTTCACTGCTCTTTTCCCCCCTGTACACAGAAATTTCAAATCAGTGTAGCCCTCTGCCATGCAATGAAGATGGATATATGGAATGCATCGATGGGCAAGCCAAATACACTTGTGTCTGTAAGCCAGGCTGGCAAGGAGAGAGATGTGAAGAAGGTACAGTCCATATTGTGATTATGATGGTAGTAACTGTTACTATGGCTGAAATTAGAGCATTATTAACAGTACCATATCTTTAAATAAATAAATGAGGCAGCATATAGCGTCTCCTAGATTAAGACTTCTTGGGCTCCCCCAGTTTCCCTTCTGTGGCATACCAGGGCACAATCCAGGCCAATGAGTTGCTGTGTCACCCGAGGGTTAATC
>ML677351.1:17549230-17742217 GCA_007922305.1 Dermatemys mawii
TATGTCCTGTGCTGCGCAGCCCTCTCCTGGACAATACAGATACATTGAGTCCATTATTCCTTTAAAGGAACTACATGCACAACTTTTTACCCCATATGAAATTATCCAGACAATTCAGTTTGAACACACTGGATTAGATAAAACAATCAAACAAGTTTATTAACTACAAAGAGAGAGATCTTAATTAATATAAGAAATGAAAGATAAAAGTCAGACATTTTACAAGAAAAATAAAGATAAAATGCTGCTTGTGACTAACTGAACAAACTATATTAGATTCAAAGCAAAGTCCTCTCACTAGGTTGTGTCGAAGGAAACTCCATGCTGTTTCTTTGCTAAGATGTCAATTTTTTTCCCCTGCCCTCTTTACTACCAAAAATGGCCACTGTGCTGGTAACTGTCCATCAGCCTTGTGTACACCTGGCTGAGGCATCAGCTTGCCTTTTGTCTCCAAGGGACTGATTTGACCATTCCCCAGATTTTTCTGGAAAATATATTTTTAGTTATGATTTCAGTTTATAACTTCATATATAATAATTCTGCCATGATATTACTGATCAGCAAATTATAAGTTTTTAAATGATACTTCACAAGACATGACTTTTATAGAAGTTACTACAGTAGTATATAGGGTATGAACATGGATATATTCTGTTACACCTTCTAGATGTAAATGAATGTGAAGACCCAGCAAATAAAAATGGAGGTTGTAGCCATAGCTGTATTAATTTTCCTGGAAGCTACCGCTGTTTCTGTGATGATGGATACTATATGCTTCCAAATAAACAAGACTGCAATGGTAAGAAAAGACATGTAAAATACCATTGTACGTAAATAAATTATGTTTGGATACTACCAACTAGAGAAGTTAGGCTGAGCTATAGCTACTGTTCCTTTAAATTTCCCCCTCCTATTTTGAGCCAAATTTTGCCATCTGATGCATGTTTGATTCCCACTGATATGCCCAAATCAGTTCACTACTAGAGTTGTGTAAACCTTTTTATATGAACGCAGGCTAGTTCATTAATGAAACTGGGCTTGGGTCACAAATCCCAGACTTAAACCAGTTTCATAGCCCAAGTCAAGTTTCTACAATGGGGAGGGGACAGTTAAGATTCTTAGCTGGAAATCCAGTCTGTGAAAATCTGTGAGTTTGATGGGATTTCACTGAGTTTTGGTTTCCGTCACTTGAAAGGAAAATATTAATGAATTCTGAAGAGGGTCTTTATTAGGATGATCAGATGTCCAGATTTTATAGAGACAGTCCCGATGTTTGGGGCTCTCTTTTATATAAGCACCTATTATCTTCCACCCCATCCCGATTTTTCACACTGGCTATATAGTCATCTTACTCTTTGTGCTGCACTGCATCACTATACTTACTTGCTGGGTGTAGCCCAAAGGCCTTTTTATTGACTATAGATTTAAGTTCTTATTTTGGTAAAGGGCGTGTCTTATTATAGTTAGCAGAAAAATGTGATGGCATTTTAGCAAGAAAATAGCTTACATCATCCTGGTATTGGATTTCTTTGCTATTCACAATTTTTCTGTTGAGCTGCACTAACTAGTAGGGATACCATTGTCAAAAGATGCAAAGAGACAGACTTTCAGGCTGGATTTCACTGGGCTTCTGTTTAGTGCATGTACTTTTGTGGACACAAATAATCAATGACACCATGATTCCTATATAATCCCATTGCAGTACTGCAATCTGAGAAATGCAGGCTCACAAGTTAGTTGACCAGAGCTTGTTCATATACTTTTCATCCTTTAGATCAGAGGTTGGCAAACTATAGCCTGCGGGCCACATCCGGCCTGTGGGATCATCCTGCCAAGCCCCTGAGCTCCCAGCTGGGGAGACTAGCCCCCTCCCCCACAGCCTCACCTCACCACCAGCACTCTGGCCCTCCACTTCTGCTGGACAGCACAGCAGTGTGACTGGCTCCAGCTGGGCAGCGCAGCTGCAAGCTCCTGCTGCTCTGAGCAGTGTGGTAAGGGGGCAGGGAGTAGGGGTTGGATAAGGGACAGGGGATCCTGGGGGGCAGTCTGGGGACAAGAAGCAGAGGGTGTTTGGATGGGGGCAGAGATTCTGCGGGGAAGAGAGGCAGTCAGGGGACATGGAGCAGGAAGGGTTGGATGGGAGTAGGATTCTGGGGGGCTGGTTAGGGATGGGGGATCCTGGGAGGGGCCCCTCAGGGGACAAGGAGCAGGGGGGATTGGATGGTTTGAGGGTTGAGGGGGGCAGTCGGGGGTGGGAGGTGGGGGAGCTAATGGGAGAGGGGTCCAGGCTGTTTGGGGAGGCACAGCCTTCCCTACCCGGCCTTCCATACAGTTTTGCATCCCCAGTGTGACCCTCCGGCCAAAAAGTTTGCTCACCCCTGCTTTAGAGCTAGACTATGCACCCCTGGCTCATGGTGGTGAGCCCTTATTCACATAAGTCGTCCCTCTCTGAAGCCAGAGAGGTTGCCTGCCATTAATGAGGGCTCACCAATATGAGTAACATCTGCACAGTCTAGCTCTCACTCAGGAATTATGACGAGCAAAGCAATACAGTAAACATATTTGTGCTACTTTTTTCCCCTTCACCCTTTGACACATTTGTCCCTTTTCCATGGATCCATAGTACAGCCTACAGAGTATCAAGGTATGCAGAAGGAGACTTCACTTGGGGGCAAGGTAAAATTCCCTGCAGAATCCTCTGGAAGTCCCTTACAAAGGAGACTATGCCAAACCTAGCAAGATCTGCCGGAATTGCCCCCCCACACACACTTTTTTCCCCCTTACCATCTTGAGGCAGGATAAAATATCGTACAACTCTTTTTTTGCTTTCTGTGTATATAAATGCATCTTCTGTATGTTCCATTCTGTGCATCCGATGAAGTGGGCTATAGCCCATGAAAGCTTATGCTGAAATAAACTGGCTCGTCTCTAAGGTGCCACAGGTATTCCTCGTTTTATTTATTCTCAGTAACACTTCTGAATTTATAGACAGGAATGAATGTATGATACATCCAAACATCTGTGGGACGGCACAGTGCAAGAACACCCCTGGCAAATATAAATGTGAATGTGCAGAAGGCTACACATATAATTCAACTTCAAAGAATTGTGAAGGTAAAGGGTTTTTTGGTTTTTTGTATTTTTTTTTTAATAACTGCTGAGACAGTTTGGGAAATCTGTCTATATGCAACTTACAAATTCTAGTTGGTTTTATGAAATTGTTGCATCATTAAATGCCTCCATGAAGGTGGAATCAGCCATCTGCTACCATCTCTCCCAGATCAAGGACAATAGAGAGTTGTTAACTTGAAACAGTTCCCATTCAAATGGGAGCACCTGAGAACAATGTGTCGACTAAAGTTTAGACAAGCCAGTTATCTTATGTGCTTTGTAGAGAGTGGGGTTTGGAGCAGTGGAAAGGAACAAAGACAAAGGATGTGTCAGAGTGGGGGTTTACAAACACAAAGAGCACACCTCTCTCAAAGCTCAGGTCAAACTGACACAGGCTTGCGCTGCAGGGCTAAAAATAGCAGTTTAGACTGGAAGGTCAGACCCTGCAAGCCTTGCAAGCCTGACGCTGCTGCAGGTTTTTTGTTTGTTTTGTTTTGTTTTGTTTTGTTTTTTTGTTGCTATGTAAACATACCCAAAGGCTGAGGAGGGACTCAAAAGGGAAGCTTTTTGATTGCCAGATCAACTGGAGGTGAAGGATACTGACTTCAGGGGCCAGGGAAAGATCCAGTAACTGGGAGAAGCAGCCCTGAGGTGGGGGAGTGGGATTCAATACAGGGGATTTGGAGCAGTGGAAAGATACCAGCTGAAATCTCAAAGAATGCTCAGAGGAATCTGAGGAATGGTGAACAGGTGTTTGTTGTTTTGCCTAGGGGCTTGGTTACACTGGCACTTTATAGCGCTATAAAGCCCCCACGAGCGCTATAACCTCCTCCCCGTCCACACTGGCAAGGCACGTAGAGCGCTATAACCATGGAGTTATAGCGCTCCTCGTAATCCACCTCCGCATGGGGAATAAGGGCTGTAGTGCAGCTGCTGTAGCGCTACAGCAAGAATGTGGACACTCACTGCGCTACAATTGATCTCTTGAGATGTCTAGAGCCATTTAAGGCAATTGACGTCTCTTCCCTTTGTTTTGAACTCAGCTGGAGGAATGCAGAAGTACCTCTTTAGAGTTTCTCTCTTAACTCGGCAGATAAGCAATGCAAGTGTTTAAGGAGGGAGCCTGTGTGAAAACAAAGCCCTCTGTGAACGGAGGCTCGCTGACAGGCTTTCAGAAGAATGGAAAAACCACTGTCTCTCTCCCTCCACATACACACAACACATCCCCCCTCACCCCCCTCGTTTAAAAAGCACATTGCACCCAGCTGAATGCTGGGATACCTGCCCTAATGCGCTGCTCTTAATGCCGCATTAAGTGCCCCAAATGTGGCCATGCTATACCGCTGGCGCGTCTGAGTGTGGACATACAATAGCGCTATACATACTACTGTATAAGGGGACCGCTATAACCTATAGCGCTATAATCTTGTAAGTGTAACCATACCCTAGATCTCTTGTGCTGTCTAAAGTAAAGAGTGAGTGGGTTAGAAATCCCTCTGCAGAGTCGGTGTTACTTGCTTAGTTATTACATATTTCTGAAGAGGTGAACTATAAACCAGTGTCTGACTAGTCACAAGAGTGAGCTCTAGGGAAGGGTTTTGCTTAAGCTACTGAAGTGTCTTGAGGATCAGCACTCTTGCTAAGGGCCTAGTGCAGCTGGGCTGTGGGGTCCATTATCTGTGCAGGGGTAGAAGACAGAGTCTGTGCCCAAGAAGTGTTCCAGAGAGTCTGCAGCCAGAGACAGTAGCTGGAGCCTAGTCTGTGATCATGGGGAGCTTCAAGGCACACAGGCCCAGCAAATGGGTCTAACACAGCAGCCTGGTGAGGGACCAGCAGGGGTATCTCAAGCAGGGATGCTACAACATATAAAACAACTTTCTACCCTCTTTTATGGATATATTAATCACCACATTTTGTGTCACTATCATTCAAATGTTGGGTGCTCATTGATATTGAGTCAATTTGGCTGCTCTCCATAAAGGGTGCAAATATAATGGTGGAGGGATTCACTCAAAAATTTGGGACCTGAGACCGCCATTTAAAAATGGTCCATTCCTCTTCCCTCACCCCCATTACACCTTCTCCATGCAGTCTAACTTATGAGTTGTCAGAAGAAGACTTTCCCTTCAGAAATTTTCTGGGCAGAGAAGAACATTTCTTTATGAAATGAGCTTGTGGAAGAAAACGTTCCCCCCCAGAGAAAGTTACCGTAACTATTCATCCTGAAGGTGAATATATATTTAGCTAGCAGTAGAGCTGTGGAAAGTCACTGTAAAAATGTTTAAATGTCTAATTAGCCTTTAAAAATATTTATGACTATTTGCAGATTTGACTCTGGATATTTTAATGTGTTTCACCAGCATTAATGTTTGCTATACAGTGGAAATAATGACATTCCAACCAATAAAAAATAGAATGATCTTTTAGGACTTTACCTTAGGAGGAAATTCGCTGTGTTTGCAGTTTAACACAAGCTCTTTATAGCACAGGGAGTGCTGTAAACACAAATGGTGACCTGCAGATACTGCCTTTTTATTATCACACACACAAAGACTTAAAAATAGTTCTTTGCTGGCAGTGAGCATTTTACTCCATGTCTTTATGTGAAACTGTGTGGTGCCTTAAGTTTTACACAATAGCAGGATTTTGAAATCAGACATTTGCCCTCCCTTGCCCAAATACTGGGGGATTAAAGAGAGGATACCAACAGCTTTGTAACTGAATATTCTGGGGTAAAAATGACACTATGGTCTCAAGGAACAATCTAAAATTCATCCCCCCTCCCCTCTTGTGTACATTTAAGTTGTGTGGGGTTCTCCTTAAGTGTAATTTTACTTTTAAAATTGGGATCCTGAAAGGTTGTGAGACTAAGGATATTAAAAAAAAACAAAGTCTCACTTCCTACTAAGGGTGTAATGCTGGTAAGCTTTCAGAATTGTTAAAACCCGACAAAATCGGTCACCAAATCCTGTCTAAGGATAGTATTGTGCAGATGGACAGCAACTTAGCCTGTCTGAAGGCTGGCAACATGTAGGTTTCCATTGTCATGTTGAAGGGCCAGATTCACTCCCCACGAGCAAAGTTACACTCACATGTGCATACCTGCTGCAAAAGGAGGAGGTAGGATTCTCCTCCCCTTAGTCTCTGGAGAGGGCTGCTGCAGTATCAGCATCTCCCTCTTTGTGGGGTTCTGGAAATGGAAAGCAGCTGTAAAATCCTGTCAGGGTTCATCAACACCCCTCCAGTAGAAACTGCCTAGTGTAGGTACTGACTCTGCTCATCCCCTTCCGACCACTTGTGTGGCTGCACCAGCTTACTGCAGACTCTCTGGCAAAGCCGGTCTTGCGGGAGGCTAGCACTTGCTGCACCCCCATCCCCTCCAAGCAGACAATGCAGCTCTGTGGCTGCAGCTTGCATTGAATCACCTCCAGGATTGTGACAAACCTGGGGTTTAAAACGCAATAGAAGTTGTTTTAAAGAATGACCTAAGCCCACAACAGTTTAACTTGGATATTGGTCATATCTTCAGTTTCACACATCTTTATCCTTCCTGAACAGAGAGTTTTTCCTAAACAGGCCCTTGGTCAACTACACAGACAGCAAAGACAGTAAGACTGGGCATTTTAATAGGTATAGTGCCTTTCCTCCAAGCATCTCAAAATCCTTCACAAGCATTAGTTTAGTTCTCAAGGAAGTATCTGTTATGTATATTATGGGGCACAGAGAGGTTAAATGACATGTGCTAGGTCAACTCAGTGTGTCAGTGTCAAGTACAGTGGAATTCCGCTATAACGCAACAAATGGGATCCAAGAAATCCCATCGCACTAAATGTGGGGTCGTGTTATAACGGGGTCACACTCCCCGCAGGCGGGGGCTGCGGCTTCTCTCCACGCTGTCCAGCAGGGAAGAGAAGCTGTGGCCCCAGGCCTGCCGGGGACAGAGAACTCTGGGGCTGCAGCCTGCAGCCCCAGAGTTCTTTGTGGAAGCCGCTGCTGGAAGCCCCTGCCCTGTGCCTGCTGGGACAGGGAACTCCAGGGCAGCAGCTTCTCTGGGCAGTGGCTTCCAGCAGCGGCTTCCTGGTGTTCCCTGCCCCCGGCAGGCGTGGGGGCCGTGGCTTCTCTGGAAGCCGCTGCCCAGAGAAGTTGCTGCCCCCAGAGAAGCCCAGAGAAGCTGCTGCCTCCGCGCCTGCCGAGGGCAGGGGGCCGTGGTTTCCACAGAGAAATCCCAGGCTGCCCCAGAGTTCTCTGTCCCAGGCAGGTGCGGGGCGGCACCTTCTCTCCCATCCTGGGCAGCGGGGAGAGAAGCCATGGTCCCTTGCTTGCAGTCTGGAGTTCTCTGTCCCTCGCAGACGTGGCCGCAGCTTCTCTCTGCGGTGCCCAGCATGGGGGAGAAGCAGTGGCCCTGCGCCTGCTGGGGACAGAGAACAAGGACTTGGGAGCCATGGTATAGTCACGCTATATCCGGATTCGCATTTTACTGGGGCGCGTTATACCGGGGCTCCACTGTACTAGAATCGAAGCCAAGAATCCTGGGAACTAGTTTCTGGTTCTACCCAATACAGTACAGTCACCACTCTATAAAGCAGAGCTTGAAGAGGAGATCTTGAATTTTCCTTTAAGCAACTGAAAATGAGATTTTTAATTTAGAAAAAAAACCTAGCATTCTACAAAACCAAATCATGTTTTTAAAATATATTTACTAGCAAACTATCATTTATTTACATCAAAAGAACAGTGCGCTTCAGAACCGGCATTGCAAAAAAAATTATTTATACATTGTCCTTAGCTCATGCCTAGAGAGCCTCTCACGTCATGAGAGATTTTGCTTGGTTGTTTTCATATTGGAAATGTAACAAATTAGCCTTTCACACAACCTTTCTTTTATACAGTATTTATTGCACATTGCCAACAACATGAAAAAGGTAGTGGTTTTAGCTCCTTAATAGCCAAGTGGTTTTTGCTTTTAATCAGCCTAAGTTGTTCTCCATAGACTCCATTTAAACTGTCTGGGCTTTGCAGCTTGGGAAGATTACTGTGTCAGTCAGAGGAGGTAACCTCTCCCTCATGTGTGACTGTACGGAACTGATTTTGGCCTTATGTGAACAGACTGTCTCTGCTGCATGTATACTGTTAGGACTGGTAGTAACTCTTGCATCTTGTGAGACTCTAGGTGGAGCAAGAGGAGAGTGGCCCAGAACAGGTAGTACTGATAGACAGGTGGCAGGAGTTCATTTATGTCAATTCCTCTTCTGTGTTGCTCTGTAATTCTCAGCCATGCAGCTCAGCTTTGTAGTGTCTCACATATCAATTCAGCCTTGCCCTGGCTCGCTGCACGGTTTCCATAACGGACTAGCTGGGGTTGTTCATCCAGAAGGCAATGTAAATTTCAGGCTAGAGAGGGCCCTTTAATATTTTAATACATCACCGCCACCACCACCGACAGGATTCACATTCCAATACAGAACTGTCTTGCCATTGTTGCATTAACTTAGTGTGCTTGTCTTTAGAACGTTAAATGATTGTTCAGTCTGAGTCTCATGCAATGTGCTTCTGTTCCACTGCAGATGTGGATGAATGTGCTGAAAACACTTGTGCTCAAGAGTGTGTAAATTCTCCAGGAAGCTATTCCTGCTACTGTGATGGCAAGAAAGGCTTCAAGCTTTCTAAGGACAGGAAGCACTGTGAGGTAAAATTGCATGATGTGAGCTTGCTGGGGAAGTTGCAGAGTTGGGTGTTTCTCCATGACAGGATGAGGTAGATTAGGGAAAGTACCAAAGCCACTTCCAAAATTGCTGGGAAAATGCTGCAGGCTTTGAATTGGGGCATGCATCACAAAACAAATCCAGCAGTTCAGTTCATGAGGATTTGGATATCATTGAGTCCAGGTTCAGTTCCAAGAAAAAACATCAAGAGAAATCTGCCTCACCTAGCCTTTTTCTACCCTTATCCTCCAAAATAAGCCCCACACCCTCCCCTCTAGAAGGAGGATCCTCCTTGCCTTAAATGTCGACATGAGGGCCTCAGCCTTGTTTTGAAAGCATGTTCACAGATTTCCCAGTTTTTTCTTGCCACAAGAACCTCTTCTCACCTAGTCTCTCAGAATGACTCCTGGAAAAGCTCAGTTTGAGTGGGTTTGAGTTGATTGTTTTGCACAGTTTCAGTTGTCATGGCTTTTTCTTTTCTTTTTTTTTTTTTTTTTTTAAAAAAAGGGCCAAGCAGTGAGTGAATAGTTTCACCAAGTGCTAAAAACACATTTCCCATCCAAAAGGAACTACTTTTAAACTCAAAGAATTTTCAAATTCACACTTCTTAGTGGAAGAAACAGTGGGACTACAGAGGAATCCAATGAAAGCATTTCTTTGTGAAGGCTTTTCTTTATATTACTTTGGCAGGAGCGGGCAGGTTGGGACCTGTAAGTGTGTTCAAACAGCTTCCACCAAAAACAGATTTTTGCCACAGTATGATGTAGTGGGGCTTAAATATTTCAAAGATCAAAGCCTGCTATTGTGCTAGAATATATTTACTAGAAGTTTGTATTTTTAGTTGCTAAGATTTAATAAGTGACAAAGAGTCCTGTGGCACCTTAAAGACTAACTGAAGTTAGTTAGTCTTTAAGGTGCCACAGGACTCTTTGTCACTTCTGCAATTCCAGACTAACACGGCTACCCCTCTGATTCTTAAGATTTAATACTTAGACAACACAGGGAGTAATTCCATTCCCTAGTGATAATGAAATGGGAGGGCAGCCGCCTATATTTCCCATTAAACATTACTCCTAATGCTGTTGTATGAGAGGGAGGTTTTAGTAACCCTTAGGATTAAGGCTAAGGAGGCTGACCCAGTATGTGGAATAAAATCTATATTATCATCAGTATCACGGCAAATCCCAAAGGGATGTGTCCTCTTTGCAGATCAAGTGCGTCACCTGGTGTATAAAATATTCAGTGATTAAGGTCCAGTTCTTACATATAATATTGTAATATAGGAATTGTTCCACTGCAGTCAATGGAATTGCTGCACCATGAAAATTGTGTTAAACGAGAACCAAACTCAAAGAATTTTAGGAAGTGTAGCATTAACTGTGAGTTAGACCAGTGGTTCTCAACCAAGGTTACATGTACCCCATGGAGGTACATGCAGGTCTTCCAGGAGATACATCAACTCATCTAGACAGTTGCCTAGTTTTACAACAGACTACATAAAAAGCACTACCAAAGTCAGTACAAACTAAAATTTCATACAGACAATGACTTTTTTATACTGCTCTATGTACTATACACTGGAATGTAAATACAATATTTATATTCCATTTAATTTATTTTATAATTATATGGTGAAAATGAAAATGTAAGCCATTTTTCAGTAATAGTATTGTGATACTTTTTGTATTTTGATGTCTGATTTTGTAAGCAGTAGTTCTTAAGTGAGGTGAATTTGGGGGTATACAAGACACATCAGACTCCTGAAAGGGGTACAGTAGTCTGGAAAAGTTGAGAGCCACTGAGTTAGACTATCCAAGTGCAATGTGTGTATAATAAACACAGTAGTGTTTCACATCCAATTTCTTTGGTTCTGCTGCATCTGTGTAGGACAAATTATCTGCTGTTAGGGGATTCAGTCAAAAATAAGTTCCAACTGTCTTTTTACATCTGACATCATTGTGGCATGATAAGAGACACAAAAATAGCACTGCACATTGGGTAGTAGCTGAAATGGCAAGATAATCATACGTCTGACCTATTTGAACTAGAGTGATCAGATAGCAAGTGTGAAAAATCAGGATGGCATAGGAGGTAATATATAAGACAAAGCCCTGAATATTAGGACTGTCCCTATAAAATTGGGATGTCCGGTTACCTTAATTTAAACTGATACATTATCCCTATATACAAGGATCAGTATCTACCACTGCAATACAGAAAGTATATAAACTTAATATACAGCAACACTGCAACAATGTAGGCCAGGAAATGAAGAATACGTTTCCCAGTGAAGGCTGAAAAGTTTAAATAGGCAAAATGTAATTACCCACATTTGATTTTGGCCAGGACACTGGAATTAACCTCACAGTCTTACCTGGGACTAGTTGTGACTAGTGGCAGGGACCTAAACTTTTCATGTGTTCAGAGAAGATACAATCAAAAAGCATTGTACTTCCCCTGACACTGTGCTGTATGTTAGTTCAGTTCTGCATCAGGGGAAAGTGTGGTGCTTACACAAAGTGGTCTTGATTTGAGTATCACCCTAGATGTTTTAGATTTCACCCATCCAATTATCAGCTCAACCAAATGGCTTAAATTAAGAGACCTAAGAATCCTAACGTAACATAAGGTGGTAGGGATGCAGGTTGAAAGGAAATGGTCTAGCTTGGCTGTATGCCTTGATTTGAATATTAAACACTTACAATGCAATTACCAACTCAAATGAAAGTTGGATTCTACAAACTATGTTGCGATATTTTTAGCCACCAATATTTTTGATGTATGGATAATGTAGAAACATAAAATTTTATTTGTACGGAGGTATTCAGATTATTCAAGTATACTAGGTATCAAGTGCTTCAGGAAAATGTAACAAGCTAAAAGCCATTAAGAATTGAGGTTAATCTGTGAAATATCACTACACAAAGCTATGACATGGTGATTTTTCCCTTCATTATTTCCAGGCTGTTCCAGTTTGTGTCCCTCTGACTCTTGAAAAGAATTATGAATTGCTTTATCTGGCAGAACAATTTATAGCGATCCCTGTGCTGTACTTACGGTTTAGATTGCCAGAAGTCACCAGGTGAGCATTTGATAACGCTGTGCCTGGAAGTTCTGGTGATTTGTTCCCATAAATTCCGAAAGGATGGCAGAAGGACTGGGGATTGCATAAAGAATTCACATCATCATCTCACTGGATAAGATACCTTGTATCATTGTGGGGGAGGACAAATGAACTTAGGTCCCTAGATGTAATAGCACTCAGTGGAGGCCTGAGTTATTTGAAAATGAGAGGAGTGAGGTGCTTAGACCACTTTTCAGTACCATTTAGTGATCATATTATATCCCTGTGCAACATCTTTAGTATAGTTCCTTCCAGTAACTCATCGGCTCAACTGGATCTTAAGCAACCCTTTCCATCAGACAGGGGGCAGTAGCAGCTGACTGATGCAACTACATAGCAGAGTAGGGAGCCCATTGGCTTGGTCGGTTGGAGACACAGTGGACCAGCATCTGAGCCTGAGCTCAACAGTGGGTAAAGAGCCAGATTCCTCCTGCAGCTATAGTCAGCTGGTTGCTGTGGTTGAAGACAGAGATATACAGACTGAAGGGGAAGCAAAAATAAACCTTGGAAGGAAAAGAATCAAATCAGTCCTGAGACTGAGTGGGAAAAGTTGGAAAATGGATCAAGTGGGGAGAGGAGAGAATGTGAACTGGATGGAGGCGTCAGCAGTTTTTGGAGTGAATGAGATTTCTTAGGAGAGGAAGAAAGATGGTGTCTCACAATGACGGAAGTTTGCTGCTCCTCTGAAGGGAAGAGAAAAGATGTGGAAGATGATGGCAGAGATATAAAAGGATATTGCTGTTTCCCAGGGGCCAGTCTTGCAAACTGACTCAAAACTTGCTCTGAAGAATCCCCTCTGGGGGCATGTTTGCAGGGACATTTTGATCCAAACAGTGTCTATGGTATTTCACAGTAGGCAAATTTCATATAGTTCCCCCCGCCAAAGTGGTGTCGTTCCTTTTTCAGTCCTTAAAATCAGATAATGTTATAGAAGTGAATATGCATCTCAGCGTACAGTTGTATATCAAAATGGTGAGCCTCAGGTGATGGTTCTGCTGCTTGTACACAGGAGTCACCAGCTGTAGCATGCTGTTCATCAAGTGCTGAGAAAACGAACGGTCTCCCGTGCTTTCTCCTACAATATTGCAGGCCACTGATGGAGCACAGTATCTTGTTTTACTCCACCATCAATCTGGAGGGTTTCCCCTTCAGAGGTCACTGTTTTAGAGTGATTGCTAATGTTAGTAAGCTCTATATTGCACTTCAGTTTGCTCACTGTGGCACTTGAAAATGCAGGATTGCCTTTGAGTCACCGTCCGAACAATTTCAGAGGTGCCAACAGCAGAAGCTGCTGCATTTGTGATTTTTAGTGCCTAAGATTTAGATTTAGGGCAAAAATATTGACATGTCCTTGTGGCATGAATCAAAGGTGACCTGGAATTAATGCTCTTGTGGAAGATTTTTGAAAAATGTGAGTGTCCTTAGTAGCTAACCCCTTAGAGAGTTGCATATAAACTCAAAATAAGGAGTTTTGATAGAACCATGTTTGAGAGTCAATGTGGTCTAGTGACTGGAGATCTGAACTTGGAATCAGGGCACCTGCATTCTCTTCCTAGTTCTGCCACCCACCTGCTGTGTGCCTTTCACAAGTCACTTCACCTCTCTGTGCCTCCATTTTACCCTCAAATCCTTCATCTGTCTTGTATATTTAGCCTGAAAGCTCTTTGGGACACAGAGCTTCTCCCATGTTTGTACAGCCCCCATAACACAACAGGGTCTATAAGTTCTACCATAATACATATAATTAATAATAATACCACCACAATTTCTGTAGTGCCTAGGAGGCCTTAGTTATGAACTAGAACCCCATTGTATTAGACACTGTACAAAAAGAACAAAAGGAGCTACAATTTATGCATGATCATCCAAATGCCACCAATATACAGATCTTATTTCCTAAGCAGAATAAAGGTAAACAGTGAACTTTCAAAGTCAGTAATGATGAAGCACATTTATAGAAGATGCTTGTGATAGATTTTTTTTCATGAAACTCCTCACCATAGTACTGGAACACCTCCCAAACAATTTACTTTTTTCTTACAACACACCTGTAAACTAAGGGGAACGTTATCCCCGTTTTGACGGCACGGGGCTGAGACAAAGCCATTAGCCCTAGGTCATGCAGCAAGTTTGTAGTAGAGGTGGGAGTTGAACCCAGCACTCAAAGTCCCAGTCGAATACCTTAAGCACAAGACCATCATTCCTCTGGCATCAGATGAACACCATTCTATAGCTACTGATAAAGCATAGGCAGCCATTGGACCTGTTTGAATACAGAGTTGTCATTTGGAGATTAATATTTGCCCGTGTAGCTAAATTAATAATGTATTGCACTGAGGTCTTCACTGTCTCATGTAACCTTTTCCCATGATTGTGATCCTTCTCTCATGACTCAGATTTTCAGCAGAATTTGATTTCCGGACATATGATACAGAGGGTGTTATACTATATGCTGAATCCTCTGACAGCACAGCATGGGTCTTGCTTGCACTTCGTGATGGGAAGATTGAGATTCAATTCAAGAATGAACTTGGAACAAAAGTCACCAGTGGTGGGAAAGCCATTAATGATGGTTTGTGGCACATAGTAAGTTTTTTCTCTAATACCCTGTTACTTGTCAGCACTCTCAGGTGAAGTTGGGAAAAATTATAATAGCAACTTTTTTTAAAAAAAAAAAAAGGTTTCAAAATGATTCCATAAAGATCCCAGATTTAAAGGCTGTTAAGAAAGGTACAGTGGTAGCATTACAAACCTTCCAGATTGCTTTGTGATACAAAGACCCACTTTCTGTATGGTGCTTGGGGCCTATCCAGTAATACTAGTGCATGTATGTGCATGTAAAAATGTTTATTCTGATGCAAGTGGTGCATGGGTTTGTTATTCCAAACACACTTGTTATTTTATGCTGGTCAATGCAGCTTGATCAATCAAATCAAGGCTTCCTGCCTCCTAACTAAAGAAAACTTTACCTTTTTTTAAAAAAAATAATAAATCCCCAGTTGCTGAGTGTGGTGTGCCCAGAGCTACTCCAACTCAAGTCAGTAGGAATCTTAACATGAACTTTACTGGGAACAGGGTCTGTTCAATATACCTACTATGTACAGAAAAAGAACACTATTGAGATTGCAAAGTCAGCCACTTAAAATTTAGGAAATGCCAGAATTAATGTTACCTGGGCAACTTTAATTCTGTCATTTCCTCATTTTTGCATGCTTGACTTTGCAGCCTTCTTTTAACATTGTTTTTGTAGATAATATGTGGTGTGTTTTTTAGAAAGGAAAAAAAAATCAAACCCAAATATTTTATGTACAATGGCCCCCAATACATCAGCAGCTCTTTTGAACAGAGTACTTTCAGCACTGTCCCTACCACTAAAATGCTATGCTAGCCACAAGAGCATGCAGTTATCTTCTCTAACCATAGACGAAGAGGCACAACACATGAAGACAGAGGGTTACAGATCCAAGAATAGCCCCGTTTATCGACTGCATCCCTGAGTGTATAGCTTTGGCAGATTCTGAGAAAGAGTGTGGCTAGTGGTGTGTCTACACAATCGAGGGGAGAGTGCTTCCCAGTTTGAGTAGACAGACACACACTAGCTCTAGTTGAGTTGGCTCACTAAAAATAGCAACAAGGCTCCAGCGCCATGGGTCGGGGTAGCTCCCTGAGCACATACCCAGGGAGTTCATAGATTCCAAAGCCAGAAAGAGACCATTGTGATCATCTAATCTGACCTGCTGCATAACACAAGTTGTTGAACTTCCCCACAATAATTGCTAGAGCAGATATTTTGAAAAACTTCCAATCTTGATTTAAAACTTGTCAGTATCGGAGAATACTAAATTACTCTCACTGTATAAAATGTATGCCTTATTTCCAGTCTGAATTTGTCTACCTTTTCTTTGCAAGATTGAAGAGCCCATTGTTAAATATTTGTTCCCCACATAGGTATTTACAGACTGTAATCAGGTCACTCCTTAACCTTCTCTTTGTTAAGCTAAATAGATTGAACTCTTTGGGGCTACCGTTATAAGGCATGTTTACTAATCCTTTAATCATTGTTCTGGCTCTTCTCTGAATCCTCTCCAACTTTTCAATATCCTTCCTCAATTGTGGACAACAGAACTGGACACAGTAGTCTAGCACTGGTTACACCAGTGCCAAATAAAGAGGTAGAATAACCTCTGTATTTCTGCTTGAGATTCCCCTGTTTATACATGCAAGGATCACATTAGCCCTGTTGGTTGCAGTAAAAATTCATGTTCAGCCTGTTATCTGCCCCACCACCCAAATCATTTTCAGATAGAGAATCCCCCATCCTGTAAATATGGCCTACAGTCTTTGTTCCTAGATGTATACATCTGTATTTGGCCACATGAAAATGCACATTATTTGCTTGCACCCAGTGCACCAAGCAATCCAGATTTTCCTGTGCTGGTGACCTGTCATCTTTATTATTTACCACTCCCCAAATTTTTTTGTCATTTGCAAACTTTATCAGTGAAAACTTTGTTTTCTTCCAGGTCATTTGATGTTAAATAGTGTAGGTCAAAGAACAAATGCCTTCAGGACCCCACTAGAAACACCCCTGTTCTATGATAATTCCCCATATAGAGTTGCATTTTGAGATCTAGAAGTTAGCCAGTTTTTAATCCATTTAATATGTCCCAGGTTAATTTTATATTTTTCTAGTTTTTTAATGAAAATGTGATACATCAAACATCTTACAGAAGTGTAAGTATATTATGTCAACACTATTACCTTTATCAACCAAGCTTATAATCTAATAAAAAAAGAGATATCAAGTTACTTTGACAAGATATATTTTCAGTAACTTATGTTGACTTGCACTATTACATTACCCTCATTTAGTTCTTTATAGAGTCCCATATTAGGCACTGCATTATATTTCCTGGGAAAAATGTCAGATAGACCTGTAAAAACCTGGGTCATCCCATTTACCCTTTTTAAAAATTGGCACAGCCATTAACTTTTTTCCAGTCTTCTGGACCTTCCCTGGTGTTCTAAGCTTTACTGAAAATAAACATGAACAGTCCACCAACCTCCTCGGCCAATTCCCTTAAAACTCTTGGATGCAAGTTATATGACCTGCTGATTTTAAAAATGTCTAACTTTATCAGCTGCTGTTTAACATCCTCCTGACATACTAGTGGACTGGAAAAAGTGTTATCGTATGATGAGACTACATTATGTTTTTTTTTTCCAAATACAGAACAGAGATATTTATTGAATACTTCTATCCTTTCTGCATTGTTATGGATAATTTTACCATTTACATCTAGTAATGATCCAATACCATTGTCAGGATTCTTTTTTTACCCTAATATACTTAAATGCCTCATTATTGTCCTGAACTCTGCTAGCCATAGTTTTCTCCTCATGTCACTTTGCTTCCCTTATCAATTTTGTACAATTCCCAACTTTTGATTTCTATTCAGTACTGTCAAATTCCCCTTTCTTCCATTTGTTACATATTATTTTTAAAGTTTTTTATAGTTGCCTTCAGGTCCTTCTATGCCAGGTTGTTTTTTAAACCAATATGGCCTTCTCCCTTGATTATGGCTTTTTGGACATCTAGTAAAGTCTTGTTAAACAAGCCCCAATTATCCATTCACATTTTTCTGATTAAGTTTTTCCTCACAGCTTATTTGTCTTATGATTCTTTTCACCTTTGTGAAATTGGCCCTTTTAAAGCACCAAGTTGGGCATGATTGTACTCAGGCAGCTAGCAACTTGTGCTGCTACAGCTACACTACTATTTTTGGTATGCTAGCTTGAACAGATCTGAATGTATGTCAGCTGCTGTGTACCAAAATGGAGTAGATTTAGTTCTGCCATATTGTTTCCTGGTCTCCAGTCTAGCGCACCTTCCATTAGACCAGAAGGTATTTTCGTGGGTAACATCAACAGCAGCAGATGAATCCCCCTTCCCGTTTTTTTGGTTTGCGTTCCCTCAGGAGATTCCGTTCTTTGTGGCAGGCTGAATGAGATCCAGAGGAGCATGCTCAGTCTGGAGGGAATGTTGAGCAATTTTAGAATCAAGTGCCTAACGAGGTCTACTAAGCATAGGTGGCGACTCTGTGGGAGTTGTAGCCCTGGAGCACCCACAAGGAAAAGTTAGCGGGTGCTTAGCACCAACGAGCAGCCAAGCTCCCTCTGCCCCGTTCTCGCTTCTTCCTCCCCTGAGTGTTCCACATCCCCACTTCTCCACCTACCCTCCAGTGCTTCCTGCCTCACTGCCTCCAACCAGCTGTTTGGCGACACTTTGGACTTTTCAGGAGGGAGGAGGAGGAACGGGGATGCGGTTTACTCAGGGAAGGAGGTGGAGAAGGGGCAGGCAGGGGCAGGGACTTGGAGGAAGGAATAGAATGGGGGCAGGGCGAGGGCAGTGCAAAGGTGGGAAGAGG
This sequence comes from Dermatemys mawii, assembly GCA_007922305.1. Taxonomy (NCBI): domain Eukaryota; kingdom Metazoa; phylum Chordata; order Testudines; family Dermatemydidae; genus Dermatemys; species Dermatemys mawii. Next base: position 17,567,596 of record ML677351.1, read on the forward strand.
TGGAGAAGGGTGAGGCCAGGGATGGGGTGGGGAGTCGAGAACCCACCAGGCAAAGGAGAAGTCAGCGCCTACGCTACTAAGTGTAATACAAACTGAAAAATTGTGTTTTTCCAAAATCATATCATTCAATCAAGTATAGGTTTCCTATAGAAAGAAAATACTTGCCTTTCAAGTATTATCCCTCTACCCAGTTTCAAAATCCTGCTGCAAACCATTAAAATATTTTTTAAAAAGAGAAAGGCAGGTTTCTGGGTGGTGGGTTTCTGTTTTTAAATACCAGGACATGTTAGGCAACCTTAACATAAGGCTGACTTCTCCTTCCTCTGTAATCAGTACGTTCAACATATATAGTGCTATGTATATTGTATATTATTTTTAATCCTAGGTCTCAGTGGAAGAATTAGAACACAGTATAAGTGTAAAAATAGCAAAAGAAGCGGTGATGAATATTAACAGCCCTAGAAATCTGTTCAAACCATCAAATGGCTTCCTGGAAACTAAGGTCTACATTGCAGGATTACCTCTCAAAGGCAATGACACCCTCATTAAACCGGTAATTTAAAAATACCTTCTGATTAAGGCTGCTTTTTGTTGGCTTCTCCTTATATGGTGGTTACCCATGTATCTCTGGGGAGACAAAATACGGGGAGGTATGGAGGTAGAAAATGAAAATGCCATTGGTGACATTTTTGTCTGAAAATGAGTACTCATGAAGCTTTGTGATCTGCCCATTTTCAGGTTTTAATTATAGAATCACAGCAATTAAAGATGTCTCAGGTAATCGAATCCATTTTCCAGGGTCCTATGCAGGATTGTGCTTGAGAGTACATTTTCTAATCTCATTTTAAGACTCCCAAGCAATAGGGCCATAGGTAGTTATCTTGGGAGCATATTGTACAATTGTTCCCTTTCCCAGACTGTGGCACAGGAGGCCTGAGTCACCTGACTCACCCTTCTCAGCAGCTATAGGTCCCTGCAGCCACCTCTGGCACATACCTGGTAATTATCACAGTAATTGACAATCTCAGCAGAGAGGCAACAAATGAATGGACTATGAAGATGGAACCTTTTTTTTCACCCTACAGGAGGGAAGTCTCCTTTGCCATTGCGCATACAGTATCTGTTCTTCATGTGTGTAAAAGAATGTCCATCCAGCACCTTGCATGTGTACTAGACAATAATTTACATTTGAAAACAAGCCACCAGTCCACTAAAAACAAAGTTGCAATATTTCATTTTTTAAACAATCCATTTTTGCTTGCAGTGTGACAGGCAGGCAAAAAGGTAAAAATGTTTAACTGCTGCTAGAATGATTTCACATTGGATAAGAGAATATTTATTGAGACATATTGTTTGGGCTGATGAGTCAAACTCTCAGCAAAAAACCAATACTAAAAGCCCCAGCCCCCTAGCTATAGCGCAACAGACACGGCCAGGCAGAAGAGGAAAGTTTGGCTGCAGTGTGCTTGAACTAAAATTTTGAAGCTGTCTATTCTTTGCTTGCCAGTGGTACCAAATTGGAAAAGCTTATTGGCTCAGCAGTGCTGACTGAAAGCTGGGCTCCTGTACATGCCTTTGATTTCAAAGAGACACACAGTGGCTGAGGTTGACAAAATACCAGTGAGGTAATATCTTTTATTGGACGAACTTCTGTTGGTGAGAGAGACAAGCTTTTGAGCAATACACAGCTCTGCCCTGGGTCTGGAACAGGTAGTTACTCAAGAGTGTCACAGCAAAATACAAAGTGGAACAGATTGTTTAGCGTAAGTCGTTAACAGTCTGAAAGACTATTCAAGGTGAAGTGGTCCCCTAACACCTTTCCAGTGATGGGATAATAAAGTGGGGAGGGGAGTTAGTGGGTTACAGATTTTTGTAATAAGCAATAAATCAAGTGTCTTAATTAAGACCATGATTTTTAGAGTCTAGTAAAGTAATGAATTTAAGCTCCGAGGCTCCTCTTTTCAAGGTGTTGTGCAGGAGGACGAGGACTGAGAGGTCAGAAATGGAGTGACTGTTTTGTGAAAAAGGTGTTTGCGATTGGGTAATACAGATAAATTTATCTTTTTTACCTTTTTTTTCCTATGTGAGATCATTCGAGGGCATAGTGATGTCCAGTTTCACCCATATAGTTGTTGAGGTATTTGGAGAAGTAGATCACATAATGGAACTTGCTACCCAAACATCCCTGAGAGAACTTGCTTCATTGCAGAAGAAAAAACCCTCTGGTCACTCACCCCTAGTTGTCATCTATCACTCCACATTGGAAACAATATGGGGTATCATTAAACAATGGCAATCCATACTCAATGGGGACCACATCTTGAAAGAAATCTTTTGTGAACTCCTACTTCACATGACTCCTTAACTTCATAGCAGAAGCAAGTTTCCCAGAGATAATGACTCCTCAATTTAAAGCAGCACCAGACCCTCTCACAAAAATAGATGCAAAACCTGTAGACATATCTCCACTGCTACAATAATCACCCCCCGCAACATATCTTTCGAGAGCCAAAGATCCCACCCAGAGCCGTCCCTTGGGTAGGACGAAATGGGGCAACTGCTCCGGGCCCCACACTGGGGGGGCCCTGGTGGCTAGTGCGATTGGCCGGCACAGTCGGTTCCAGAAGAGACGATTCCACCCCATGCCCCACACCCCACTAGGAATGGCCCTGGTCCTACTCATGCTTATCACAATGTGCGTACCTCATCCAGTGCACTAAATACCCGCAATGATAAAAGACAAAAGTACCATATTACTCAACGGCAAACACTAATCACAAACCATCACTCCATATCTGACCTCTCAGTCCTCGTCCTCAAAGGAAACATGCAAAACACTTTCAAAAAGACGAGCCTGGGAACTTATTCATAACTTTGCTAGACACTATACGTCATAGTTTTAACAAAGATTCTGGATTGCTGGTTTATTACAACAATCTATAACCCATGCACTAACCCTCCCCTTTTTTGTCCCATGACTGGTAGAGTGCTAACAGATCACTTCACCTTGAATGGTTTAAGAATAACAGCTGTGTTAGTCTGTATGCGTAAATAAGACGAGGAATACTTTGTAGCACCTTAGAGACTAGTCAGTTTATTTCAGCATAAGCTTTCATGGGCTATAGCCCAGTTCATTGGATATATAGAATGGAATATTCCATAAGTCTTCCTTGTCTTATTCACCTTGAATGGTCTCTTAGATTATGTGTTAACTACTTATGCTAAACAATCTGTTCTACCTTTTATCTAACTGTGAGACTCAGACGGCAAGTCTGCACTACAAAATTAAGTCAAGTTAAGTTATGTCAATGAACAGCCACCACAGTAATCACATCACTTTTGCATGGCCACATTACTCTCCTTGCCGTGGTGGTGCACATTCTCACCAGGAGAGCTTGCACCAGGAGAGATTTGACTGTCAGTGTGGGGTATTTGGGACTGTTCTGAAAGGCAGCAATAGTTGATGTAAATTGATGTAATTACATTGACCTAAGCGCTACGCCTCTTGCAGTGTAGTAGATGAGTTACATTGGTGAGAGCTACATTTTCGGTCATGTCTATACTACTGCTTATGTTAGCAAAACTTTTGTCGCTCAAGGATGAGAAAAAGCTATATTGGCACAGCTGTGCCACTGTAAGGTCCTTAGTGTAAACAAAGACTCAGTGTAGATGGTTACAGAGTTAGGTTAACGTAAGGCAGCTTACGTTGACCCCTCTCTGGAGTGTAGATCAGGCCTGAGTACTTGTCTCAGACCTGAAGAAGAGCTGTTTGTAAGCTCAAAAGCTTGTTTCTCACCCCACCAGAAGTCAGTCCAATAAGAGATATTACTTCATCCAGCTTGTTCTTGCTAAATTCCTGTGACCAACATGGCTACAAGACTGAAAACAACAATTTGATTCAAAGCTCTGAAGATCAGTGTAGTAATCTAGGGCATTGATATAACTATGCTTTACTGACCACCAGAAATAAATTGTCATGTCAAGTAACTCATTCTCTGTTGATTAACAATGTTTCTAGAGCAAATCTGTATGCAACACAAAAATCTGAATGTAACCCTTCTGCAGATTAACCCTCGACTAGATGGGTGCATTCGTGCCTGGAACCTGATGAATCAGGGGAGTTCAGGCATAAAAGAAGTTATTCAAGAAAAACAAAGCAAACACTGTTTAATAACTGTGGGGAAAGGGTCCTACTACCCTGGCACTGGCATGGCAGAATTTCATATAAACTACAGTAAGTATTTTTCCGCCTTCTCCAACATCTCTTTATGCTGGACTGATGATTGAATTAGTGAATGGCAAGAGAGTATGGGCTTCCCTCATGCACCCTTAACTTGGGCAAGCTTCCCACTCATTTCAGAAGGAGTTTTACTTGAGTAACAAGTGTAGGTTCTGGCCTCACATGTTATCAGTTTAATTTCTACAAAGACCTCTATCAGGGTGGACTTAATCAAATGGGTATTTTCCATCTCTCAAGGGTCTGATTCTGCTCCCATTTTATCAATTGAAGTTTTGCTATTGACATCACTAAGGCCATGTCTACACTACTGGCTGGATCGGTGGGTAGAGATTGATCTATTGGGGATCAATTTATTGTGTTTCATCAAGGTGCGATAAATCGATCCCCAAAGTCGACTCCGTAACTCCAGCTCACCAAAATGCACAAGGCACAGTCGACGGGGGAGCCTGCTGTCGACCACTGCCACTGCTTATCTGAGGACAGCAGATAAGTCGACCTCAGATGTGTCGACTTCAGCTACGCTATTCACGGAGCTAAAGTTGTGTATCTAAGGCTGACCCTCCCCGCTAGTGTACACCTGGCCTAAGAGTGGTTTGAGCCCCAAATGAGCTAGTCATATGGAATTATGTTCAAGCAAGACACAGTGCAGGTGCTGATTGTGATACTAAGTAACATGGTGCATTATTTAGTCTGAAGTTATGAAAAAAGCAGTTAATAAATATGGGTATCCCTTCTAGCTGCTGAAGTTGCGAACACTTTAGCACCTATATAACTTTTACTCATGTTAGAATTCCCATTAGAGCAATAGAACTATTCCTGTGTATGATGTTAAATGCATGTTTAAACTATCAACCTTCTGCTCAGTAGCAAAATTTTATGAGCAACCTGTCAGGCTTTTTCTGGCTTAACTTTATAAACAACCCTCTTATGAGTGTGGCAGTGAGAGAGGTAACAAAAAATAAAAAAGGAAAACCAGGAAGCTGAAAAGGCAAGGAAAAAACCCAAACTTAAAGTGTCTCTTTCTATATGTTTAATATTAGAAACTTTGGGGAAAACTAGAAATGTAAAGCTCACCTTTTTCACTGCAGATTTAGCCTTATTTTTCATAGAGGGAATATAGATTAAATTGTAGAGGGAAAATGCTTGTAAATAACCAAACAGTATTTGGATGCTTGAAGAAGGTGTTTTTCAGGTTCATTAATTTCATTCTTTTTTTTTTTAAACAGATAATCGAAACAATGACAAAGAGTGGCTAATAAACATCACATTGACTATTCGCCCATCCACAGGCACCGGTGTGATGTTTGCCTTGGTCTCTGGCAAAACAGTGCCTCTTGCTTTGTCAATAGTAGACTCCAACTCCCCTAACTCACAGGTGATCTTACTGTAATCACAGTAACTCTGGGTCAGATCCGCATCTGGTGTAAATCAGCATAGCTCTTTTGACTTAAACTGTCTGTCTTCATTCTCCATCTGTAAAATGGGACTAATTCTAGTTACTATACTTCACAAGGACATTGTGAGGCTGAATTAATTGGTCACAAGGTGCTCTGATAAAACAGTAATGAACTGCATAAAAAGTGAATATATAAGAAGATCTTGCTGTCCTTGAATTTCCCTCTATTCCCAGTTGTGGCAAGTAGCATGATAAAAGTCAGTATGTGCTTATATGAATAGGAGGGTCAGTGCATACTTTTTAAAACTCCCTAAAGTAGATACAAGGGGTGAAATGTTGGCCTCATTATAGTCAATGTCAAAACTTCCATCGACTTCCACAGGACCAGGATTTAACCCCAGAAATCTAGATCAAGATTCTAACATGAATACCTAGAGAGAGACTCCTAAATATAAAATGTAGGCACCTGAACAAGTGGCTTGGTTTTTCAAAAGTGCTGACCAACCCAGCAGCTTCTATTGACTTCAGTGGATCCCCAATTTCTGGCACCTATTTTGAAAAACCTTTGGCCATAATGTTTCCTCCAATTTCTCCTTACATATGTAAAATGCATATCATTAAATAAGATAGGAGCTGAAGTTGCATGTGAAATATTTTTTATTCTGCTGCCTAGGAAATCATTGTGACTATTGAGAACGTCATTGTTGCCCGGCTGGAGTCAGAGAGGTTGTGTACCTCCAAAAGAACACTGCTAGGACTCAGAGTAAACAAACAGCTGCTTGAACTGACTGCTGATTCACAAACATACAGCACCAATTCTGAGCAAGAGCAACAACTGTCCATCCTGGATCAAGTAATGAAGGGACCTATTGTTACCTACTTAGGTGGCATTCCAGGTGAATTTTATTTCTTTTCATTTATGTAAATGAATTAGTCTTACTCAATATCCTGGGTTGTTGTGATGTGGTGGGTTAAAAAAACAACACCTATTTTTATCATTGTGTTTTTGAGTCCATTTGTATATTTGAGTCAATTTTTGATGGAGTCTGATACTTCAATAGTAACACGAAGGAGCTATATTAACAGCCCAGCCACAGAGTTTCTCTCAAAAGGTCTATTTTTGGAAGGGACCCTATGGCACCTATTCCCAGCGGGAAATGGTGGTGTGTTATGAGGTTTTTAGTTTTGGGGGGGTTTTTTGCTTAAGGGTGATGAGAACTCCTGAAGTGCCACCTACTGATAGTTTCAACAAACTGCAGCAGCTTTAAATATTGTCAAAACCAGTGGTTCTCAAACTTTTGTACTGGTGACCTCCCTCTACATAGCAAGCCTCTGAGTGCAACCACCCCGCTTATAAATTAAAAATAGTTTGTATATTTAACACCATTATAAATGCTGGAGGCAAAGAGGGGTTTTGGATGGAGGCTGATAGCTTCCAACCCCCCCATGTAATAACCTTGCAACCCCCTGAGGGGTCCCGATCCCCAGTTTGAGGACCCCTGGTCAAAACCATCCATTTAAAAATTGAAGGAGAGAAAGATGGGAGAAGGAAACAGGGAAAATGGAGTTACAACAATCATACTTCAGGGCTGTTGGTTGACATGATAGCAGGGAATTTGAAAGTTAAGTGGGTTAAAAAGATTCAGTGTTTTGTTTAAATAATTTGTAAGTGAATTTTCAGCCCTACAACTCCTACCTTGTACAACCATATCTGCGCAGGCATGCTATGGATGCGCATCAATGCCATGAGGCTTTGGATTTGGAAAATCATATGCCAACTTGAAACCTGGGCTGGTGGAGACACCTAAATCGTAGGGTGATTCTGAAGCTAAATTATTGTTGGCTAAAGGAACTATAGGGAAAGACAAAGTATTAGCTTCCAAAGAGATCTCTAGAAGTTTGACAGGCAGTTTTGAACTGGCATCTATTTTCTGTGTTGTACGTTATGTGAAAACAAACCTGCCCCAAGAGGCATATCCAGCCCCCTTCTCTGTAGTTTCAGTGGGGGCAGGGTGAGTCTGCTGCATGAGAGGTGTGGAGGGTAGGGTTGTCAATTTTGGTCTGATGTATTCCTGGAGGTTTCATCACATGACAATATTGAATTAAGATTATTTTTTAATTCCTGACGATTCCAGGACAACCCTAGTGTGACGGCGGGGGGTGGGGGGGAGGCACTAGAAAGGAGAGGGGGAGGAAAAGGGAGGTGCATACCCCTTGCATGGCAGGGAAATTAGATGTACGTGGGGTTCCTTCAAGGCAGTGCACAGTGGATAGGTAAAGCCAGCATGTGGATATGTGGGGCAAGAGATCAACTGTTGCATCCTCTCCATTCTCTCACCACTGTAGAACAGTGGCGCTCAACCTTTCAGGATGACTATACCCCTTTCAGGAGTCTGATTTGTCTTTCATACCCCCAAGTTACTTAAAAAATACTTGCTTACAAAATCAGACATGAAAATACAAAAGTGTCACAACACTATTACTGAAAAATTGCTCACTTTCTCATTTTTACCATAAAATTATAAAATAAATCAATTGGAATATCAATATAGTATGTACATTCCAGTGTACAGCATATAGAGCATTATAAACAAGTCATAGTCTGGATGAAATTTTAGTTTGTACTGGCTTCGCTAGTGCTTTTTATGTAGTCTGTTGTAAAAATTAAACAAATATCTAGATGAGTTGATGTACCCCCTGGAAGAGCTCTGCATACCCCCGGTTGAGAACCATTGCTGTAGTGGAAGCACATTACAACTGCAGATGCTACTGTAACCTTGGGGCTGCATTGTCAGCCACCTCTGCAACCTCCTTGTGTGTGGGAGGAGAGGAAGAGATCTGTTCCCCACAAGTCTTATTGCACATCCTGGTAGTGAGAGTGTGAATGTATCATAGAATGTAGGCACAAAAGAGGGTTACAAGAATACATGGGAAGGATATTTGCCCTGTTTTAACTTTTGAATATATGTGCACTGGATTGAAAACCAAAATAAAGTTAGCAGCAGCCAACTAGATGGGTGTTGTTCAAATTTGATCTTCACCATCCTCTATACTTAGACCAGAGAACACGCCAAATACTGCACTAACATTAGTTACTGTGAGCGGTAAGCCATCAAGGTTTTAATTGTGTCCACTGTATCTAAACAAAGAGATTAAGCCAATGCTTATTAATAGAGATCAGTAAATAGACTACTTGAACCACACGACGTTCTGAACAAGGATGTTTTAGCTAAAAGCCTTTTTTAAAGGATAACTGAAGAAAGGAACACAGTTGCTGTAAGTTCCAAGAAGCTCTTTACACGGTATTCAAACACAGCTATTACAAGCACTGTCAGGCCCACTGGCTGCAATTCTGGGCCCCAACACATGCACAAGCCATGCCCGCATGGACATGGTCCACCTGACATTTGGGCAGTGCTGCACCTGCGCTGGCTGGTGCCCAGTGAGCTGCTGACTGTGTTGCTGGGTGTGGTCTTCCAACTCAAACAGGGCTTCTACATGCCCACCTGGTAGTGTTGCCAACTGTACAAGCAGCTCTGGGGTGGCAGCGGCATGCACTGGGGCCAGGGCAGGCCAATGGGCAGTGCCTGGAAGTGAGGGCAATGCACTGAGCCCTCTGTTCACCCCCTCTCCCCCCTGGTCCGCAGGGACGTGGTGCCGGCCACTTCAGGGAGCAGCGCCATGGGGGGGCAACTGTAGTTTGCCCACTCCTGGCCTGGAGGTAGGCGAGGTGGAGGGGGGCAGGGAGGTTGGCGGGCCGCATGAAAGAATCCCGCGGGCCGCATGTTTGAGACCCCTGATCTAGAGCTTGGATCAGTTGCCACCTACCTCACAAGAACTTTGTTGTACCCTGTGCCTCATAGTAATGCTTGCTTGAGCATTTGTAATTGAGTAATTGTTTGCGGACAGTACATGATTGGCTGATACTGCCCTAGTTTAACCACCGAATAGATTGGAAATGGAAAGAGTGGGACTTTTACAGAGAAGTCACTGGAAAGAAGAAATAACGAAACTAGCCTGTTTTTGAACTGTTGATTGGAATCCAGAGCAGCTTTTTGGCCAGACAGAAAGATTACTGTAACAGTGAACTTTAAATACACAAACATCTGTTACTAGGTCAGAACAAGAAAGCTGGGGATGCCAGGAAATACAGTATTAACATTCTCCAATCAGTAAAATAAATATTATTTTGAAAATCTTCCATTTTCTTAGGTTTTTAGATTAGAGGAAGGTTCTATTGCAGTGGTCCCCAAACTTTTGGGCACATTCACGGTGGGGGTGTGTGTGGCAGGGCCCGGGACAGCCCCCACGTGTGGTGGGGAGGGAGCACCCTCCAGCCTTGCCCCCAGCTGCCAGCCCCCACCTCCACGGTTCTGCTCCTGGCCCCAGCCCTGACTGCAGTTCCAGACCTGTCCCTACCTCCACCCTTCAGCCCGGCCACGACTCCATCCTCAGCCTTGACCCCCTTACCCCTGTCCGCACTCTACCCCACTGCTTCTAGGATCTGCAGCCGCAGCTTCTGGGGTGGATGGGGTGATGTGGACAGGAGTAAGAGCGGTGAAAAGTTTGTGGACCACTGTTCTAATGCATATTACAAACATTCCTAACCTACCTCAGTTTGTGAACTTCATCTTAAACATGCAAATAAGGGGAAGAAGAGTTTATGGAGTGAAGTGAAATGTTTTCTGTTAAGTTGCCATTTCCTGAAATGGATCATTGACTGATGAGAAGTAGGAAGTTTCCATGTTTTTACTCATTTGAAAAGCACATAGGATGTTGGAAGCCTTGGTGTAATTCATTTAATGTGGTTTCTGTGCAGATGTTCCCGTTGGTGCTACACTACTGACGGCCTTTTATAATGGCTGCATGGAGATAAAAGTCAACGACATACAGCTGGATCTGGATGAAGCCTTCTCTAAACACAATGACATTCGATCTCACTCGTGCCCACTGATTGCAAATGAAGTGAATGAATTCTTAAATTAGCCTTCTCCCTTCAGATATAGTTTGTGTAATGAGTCTTATGTCTTAATGAAACCTGTATTATTTTACTCAAGATGTTCTGAGAAAGGAGTTTAACTAGAATGTTTCTATCCCCTTAACGTAGTTTGGGAAGATAAAAGAAACCCCACTTTTTTCAGCAATAAAAGGACATGATGAAGACTCAAATCCTGTGAAAATGATCTTATCCAGGTCAGTGATAATGTCTTTTTAAACTAGATTTGAAGATTTTTTTTGGGTGGAAGAATCTTTTTTTCACCGCTGATGTGGTTCCCTTTTTATATTTTACTCGCTTGAAGAGTCAAATCAGGCCAGTCTGGCTGTCACTCTTGGTTCTGATGCTTTAGCACCAAATTGTGGTGTTTGGGTTGCAAGTGCTACCAGTAGGTTTGAATCTAAACAAAGCTATTTTCATTTAACTTTCTAAAACAAAATGTGTGAAAATGTCTTAGCAGGTTTTGGACAGTGTATTTTTTTGAAAAGTCTGAAGTTATGAGCCCAAGGTCTCTGTCATTAGACTTCTGAATCACAGCATTATTTTAGGGAACAACATCCTAACCCAAACTTTTCTTAGAAAGAAAGAAATTAGTAAAGTGGCGTTGTAATCCCTATAATGGACTGGACCAACTTTTCCACTCAAAACCTCCTTTTATAGGTACATTTCAACTTGTGTTCTTTGCGGAACATATCACAATGACAGAAAATGATATTCGATTACTCCTTGGACAGACTAGCTTAGGGTTAATATTAATTCTTTCCATGTTTTCCCCAAGGAATTCCAACATTGTCCTTCAAACTTCAAGGCTGTCTGATTGCTTGTTTGATTCAGAGCTCCATTAAGAAGGACAGATTGCCACACTTAAATTAATTCAGTACCAGGCTATTATCAGAAAACAAATGTCTGCAGTTTTATGCGGGTGAGTTGCAGAGCTGAAGCAGCATCAGTCAGAGTTACAGGACACCAAATTGGAATTTACCAAATAAAGCTAGGGACCTCAATGGCAAACAGACAGACTTCCCCATTCATGAGGAATTGCACAGTCCAGAGTTTCCTAGTCGCTCCTTCATACATAAAGCTGTCAGACTAGCTCTCTCCTCAGGCCAATCCCTCAAAACTGGGGATAACATCCCCATCACTTCTGCTTCTGGGGACCTATAGAGAGAGGGATACAGCTGCATTTGAAAGACATATTTCAGCTAGAGTTGTTTATTTACAGGGAGCTCCAAATTTTACAGCCATGTCACGCTTAAAGCCATATGCCCTCTCAGCCAGATTAACAAGGAAAGTTGATTAAGGCAGGAAGGAATGAGTTTTCTGGGAAGTATCCATTTCACACATTTCTGGCTCCCTTAATCTCCTTTGAGTGGGCTTTCCTTTCCCTGTCTCATTTCACACATCCAATAATTCTGGCTGCTCTAGCATTTGAGTCAAGATGAACAAACAAACAAAGGCGACAACAGGCTTAAGGCAGTGACTACCTTTCACCTCCAATCACAGAACTATTATCTATCAAAATACCTGAATCAGGGTTAGCTTCCTAAGAGCCAAATTGTATATATTTGATGCACCCAGATTAGAAATTTACTTACAGAGGGATGGATCATGCCATCCTTACTCACTCTGAGAACTACCTTAATTCCTCTGGGAATCCCACTGAAATAAATGGGGTTCCTTGTGGTGTGAGGTACTGCACAATGTAAACGTACCTCAAAGTGCAGAATCTGGGACTAACTTTTCAATTGTATTTTGTCGGCTGCTTTCCCACCTTCCTCTTAAAATTCACTTCTCACCATGACCTTATTATATAACATTCTGAGTATAATGGATGAATGTTTGCTGTGGTTTTCCATAGAAGCCAGTCTCAGGTCCCTCGCAGAGTTTGACTCAGCACCAGTACTGCTGCTCATTGGTAAATGGAAAACTTAAAGATTACTTGAAGCCAGTCTCCAATAGCTAATCATCAGTCAGCTAATGACCCACCACGTGAAGTGGCATCATGATGCAAAATTGCTTAAGTTTCCCCAATTTTTCTCCTTTAAATATTTATAGAAAAATGCCACAGCCCACTGCACTTACCTTATTTGGACCCAATTCGTAAAGCACTTAAGCACATGCTTAGGGCTCACTGAAATCAATTTGAATTTTGTGCTTAAATGTTGTGCTGAAATGGGGCTGTGGTGAATTAGACAATCTTAACATGCCATTAAATAATTACTGCATTTCCAATTTATTAGCAACAGCTCCAGAAAGTCAAATTGTCTTCAGGAAAGTAAACCTTATGCTTGTTCAGCTTCCTTGCCTTCCACAACAATCATAGAAACATGAAATAAGAACATCAGTATGACAGACATTTATGTCAACATGCGTACAACACAAGAAAAAAAGTTTGGATTTTTTGTTTTGTAAAACCTAGAGAGACTGAAAATTAAGGAACATAGGAAATAGTTAAGTCACACAGGTTTCTGATAGGGAAACTATCTGTATTTTGTTTCCAGTACTGGATACTTTAGTGTATTCTAGTCTTATGTAAAGCTCTGTTGGATTTTTGAATGTGTAAGTGCCTCCATGTTTTCAACATGCAATAAAGGAGATTCAACAAGTTTCTTTTCATTTCAAGGTGTATTTTCATATCTTTGATTCATTTAAACTGTATACATATTGTTCTGATGATCAAATGACTTACTTAAGAATCTGTGGCAATCATTGGTATAAAAAAATTCAAAAACTCAAAGCTCATTTGGTGTTCAGATATGAATCCATATTCCCTAGATTAATGGTGAGCTTTATTAATGATTTAATATTGTCAGTATCAATGAAATTGGGCTGACATTACATGCAAGGAGCAAGATTAATGAGAGAAGTTTACCTGCATCTATATTTTCACATTTTGCATACAATAGTTTGAACATTTTCTAGCACCTGAAATCCAGATGTGGAGTCTAATTCTCATTTATATTAAGGCCTTTTAAAACCTATATATACAACCACTTTAGGGCTCCTTTGCCCTCCAGAGTGTTATATATTGACCTTAGAGTGATGGAAAATCAACCATATTGTTACCTTTTATCCCAGTGATTGCCGCCTTCAAGGAAACAAAAGCGACAGGTCCTAACATTATTAATAATAAATCATAATAAACAATAATTCATAATAATTAGTATTATTCTCAGCAACCTCAGTCCAGACAAGCATTTAAATATGTGTTTAACTTTAGTGGGTCTACCCATATGCTTAAAACTAAGCATATACTAGACTGGAGCTAGCTGCATCAGTTGAAACCCCAGAATGACTATACTGACTTCTGTGGATTTACACTGGTATTACAGAGCAGAATTTGGATCATGCATAAAAACAGCTTTTTTTAAAAAAAAAAAATTACAATTCTTAAAACAATATTTGGTGTTAATAAATTAAGTACCAGGGGAACAAAAGGAGAAAAGAAAGCTCTCTGATTAAACAGAAAAAAATGAATACTATACCTCAAATTGTAATATACAGATATCAAGACAGAGGCTTTTCAACTGCTTGACAAAGATGACAGCTTTAGCTGTTTGGGGCAAAATTTGGACATTCCATTAACCAATTTTACATTTGCCACTAACAGATAAAATACCAGAATGGCCCTTTTCCAAGGTTTCATTGGTCATTTTCACCTTACAAAGTGAGTTCACTAAGGAATGCTGTTACACAGCCTCTGTAAAAGCTCTGGGTGTGCCATAAGATTGTCAATGATGGACAGAAACTGAATATCCAGCCGGACCACTTCAAGGACCTAGATAGAGGCTGACCTGGGAAACACTCAATCTGCAAGAAGGCTACAATTTTCCAGGCACAATTATTTCTAGTCACAGTTCATCTCTCTTGGATACCCAACTATCTGATATGTGAGTGCAGTCCTGATATATACCCACGTAACATAGGCAGCACCCACAAATAATAGTTCCTGCAATTAGTTGCTCTTCAGACTTTAGAAAGAAACTAGCGTGTTTTAGGTGCTAACAGAATCTAGGTGGGGATCATTATGATTAGTAGCAACATATTGCAAGTGCAGAAAAATGGAAGGCAGGTTATAAAAATCTGCACCTAAAGGTTTTAGGAAAAACACTGTTAAAGTGTATGCTGGTGTGTTTAGCCAACATTTTCTCTCCACTCAGTGACTATGCCCCAGTTGTTGATCTGGACTCTTCTCTAGGAGTGGTTACATTGCAGTGGTGTTATATGGGTAAGGGGCTAAATCTTGTCCAAGCTGGCTCTGCAAAAGGGAGCAGGATGCTAGCATTTATATCACTTAGACCTTCTATAACTCCTTTCTTCATAGAGGTTCTCATTTACAAAACTGCACAGCAGTACTTCATTCAAAAGAAGTGTTATGGCTCTCTAAGAAGGTGAATTTTACTGATATGTTCTCTTTCCTTTAGGGCTCTGAATTGCATCTTAACAAACTAATCAAATGAGTGAAGTTAGATAACAAATGTCCAGGATTATATAGCATACATCCATGGAGTCACACACACCTCTTCCCCACACAGTATTTGCTGGCTATTAAGAGGTGCTAAAAAGGACAAGACAAAATGTTTCTTTTTGTTTCTCTGTAACAGATCAGATGCATGTCACCTTTTTAGGGATTAAATTTAGACAAAAAATTCACCAAATGAAAACACTCCTGGCGAATGTTAACATCTAACATCACTAAAACTTTCTCACAGCAATAGTCAATCATCCCACGCTGTAAATCTTGCCAGGGCTTTGCTAAAGGCAACACACTGCTTTTGTATCAAACACTTTTTAATTTCAAAAGGCATTCAAAGATAGAAAGCCAGCACAGTTCCACCAGTACTAGCTGAAAGACTTTCTTAAGAAACTCCAGACATCTGCAACTGTTTTTTTTTCTACTGATTTTTTCTCCAATATTAAAATGGTCTTTAAAGTTTGCAACATACATTTTCTTCACTTTACTGATGTGGTGCTTCTTCCTGCCCCTCCAATGTGGATTTCACATTAAGCACTATTATTTGTTTGGTCTACAGAAGGCCAGGCTTGCAAATGCACTTATCTGCATGCCCAAGTCAGCCGTGCACACTTAAATTTCACAGGAGTTTATGAAGCATCTATCATTAATGCAGTAGCTAGGAGAAAATACTGGATGAGATAGTCTCTGATCTGCAATGCGATCAGATACATAGCCAGACCTGCCAAATATCAGACATCTTGCACATTACTTTAATGGAAATAGAATAGGATCAATGCTACCCTTCTATCCGAGACCCAAGGCTTTCATATAAGGAAGTGCTCTGCTTCTTTAAGCCTAGCAGAATGTTATACTTTCTCTTCCTTTCCAGTCCAGGTCTGGGTAAAGAAAACACAGTGCTCCATGCTGCAACCACAAAGGGAGATCTAGTCGGCTTTTCAAGATACTGGGTCAGATTCCCACCTCAATTACATCAGTGTAAATCCAAAATAAATGACTTCAATGGAATTCGACAGCTATGAACCAGAGTAACATCAGAATTGGTCCCAAAATAGTCCTTCACCAGCAGGCATTAACTAAGAGCACTGATCCTGTGTTCTGCCTTTGACTGGGAATGGAATTAGCCTTATGTCACTCATAATATTAATGTCCTGTCTTTTCCAGTAAAGACTGCTTTTGCAAGCATTTAACTCTGTAGACAAATAGTAATGACTGACCATCTCAAAAATGCTCCATTTGAGAAATTCATTTCTTTAAATAATTAATGGCAAGAAACAAACCTCTGAACAGGATATGATGCAAGCTACAATATTGCTGGGTTTCTTCATGAGCATGCATCATTCTTCTTTGAATTCACTTGGCAGTGAGGCATTTTACAGAAACAAAAGAACTCTGATGCTGACCAAATGTTAAAAGGATGGGTTGAGGATTTCAGATCAGGGATCTTTCAGAGGGAGTATCTGCAGCTACAGTCTCTATGTTTGGAAGTAGCAGGACTTGGTGAGCGGTGTGTTTGGTCCATCTGTGGATTGTTTATTTGATTGTGGTTGTTTGTTCTCTGGGTACAAGCTCTGTAGCTGGGCCATAGGCCATTGAGTAAGCCCTTAGAGCTCTGATCAGTGCCTTGCTAAAGGCCGGGAGGCTCCAGTCCTTGGAGCTTTGATCAACACTGCTGTTTGAAAACCCTGAGTGGCTAATCACTCCCTAGGTGGTGAGGAGCAGAGGAACTTGGAAGTGTGCTGAAAAAGAAGACCATCCAAGCCATCTTCTCTGAGATACTTCCTGTCCCTTAAGCAAAGAAAAATAGAAGGCAGAAGATACTGGAAGTAAATAGCTGACTAGTAGGTAGTGTAGAGAGTGTACGGCTTTGGTTTTGTGGAACATTGGTCCACCTTCTATAGGGGGAGTGAGCTGTATAGTTTGATGGCTTCCACCTCAGTAGAAGGGTGTCAAATCTCCTTGGAAACAGGCTAGCTAGAGTAGGCAGGAGGGGGGTAAATTAATAGGAAAAGGGGAGGGTAAAAAGATAGAAGATATGAGCTCTCAGCACAAAATCCAAGATGTTGAGAAGAAAATTAATCAAGGAACCAAAGGCAGGGGCGGCTCCAGGCACCAGCACAGCAAGTCTGTGCCTAAAGCGTCAAGCTGCTGCAAGTGGCCTTCCAGTCGCTATCACGGCGGCAGTCAGGATGCCTTTGGCAGCATGCCTGCAGGAGGTCCAGTGGTCCCGCGGATTCGGTGGCATTTTGGCAGTGGGTACGCCGAAGCCAAGGGACCGGCGGACCTCCCACAGAAACGCTGCTGAATCGGCAGCACCAGTGGACCTTCCTCTGGTGGGCCGCCGAAAGCCTTTTGACTGCCACGCTTGGGGCGGCAAAAAACGTAGAGCCGTCCCTCACCAGAGCACCTGTATAGAAGAAATTCTTCAATGGCCTAGACACCAATGCAAGGAGCCTGGGTAACAAACAGAAGACATTGGAACTGCTCATTTATGAGCATAAATTAGATCTAGTTGGTATCAGTGAAATGAGATGATTCTCACAATTGGAATGTTAAAACAGATGGTTATAAACTATTTAGGAAGGATCGAATGGGCATATAGGGTTGGGGAGTTGCAATCTAGGACAAAAATGGAATTGTCTGTTTCTGAGTCACTGATAACTTGGAAAAAAATGATTTTGAATGCTTATGGATCAATATCCTAACAGATAAAGCACAAGATGGTGGTATTAGTTGATGTCTGCAACAGACCACAAAAATCACTCTAGGGCACAGGATGACCATTTCCTTACACACCTATCTACAACGTGAAGGGGGCGGGGGAATCTTTGACATCATGGGTCACTTCAATTTGAGTGCCATAGATGGAGGGCTCATGATGCTAGTACTAAAACATCCTTAGACTGTCTACAGAATCTATGAATCAGTGCAGAGAATTTAATCACATTAATTCTAAAGAAAGATGGGTAGCTAAATCCTCTGCACTACCTTAAAAATCTCAACCAAACATTTTAAACTATGTCAACACTCCTGTAATACCTTTACTTTATTTCATTTATCGCAAGAATAAGTATCTCATTCCCCCAGTGTGTATCTGGGAGTGCAGCTATATAGCCAACTAAGGCTTGGAACGTTCATTATCCCTTTGTACTATGGTAATGACTTGACTCTTAAATTGGCTTTTCACTTGTAACAAGAAATGTAGATACCAGAGTTCAGGGGGTTGTCACAGTTAACATCAGCAGGTGATTTGTGCAGCTGCTCCTTGTTCTGCTTTAGGTGTCAGTGATGTTACCGGCTGTTGCTGGAGAAGCAGAGCCGTGAATTTCGATCTTGGCAGGTGAAAAAGTATTTTAGTTAATCTGGTAAGAAATGATCAACTGGTGTCTGCCAACTCTTCAGATGTACTGCTGCTAGAAGCCCAAGATACTGTAGCTAACAGAGGATGAAATTGATTCAATCAGACTTAGGTACAGTGTGTTGCAGGGCCTTATAAACAATGGCAGTGAAACTTCTAAAATGGGCATTAGTTCTTCAAGAATATGCACAGTGAATATTAAACAGAGCCCTGGAGCACTTTGTATCTCTGCCCAGAACCAATTGTTTCTTCTCCATTATGTGCACTAACTTCCCCCCTATCAATACTGTCCTTGATTCTAACATTGCCCGTGACTTTGTGCGTAGGCAGATGAGGTGCTGACAAGATACTAAAGCACGGGAAGATTTCAAAGGCACAAAGGAGAATTAGGCATCAAACTGCCGTTAAAAGACTCCCCTCACCACACAATTCCCCTTTCTGTCTTTGAAAAATCTTCCCAGGAGTTACTCCTGCACAGATAGCCGAATTCCACCTAGATGCAAAATCTTCTTAGAAGTACTGAAGCCAAAAATTGAATTTAGGGCAATATTTTGTTTTACCAAGGCAAAAATCTAGGTTATTGTAAGTATAAACATATACAACATAAAAATCAACTTAATGGGGAAATACAATAAATCCCAGAGCAACATCAAATGCTCATATGTTACAGATATGCACTATTGTTATTATCTGTATTACATTTATTTGACTGGGACCCACTATGCAGGCACTGTACAAACACATGGCAAGAAACAGTCTCTGCTCCATATTGTTTACATATTTTTACTCCTTTTTTTCAAGCTAAACACATACCTTAGCAGTACCCCTGTTAAAGTCAGAAATTTGTACCAGAAACCATACAGTAAATGCCATAGATCCAAGCTAAAATGGCTGCAAACACTTTCTTGTCCTAATATTTGGTTCCTAACTACAAATATAAAGTTGCATTAACTCTAGCACTTTTTGAAAATGATCTATATAAAATAAAATTTGCAAAAAGTATTAATGTTAATCTATTTTATACATACACTCTCTCCCTGTAGCAGTAAGACTGTTTGGATTGCAACATGCTGATGAAATCCATCTCCCCATTTGTGTGACTGGAATTCAAAAGTCCCGTCACTCAACCTTCCAAATGGCTGGCAAAGACTGAGTGTTGGATAAAAGCTAGCTGGCCACTGCTCAATTCCAATAAAACAGAAGTGATGCTGGTCGGCTGTGAGAAGCAAGCAGAAGAGAAAAAACATGGTATTTGTCCATTTGTTTGAAGGAATACACTTCCCTTCTGTTACAAAAGTTTGCCGTCTAAGGGTGCTATTGGCTCTTTATCTAGTTTGTAGGTTCAGATAGTATTAGTAGCCACAAATGCATTTTCCACATCATTAGCTAAGCAGTTTGAACATCTCTTTTCAGTATTAACATTACACCATGTCTCCTATGTAGCCTTCAGGGAGGGAAATTCTCATACCATTGGACCTTTGAGAACACAGGCTATGTGTGGAATTGATGTAATTGCTGGTGTCCGCCATAGTTATGCAGGAAGGAACCTTCTCTGGTGCTGCTGCTCCTCTGAAGACCCTGCATCCAGCTTCATCCAAGGAAGTGATACATGTGGATTCCCAGCTGGCAACTGTGGAGTTTTGCCATTGCAGTCACTGCTAAATATTGTATTCCCCTTTGTGGAACATTGAGCCATGGTGGTTGGAATTGCCCACTTGTAATGCACATTTGCTGAATTTTGGGGCAGAAGAAAAGAATGAAAAAATAAAAAAAAAGGCAAGACTCTGACCCCAGCAGGAAAGGTGCATTTGGGGCTCTTCTCCCAATTTGTTCCATTTGGACATCAACGAGCCACTTGTTTGGTTTTGCTCTGAAAGCTCTTTGTCTTGTTTTCTGTAAGGCGTCACTTCCTTTTCTATTGTAGGGTCTCTGCAGTGATTGGGGTTGAGGTGAGACACCACTAGGTTGTGTTTTCTCTTTCTCCAACTACCACTGCATTATAACGGAGTGAAAGCTGAGAGAACACCTTAGTATTTTAAGGGGAAAGACATATTATAGGGATGTTTTAATTCTCCCCAAATTAAGCCTTATGCTCAGCATGATGAGTTAAACTGAAAAAAAAAAAATCTAGATCTGAGACTGCTTGGGATTGGCTCCTAAAGGACCCTATCTCTGTCCTTCAGCGAGTGACAGCAAGAGGAAAAAAATATGAAAACAAACTCTTTAAAAATCAGTTTATTTTCCACTGAGATCATAAAAACTGCTATATATCTACCTTAATTGTATAGTTGTGCACAGCCTTACTACAGGGCAGAGTTCCTGTTATTTGGAATCTTTACATGAACCAGTTCCAAAATCATCTGGTTCACAGCAACCCAGTGTGAACGGAAACCATTCGGATTGCTGTACTGGTTCCTGATCAGAGTCATTGTAGTTAGTTCACTTCTAGCTCTAAATTTTGTGTGAGGATCAGAACTATTGTTGGCATAGGTGCCAACTCCGTGGGTGTTTCCACCGGCAGCTCCCCACCCCCACTAACCTCCTCCCTTGAGTGTGCTGCTGTGTCCTACTTCTCCCCCTCCCTTCCAGCACTTGTGCCGCGAAACAGCTGTTTTGTGTGCAAGCCTGGAGGGAGGGGGAGGAGGGAGAATGCGGCACACTCGGGAGAGGAGGCGGGGCTGGTGTGGAGATTTGGGGAGGGGTCCAATGGGGGCAGGGAGGGGCAGAGTTTGGCGTGGGACTTTGGGGCAGAGGTGGTTGGGGGTGCGAGCACCCTCTGGGGCCCAGAAAAGTTGGCACCTGTGATTCCTGGTATCAGGTGCCCTCAGTGTAACTCAGTAAGCTCACAATAATACACATGCTCTCCTTCTGCTAGTACATGAGGTCTGAGGATGGGGGGGGGTCACAATAAAGTAACAGCAGATGACATCAGTGAAATTTGATGTCCACACTGTCACCACTAATGAGTCTGCCACTGGAATTTAGTTAACAATTCTCTTGCTGCTCCATAAACCAGGAGGGAATCCAGTTCACACCCCAGAGCTGTGCTGGTTTTGTTACAGGCTGGGAATCGTTCGGTTGACATTGTGTCAGCTCTGAGTTTATGATTTTGTGCCTTTAAATATTGGTTTTTCATGCTCCAGGAGTTGTGATCAGTGCATTTTAAGATGGAGGAGAAATGGTGAGTTTCAGATCTGAAATCCCTATTGTCTTCCCTGTAGACGATGGGTTTTCTCAAAAAGCTGGTCATCTATGAGAAAAGCCCCCGTGATTGATAGCTTTTCACCCTTACTTGCCTCCTCAGAATACGCAGCTGGTCAGAGCTCCTGCAGCTGGCAAGCAAAGTTTTCACCCTCCTCTGGGGAATGGACAGAGGATTTGGGGTAAGAGAGGAGGCTGAGGAAGAATCTGATACCATTTTCACAAGGGAGTTGTGGGGAAAATGCAGGAAGAGCCCTGCAACTCATGGAAGTTCTTCCTCCTTCTCTACCCACTCCTCTTGAGAAATCGGGTTGGTTCCTCTTCTCCCCTTCCCCCCCACCTCCCCAGTGTAACATCAGGCATGGAATGTGGGACCCACACAGGTCCACAGGGGCAGGCCCATGGCCTCTGAACTAGGTCTTTGGACACCAGTGAGCCCGTTCCCCTTCTTTCTCTGTGCCGTGCTGCAGTAAATCCAGTGGAACCAGACTCCCACAGGAGGTTTGTACTTGAGCCCTTCAGGGTGCAATGCTCTCAGTGAGTATTGGCAGTGACACCAGGCAGCCTTTCCAAACAAGGTCACAATTTATTAGTTATCTGGCACACAGAATCTTAAAGTCCTTAGGTTAGCAGAGAAGCAAAAGTTAAAGAAGGTCCATACTGGCCAAGTCAGTGTAGCCAGTCACACTGTTATGGAATCCATTTTAGTCTTTGCAAGCCTACCTACATCAGTAGAGCCCTTTCTCCCGCTCAAAGGGGAGCTCCTATTCCTGCCACCTGACACCTTTCCCCTTTCTTCTCCAGCTCCGGCCTCTGCTCTGCTTCCCTGCTGAGATGTGGTAAGAAATTTCCGTCCTCTTGGGTGCTGGTTGCTAAGTGTGAATGTGAGGACTGAGGTTCTGATTGCTTATATAGGTCAGTTTCAGCCTGTCCTTTAATGGCTCATTCATTCCACTCCAGACAGCTGTGTGACTCAAACACCTCAAGTTTCCTGGTCTGTCCTAAGAGCAGATTTAAGCCTCTCTCACCCCTGGATAGCAATGCAAAGTACTAAGAGATACTGAGGCTGACTCTATGGGTGCTCCGGGGCACCCACAGGAAGAAAAAGTAGTGGGTGCTCAGCACCCACCAAACACCCACCCAACAGCTGCTCGGCAGCTGGTGGGACGTGCTGCTGGTGGAGTGGAGCAGAAAGAGGTGGGACAAGGGTGGGTAGGAGGAGGGAAGAGGCAGAGCAAGGGTGGGGCCTTGGGGAAAGGAGTGGAGTGGGGGTAGGGGCCTCAGGGCAGAGTGGGGCTGCAGTAGCCACGCAGAAAGAAGAAAGTCAGTGCCTGAGACATACATGGGAATCATAAAAATATTACCAAAATCCCCACTTCATCACAGATGCGGCAGGCGGTGGAGAAGGATGTGTTATCCTGGGATTAGGTGGAAGCCCTTGGTGCCATCAGTTTATGCAAATTGGTGTGATTTTAGGCAAATTCATTTTGGGGGAAAAATCACAAAATGTTGCCAGGTGCAGAAGACATGTGAGTGATCTTGGGTAAATAATATTATCCCAGAACAATCATTATAAAACCAGAAATCATTATAAAAACTGAAATCAGTGACACCATGCGAGGGTGCGGGGGGCACAGAAAGATAAAGCTAATGTGGTTTTAACATCAGATTAAACTAATGAGCAACTACAAATACCAAACTGCCTTAACTGAAATTGTATAATTAGTACATGGCAGCACTTCAGGGCAGAGATAAGGTTGTTTAAGTGTCTTACCTGGGCATTTCCATTAATTCATGTTTGGATTGCTCTTACATTTATCTCAGAATTTCATGGGTTTATAATGCTTGATTTGGGGATAACAACACTGTCCCTATAATACATTTTACCCTGAATCACAAGGATGTGTCACAATCTTAACTTCATTTTAACAGTTTTTCCTGGGAATATTAATTGTACTACTGCATTCGTGATGTAGTTCTATATTATGTCAAGAGAAACTAGAGCATATGCAGAGGCACCAATTTTATCATTTGCAGGAAACTAAACAGAAGGATATTCCAGACCCCGTTTTCTCCCACACTCTCCTTAGAGAAAGCCCATCCACCACTTTGGTTTACCCCCAACCTCATCGCATTCCATACAAAGGCTCCGCTCCATCCCCAACAGGCTCAACCTCTCCCTTTCTGCCACGTCCTCCATCACTGTGACAACAATCTGAATATTAGAGGTGATGACATCACAGACCTTCTGTTTCTATGGTACCTGGTTGAAAAAACTGCCCCTCCCAGATAATTTCTTTCCTGTATCCAAAGTGATCAGTTTGATTCTAACTGG
Organism: Dermatemys mawii; assembly: GCA_007922305.1. Lineage (NCBI taxonomy): Eukaryota > Metazoa > Chordata > Testudines > Dermatemydidae > Dermatemys > Dermatemys mawii. The sequence goes on from ML677351.1 coordinate 17,591,596, forward strand.
GTTGTGATAATGTCTGCGGTGGTTCCCCATTGGAACCTCGGATCAGTCCTGGTACAGGACAGCTGCCAAGGTACAAGCTTCCCTCCCTTGCAATGTGGGATGAGAGGGAAGCTGGTGATCAGAACAGCATGGTAGCTCTCAACAGAAGGGGATATTGGGTGGGAAAGTCTTTCCCAAGGAGAAGATGGGGGAATGGATAAAGATAGGCCTGGACTAAACCCTAAGTCTGAACATCCCTGAATTCATGGGCAGATTGGATCCACTGGAACTTGGGCTCAACTCTAGGATCAGACACTGGGAACCAAAGGGAATGTGGTGAGGCAGCAGATGATACAGAAAGGGTGGGGCGAGAAAGGTGTGAAGCCTACATCATTTTAACAAAAAGGCTGTTAGATGGAAACAACTCTCCCTCCTTGACGGCACGAAAGGGATGGAGAACTGGAGTATGGAAATGACCTTGGGTGAATTAAACTGTTGATTCTATTCGCTCTGTTTATGAGTGAGCTGTGGGTGGGGAGAAGGGGGAAGAGTTAATAACATAATTTCTTCTGGAGCATATAGAAATGACCAGAGCTACCCACAATGCCCTGGGGCAGAGTTATAATTGGGAGCATCATAGGGCCTTGGAGCTTGGGGAGGCATGGGGGAGGGAGCGAGGGAGCCAACTGCCAAGGTGATTATGGGACTGCCCTGATTCTGGCATGTACCTGGTCCCATTTGTGTTTGTCACCCCCTGCAGGCACAGAAATCCTACCAATTCCCAGGCTCTCCTCCTGGGCAGTCAAATCCGGTGGGGTCCCTGCTCTCTGCCATGTGTGCAGAGGCAATGGGGAAGCTCTCAGGGTGTGGCAGGGGGAGGCCTATTGTCACCTGGGCTGGTACAGGTGCTTTGGAGATCTAACGCTGTACAACTGCCATGGAGGTGCACAGAAAGGCTGCCCACCACCAGGCACCAAGAGGCGCCATGCTTATGTGGAGCCCGATACTGAGCCTGAGGGCAGTCCAACCCCCCAGAAGAGGAGGCTCATGGAGTTAAGCGCCTGGCTTCCTGGTGGTTTTCCCAGGCTAGAGAGAGCTCCCCGGGAGCCGAAGATGGAGATGTGTGACCCCAAACTCTCCTCCTGGCCTTGAACATCAGGCCCCATTGTGGCGAATTCCCACTTCTGCTCCTTTGGACCAGTTGCTTTGTCTTGTCCCTCCCAGACAAAGGCTCCTTCCCTACCCATCCCTCATGCCAGCCCCTTCGCCCTCAATTCCTCCAGTTTCACCCCTAAAATGAGCTCTGCGCTGTGGCTCCTTCCCCACTCCCTACTGCCACCCCTGTATGTGGCTCCTTCCCTGACCTGCCTCCTAATGCCAGCCCTGAAATGTGGCTCCTCTCCTTCCCCTGCACACAATCCTTACTGGAGTCACCTCCTCTTCCAGGCCTCTAATCCCAGCCCTCTCAGCTTCTCCTGCACCTCCATGTGCTGGAACATCTGCCTTTCTGTGAGTCTCCTCTCAATCCACACCCCTCATACTGCCTCCTCTTCTTCACTGCTGCCAGTAACACCAGGCCACTCAAAGCAGGGACCAGAGAGCCACCCCAGGAGACCATCATTGTCAGGAACCAGATGAAAGGGATATGCTGATGCTGCTAGAAGAAAACGATGAGGCTTGGCTTCACCCTAAATTTAACATCCATTGCAGGTTGCTGTGTAGCCCTGCAAGGAGAAAAACTCTACAGCTTCTCCAGAGAGCCTGGTTTCTGCTTCCATCTCCCATATTAACATCAGTGTCAGTATAGATCAACAGAGGGGTACATGGATCCTGCCGCCAAGATCCTGAGGCCTGGCTTTATCCTCCAGTTTAACATTAATGCAAGACTGGATTGCAGCCTGGCAACAAGGGATGTTCTGCTGATGCTACAAAGACCCTCAAGCCTGGCCCCATTTGCAAATTACATTTATGCCAAGGTTGCTAGATAGCCTTACAGCCAGGGACAGTCTGCTAGTGACTGTGATGAGAATATAAGGCTGGTTCCATCCCCAAACTGGACACTGTTCACGTGTTCCTACATAGCCCCACATGCTGCCTGCATGGGTAACTTGATCCTTGAAGGACACTCTGCTATGGTGCTGCCTCAGGGACCATGCCACCTCAATAGTAACATTACTCCCAGACTCCTCTATAGCTCTACAGAGACAGATATTCTCCTGCTCTGGACTGCCCAAGGTCTGGCTCTATGTGTGGAACTGATCTAATTGCTGGCATCCCCCACAGCCTTGCTGGGAGGGAAATTCTGGGTTGCTGCTGTTGTTTCTCTGAAGACCCTGCGGTCTGGCTCCATCCATAGAAGTCATATCTGTGGGTTCCTGCTGTGGGGATTGTGCTACTGTGGTAGTGCTAATTACCCCATTCCCCATTGTGGATCATTGACTGTTTTTTTGCTGGAACTGTCCCCTGGCCCCTCCTATCTGCCAAGGCTTGGGGCAGAGGAGTAGAATTTTATATATATAAAATTTTTATGTATATATAAAATAATCCAACACTGACTTCCCCGAGAAAGCTGTATCTGGGGACTGTTCCTCCCCACCTGTCCCAGTGGGACATTCAGGAGCTGCATGCTTGTTGTTCCTCTGGAAAATCCTTTGCTTTGTTTTCAATAAACTGTCACTTCGTTTTCTATCATAGGGTCTTTGCAATGGCCGTGGTTGGGTCAGGGGATCTCCAGTTTGTGTTTTCTACTTCCCAAACACTGAAATACAAAGGGGTAAAGTTTGATAACTAATTAGTAATTTAGGGGGAAATCAAAAATTATAGACAGGAAACATTACGTCCTAGCAAGTTCAGAGTTAAGCAAACTTTTTTTTTTTAAAAAAAGCTAACAGGTTAATGTTTGGAAATGGCCAGTATAGGCTTCCAATGGACCCTAACTGCACTACATGAGAGACGTCAAGAGGAACAAATGTCTTAAAATCATTTCAATATTGTCTGGGATCACAAACACTTATGATCTTAACTGTATGCCTGGTGCACAGCATCATTACAGGGAAAAGTTCATGTTCTTTTCGGGTATTTACATGAAGCAAATCCAACAAAAATTGTCTCACACCATCTTAGTCTGAACTGAAACCAGAGCATCTTAGAGTTTCACACGCCACGCTGCTAGCCTAGCTCCTGATTAGAACAGAATGTTAAATATTGCAATGACTCTGAATTTCTGAGGAGGATCAGAACTATCCTTGGCGGCAGGGGTCCTAAAAGTCATTCAGTATGCTCAACAATACTCAAGCTCTCCTTCTCCCACTACGCCAGGTGTGACAATTAGGGTTCAGGGTGACATAGCTGGTAAATACGTTTGATGACTGAGTCTGTAATTCTTTCTACAGTGAGGGGTTCTCTGTTTCCCAAAGTTGAGGCTGTGACACTGGCAGGCCAAATGCCCAGCTCTTGCCCAGCCTACAGACGTTAGCTCAGAACTGACAACCTCATAGCTGGAGACCAGGCCAGGTCACCAGCATGTTAGTTTTGCTCAAAATAGGTATTCGTCTCTAAAGAATGTATTTAGTGGTTAGACTCTATGAAATGTTTGTATGTTGCTACATGTATCACTGGATATTATTTAAAAGTGTTTGCTCTGAAACTGTCCCCTCCCCCAGTCAGGAGAGAAACATTACCAAGTGTGAAATACTAGTTTGCCACAAGACCCATTATCTCCTGCGCAACACATAGACACGCCAGACAAACCATTGCGGAACATCAGACACAAAAAAACTTTGTTGATTGCTCCCTCTCACGTGAACTCAATCCACCATCATAAACTCTGGGGGAAGAGAATAAAAATCTCTGACAAGAGGAAAGTGCATCTTTTTGGTTGTTTGAGTGCGGAAGGGCCAGAGATTCGAAACTGAACTTGGAGATCCCCAGGGGTTTGCTCTGCAGAGCCAGACATGCTGCTGTGCTCCCTCGCGGAGCGCACAGCCCCACCCTGGCGCAGCCTTCTGAGAGGGTAGGGGAGAAGCAGGGAGGGGTTTGGCTGCTGAAGGCCCTGATGTGAGTGGGCCATATTGTAACCCTATCCCAGACTTTCTGCTTCCCCATCTTTCTCTGTTCTCATTCCTATGTGGCTGGGCCTGTTTTTCTTATTGGTCCCAGCCCTAGGTGCATGCCTCCATGATTGGCAGTTCTGGCAGTTGTTTTGGGGTGTTGTCAGCCTGGTTGCCTGTAAGCAGGGAAGAGTCTCCTTTCCCTTCTACCTATGCTGAGTACAGGTTTGTAAATCCTTTCACAAAGGGTATGTCTACAGTATGAAATTAGACAATTTATAGAAGTCGATTTTTCAGAGGATATTTTATACAGTCGATTGTGTGTGTCCCCACTAAGTGCATTAAGTCGGTGGAGTGTGTCCACAGTACCGTGGCTAGCATCGACTCTCAGAGTGGTGCTCTGTGGGTGGCTATCCCACAGTCCCCGCTGTCTCCACTGCCCACTGGCATTCCATTTTTTTGAATGGAGTTCTGCCTGCATAGATTCTTCTCTCCATACTGCGATCAGATCCAGTACCTCCCGTTTAGTCCATGCTGGAGCTCTTTTGCGATTCTAGGATTGCAGGAAATGAAATTCAGAAGTTCCTGGGGGCTTTTCCTGACTACCTGGTTAGTGCATCTGAGTTGAAAGTGCTCTCCAGAGTGGTCACAATGGAGCATTCTGGGATACTTCCTGGAAGCCAATATCATCAAATTGCATCCACAGTACCTCAAGTTAAAACCAGTGAGGTCAATTTTACTACTACTCCCCTTGCTGAGGTGGAGTACAGAAATCGATTTTAAGAACCATTTAAGTTGACAAAATGGGGTTGGTTGTGTGGACGGATTTAGTTTTAATTCAACAGAACGTGGCTAAATTCGAGATAATCACATACTGTAGACCAGGGCAAAGAGTAAGAAATAGTTTTCAATACAGTAAATGGACAGAAGACAAACAGAGTGCAGATGTGTGTAATATAACACTTTGATTTACACTTTTCATAGTGAATGTCAATGGGCACTTCAAGTCTCATTCAGACCAAGTCATGTTCATGTTCTGGGTCTGTTTCTTTTCCATATCTTCATCAATGATTTAGATAATGGCATAGAGAGTACACTTATAAAGTTTGCGGATGATAACAAGTTGGAAGGGGTTGCCAGTGCTTTGGAGAATACGATTAAAATTCCAAATGATCTGGACAAACTGGAAAAATGGTCTGAAGTAAACAGGATGAAATTAAATAAGGACAAATGCAAAGTACTCCATTTAGGAAGGAACAATCAGTTGCACACATACAAAATGGGAAATGACTACCTAGGAAGGAATACTGCAGATAGGGATCTGGGATCATAATGGACCACAAGCTAAATATGAGTCAACAATGTAACACTTTTACTAAAAAAGCGAGCATCCTTCCGGGATGTATTAGCAGGAGTGTTGTAAGCAGGACACAAGAAGTAAGTCTTCTGCTCTACTCTGCATTGATTAGGCCTCAGCTGGAGTATTGTGTCCAGTTCTGGACACTACATTTCAGGAAAGATTTGGACCAACTGGAGTCAAGAGAAGAGAAATAAAAATGATTAAAGGTCTAGAAATCATGACCTATGAGGGAAGACTGAAAAAATTGGGTTGGTTTAGTCTGGAGAAGAGAAGACTGAGAGAGAAGTGATAACAGTTTTCAAGTACATAAAAGGTTGTTACAAGGAGGAGAGAGAAGAGTTGTTCTTCTTAACCTTTGAGGATAGGATAAGAAGAAATGGGCTTAAACTGCAACAAGAGAAGTTTAGGTTAGACATGAGGAAAAACTTCCGAACTGTCAGGGTGGTTAAACACTGGAATAAATTGCCTAGGGAGGTTGTGGAATCTCCATCATTGGAGATTTTTAAGAGCTGGTTAGACAAATACCTGTCAGGATGGTCTAGATAATTTAGTCCTTCCATGAGTGCAGGGGACTGGACTAGATGATCTCTAGAGGTCCCTGCCAGTCCTATGATTCTATGTTTTCTGCTAAGGTGCATTCATATTATATGTTTCATTTTACCATTCCATCTAATCATATGTTTCATAGAATTGTAGAATATCAGGGTTGGAAGGGACCGCAGGAGGAGGTTTCGGAGGTTAAGATTAAGAACACCAAGTCACACAGTACTAAAACTGTAATTTCTGAAAATCTAATCTTAGAAGTGTATTTAAGACAAGGTGTTATCTGATTGGAAACCACAAGGTGGAGCTAAATGATTGTACAGCAGTACAAAACTGAAGCCTGTGGCAATGAGCTTTCCACTGTTATATTTAAATAACAAAACAAACTTGTACGTTGACTGCAGGAGCAGTAACGTTCTTATTCTGTGGTCCCTTCACAATTTGCAAACATCTTGCTGAATTGATCATCTTTTTCTTACTTTGAAGAGCAAGGGAGACTTCTCCGGTCTTCAAAATGATTGTTAGAGGGAACTGATTAATCCTTCTGGAAGATACAGCAGAATTTGTTTACATTGTCACCAAAATAACCCCCATTTAATTTGTTATAATTGTTTAGGGTTCTCTTCCCGACTTCTGTACACCAGTCTTCCAAAAGTCTATGCATTTTTGTTGAAGGGTGAAATATTCTTTATTCACTACCAGATCTGCAAAGAAGGGCAAGTGGGTTTTGTTTCTGGGCTGGTAAACAATCATGACAACGTTGCATGTTTCTCACTAGAATCATGAGAGCGTGTGCAGGGGCAGCTTTAAGGTTTTTGCCGCCCCAATCGCGGGAGTGGCACGGATTCAGCGGCATTTCTGCGGGAGTTCCACAGGTCCCGCGGCCTCGTTGTCCCCGCCGCCGAAATGCCGCTGAATCCGCAGGCATGCCGCAATAGACAGCCTGACTGCTGCCCCCTGTGACTTGCTGCCCCAGGCACGTGCTTGGAGCGCTGATGCCTGGAGCCAGCCCTAAGTGTGTCTGAAGTGCTCATGATAGACTCCTCCCTTCAAACTACTCCCATTATTCTCAAGGTGAAGGGAATTAAGAGAATGATTTATTCAGTTTTAACAATTAAAAACTGCAAACTAAATATGAAGGACAGAGGATAAAATCGGAGGGAACTTTGCACAAATGGAGGAAGAACATTTGAAATAATGTATTAAACCAAGATTAATGCTGGTTCTTACCTAAGCCTATATTCATTAGAAAAGACATCACCAACAGATTCCCATAGTAAATTTAGCTATCAATTAAGTGTCCTTCAGGTGTATTTTTAAGTCATTAGTGATTCCCCAAACTCATTCCTAAAGGTTTTTCAGGCACTCCTAACTCTTTCCACTACCCAATGAGTTGAACATTCACCTGCTGGACTCAGGGGACTTGCCTTCAGATAGCTATGTGTCTAGCTTTAGTGCAGGGGTGGGCAATTTTTTTGGCCCATGGGCCACATCTGGGTATGGAAATTGTGTGACAGGCCACGAATGCTCATGAAATTGGGATTTGGGTGAAGGAGGGGGTGAGGGATCTGGCTGGGGGTGCAGGCTCCACAGTGGGGCCAGAAATTAGGAGTTCAGGGTGCAGGAGAGGGCTTCTGGCTGGGGCAGGGTGTGTGTGTGGGGGGGCTGAGGGCTCCAGCTGGGGGTGCAGGATCGGGGGTGGGGCTGGGGATGAGGGATTTGGGGTGCAGGAGAGTGCTCCAGGCTGGTATGGAAGGGTTTGGTGGCCAAGAGGGGGATCAGGGCTGGGACAGGGGGTTGGGGCATGGAGGGGGTGATGGCTCTGGCTAGGGGTATAGGCTCTTGGGTGGGGCTGGGGATGAGGGCTTGGGGTGCAGGAAGGTGCTCCAGGCTGGGATCAAGGAGTTTGGAGGGCAGGAGGAGGATCAGGGCTGGGGCAGGGGGTTTGGGCACGATGGCTCAGGGGTGCAGGCTCCGGGCGGTGCTTACCTCAAGTGACTCCTGGAAGCATCACGGTGTCTCTCCTCTAGTTCCTATGTGGAGGCGCAGCAAGGTGGCTCTGCTGTGTGCTGCCCTGTCCACAGGTGCCACCCCTACAGCTCCCATTGGCCGTGATTCCTGCATGCTGCCCCACCCCTGTGAGTTGTAGGGGTGGCACTTGGGGTGGGGCAGCATGCAGAGCAGAGCTCCCAGATGCCCCTATGTTTAGGAACCAGAGAGGGGATATGCTGCTGCTTTGGGGAGCCGCGTGCAGCAGCCCCCAGCCCTGCTCCCTGGGTGGAGTGCCAGAGTGAGGCAAGCCTCAGACCCCGCTCCCCAGTGGGAGCTCAAGGGCAGGATTAAAACAATTAGTTTGCCCACCCCTGCTTTAGAGAGACATGTAGCGGTTGCCCCAGACCAATTTGAATCTTGGCATCTGAAGTCCCCTGGAAATGCCATTTTTGCAGTTTCACAGCCTAGCATGCTGCCCCACCCCCAGATAATGAAAGGGTTGCTAATGGACCTTCCTCATGAGGTGGCATGTACAATCTGTTTGGTGGGTACTGGAAACCCATTAGTCTTTCTAATAAAAGTTTTCCTCACATGCAGGTCCACATGTTAAAGCTTTATATAGCAAACAAACACTCCTTCCCCCACCCCTACCGTCATGCATTTGAAATAAACAAAACAGAACAAAAATGTGATGCTCTCCAGTCTTCGAGCCCCACAAATATTATCACAACATTGTTCTTCAAACAAAATGCACTGAGGTGAAATACTTGCACCTGGTTTGCAGCAGTTTTTTTTCTTCTTTTTTTAGAATAAGATCTTCACTCGCATAACCTCTCTGAAGTCACACTATGACGTGCAAGGAGTGTTGGCTGAACAGCAAGTGTTTTTATTTCCCACCAATGGAGATTTTTACAATGGATTGTAGAGGAACCCCTGCTCCTACCACTAATGCCTGGTTAAAGATAGAAGGATGATTAATCTAAAGCCCCTTCACACCACCACCCCATAAAGGAGACTGAAAGGGGACAGAAATGACTTCTTCCCCAGCTGGCACAGGACTGGTCTAAGGGCTCTACACCAGCCCTGCTAAAATCTCCCAAGCAGGGGGCATGTTTTGCAGCAAGAAATGGAAGAGAGGGGGCAGAGGTGAAGTGTACTGCATTACAGCTATTCTCCTCTTCCCCAAGGATCATAGGAGGTAGGAAGGGTAGGGGTAGGGGAAGAAGTATGTAAGCTGGAGTAACCCTGAGGTAGTTCTGACTTATGCTAGAGGGCAGGCAGGGACTACACTGTTCTGAAATACATTAAACACAAAGATGGCTTAAAGTCACATTTACCCCCATCCCTCCCTTGAACACGGGGGTGGGGAGCAGAGAACCGAATTGGGGCCAGTGCGTCTATGCAGCCACACAAGCAATATAGTCAGCAGTGGCTACCCATAGCCCAAAACAAAACAAAAAGAGAAATACGAACCACTTCCACCGTACAGATCCCAATTAAAAAAAAATCCCATTGGCACTCCCACCTCTGAGATCTTCCTGCCAATTAAGGCATGTGTCTGGTTTGGATGGGGCACTGGTTGAGGGGGCAAAGGGATAAACCTAAAATTGAAGAAATATTTCTGCAGACAGTCAACTAAAAATAAAAATGCAATAAGTTCTAAAACGGGACCAAAATGTTCAAAGGTGCTGCTGTTCCCCTTTCTCACCTGTGCTAGGCAACATTAGCATGCTTGTGCTGTAACAACATTGCCATAGCAATTGCTCATTTCTTTGTCTGTAGTGTCACATGTCACTGCTTTTGTGTTATTTGCTCAGTTTGCTGGTCTTTAGGAGTAGGTGTGTGAGATTCTCTTCTGGCTGAGCTGGGGCACGATATTGCAGGTTATATTTCATTAGTTTTATTGCCTCTTGTGAACGTTTCACTTCCCTTCCACTGCTGTACATTTCAGGTCAATAACTTACCACTAAATGTAAGCAAACTGTCTTGGAAACATAATTATGCCACAGTATGCAAGAATACATTCATCGGCATGATACTTTATGGTATTACTCTATTTGCCCATTCATTGAATAACCAGCTAGAATCAAAGAGCTTGATTTGTTTTTTAGTTCTTTCATCTTCACTTGCATAACATATAACACTTCTTAAGAGCTATATACACAATATGCACCATAGTAAAATGCAGGGCCGGTTCTACCTTATTTGCCGTCCCAAGCGAAAAAAAAGAAAAGATAGAAAAACCCACCTGAACTGCCACTGAAAAGAAAGGGCCACCTAATTGTACTGCCCCAAGATTGACTGGAATGCCGCCCCTCAGAATGTGCTGCCCCAGGCACTGCTTCCTCGGCTGGTGCCTGGTGAAATGCACTCATTTAAAGATCTCACAACGCGTACTTGTTCTTCATGTGGATTTTAGAGAGACAAGACCTGATTTATATCAGTATTTCCATGGACATAAGCAAATTATGCATAAGGTCACTAGTTATTCAGGCCCATAAAGAGGCCTCCCTGCTTTCCAATCATGCCTTATTAAAATATCAATGAATGGCCAGATTCTGCCATTTTTACTCATGCTGAGTAGCACCTTACTTCTCAAATAGTTCCATTGAGAACAATGATACTCACTGAGTAAAATACTAAGCAAAATACTACTCATTGCAAGAGTATCAGAATCCCAAAGGAAGTAATTTGGATCAAAGTTTTCAAACTTGCTTTCTCCCAGATCAGCAACTTGATTTTCAGAAGTACAGTTTCAGTTCACAATTTAAGGCTATTTTATATTGTACTGTAGCTATAGGTGTACTGTGACCATTGGTTGTGGTCATTATTGCCTGTGGCCATTATTGCTGTGGTCATTATTGCCTGTATGAAAGAGTGTCTCTCTCTAGAACCAGGAGAATCTCTCAAGTTGCTGGAACTTCAAGGACTCAATTCGATACCCACTGAAATCAATGCAAGTCTTTATATTGATGTCAGTAGGCATAAGATCAGGTCCTGAGTACATCCACTGAATCTGAAACTAAAGCGTACTTGTCACCTTGAAGATGGACAATTTTTTGGATAAAATGTGAAACTACTGAGCGTACCTGCTCTATAACAGAAAACTAAAGTTAAAAGTAACTCCCCCCTTCTCCCTGCAACTTCTCAAATCAACAGAATCTTCCAGGGTGAACCTATGAGCATCTGAATAATGTAGACAATACCTCTCATGTGGGGAACATGGAGGCAGAAATATTTATGTATGGAATTAAGTTCTTCAGTATGCAAAACACATCCTTGCAGGTCTAAAAGGTTCAATCAGTTCTTATAAAATGAGCAGAGTTAAAATAATTTTAACATGAAATTATATCACAGTGCTGGGAAAGTGTTGCTTTAATGTTGATAATACAAGTATCTCAGCAGTCAAGAGAACAATTCCCAAAGCAAGTGCACGAAGCTGGGAAGGATCATGCCCTTGAAACTGTGGCTTAGTGGGAATGTGTGATTTAGAAAATCACTGGGCTTTCATCTTTGGAGCCCTGGTTTATACCTGATTTAAGGTATTAATTAAAGGTGTCTTTTTCTCTTGTAAAGGTGGTATTTTTCTCTTGTAATTAAGCCTGCATATGTACATGACGAGTAACCTGAGCTCAAAACCAAAAGTTTTTCTACTGCAGACCACCTGAACAAGCTGGTAGAAAGGCAAAGCGGCCTCATCTTCAGGATATAGTCAGAGGAAAGGTAGTAATGAGTCTGGTAGGAGAGCTCACATTTTAGTAGTCATCACTAGAGAACAAGAATTCCATCTCACAAAAAATGTTGAGGTTTGGAAGCTTGTTTTGCATCATAATTAAAATACGACCTTTTGACATTTTGTGGAAGACAGAGAGAGAGACACCCTAGAATAGCCAATAGCTCTGGTGTTAGGACACCCATCTGGTCTGTAGGAGACTCAGCTCCACTCAAAAGTAGGGCTGTTTATCTGAACAGCCCTCTCCCAAACTTGGAGGGGTTTAAACAAATTGGAACTCTGATCAAAACTCTCTTGCTTTTGTTTCTCAAAATAAAGATCCCACCAAAGAGGCTTGATACAAACTTGTGTAAGCTCTGACTTTGATGCCTGAGTTTTCTGGGTACTGCACCACTATGTTTCTAAAAACTTCCCATGCAAACTGTCAGGCTGGTAGCTTTTTAAAGGAGATGCTGAAGGAACAATCAGAAAGGTAGGAGGAGAACCAGGAGAGGCTGGAATAACAAAATCCAAGGGAGACAGGATTTCAAGAAGGAGGATAGTGTAAATTGATGGTAGTGGCAGACTCAGCAGCGAGGTCAAAGACTATTAGCATGAAGTAGAGGCTCTAACATTTGGCTTTTGCTTTGTGAATGACATTAAACAGAAAAAGTTTGGCGAATGTGTTTGTTAAGGGCCTAACAAAGTATTTGCTAATAAAACCCAAACCTTATGGATCCAGGTTGCTCTTCTAAATGTGTCCATATTGCCTATTACATGGTTTGGTTATTAAAATCTGTAATGGCTCCTAGTGCTGTATTTGTGCAAAATAAAATACAAAGCATCAAAAAACCTTTCTTTAAAACAAACATTGTATGATGAATGCCCTTATTACAAACAGTGCTGTGTGCCAGCAAAGAAATACATTTACATTTGCATAACGAGCCTGTTGAGTTATGGGAGCTACTGAATGTGCCATGTATAATACTTACTGTGTTAAGCTTAGTTGTTTAACATGTCATTAAACTGGGGTCAAGATCATGTATTCAGGGAACCAAACCATTTATGAATGTCTCTAGGATGCTGTTTCAATTCACCAGTGTCTATCTTAAAAAACAAAATCAAAAGCAGTATTCACAGCAACATCCTCCTGATGTTGCTGGAGCCTATCTTAGTCCAGCAATGTTTATTTGGCCCTGTAATTGCCACTGAAGAATATCTGTGTTTGGTCAACGTTAATCAGCAGCTTTCAGCTTCTGAACAACGCCAGTTATATTGATTACATCACATCTGAAACTTTTCACTCCACCTACTCTGATGGTGTAAATGGATGAAGTTAATGGAGTATGCGCATTACATCTTGGCTCTATAGCAGGGGTAGGCAACCTATGGCACGGGTGCCAAAGGTGGCACGCGAGCAGATTTTCAGTGGCACTCACACTGTCCAGGTCCTGGCCATTAGTCTGGGGGACTCTGCATTTTAATTTAATTTTAAATGAAGCTTCTCAAACATTTTAAAAACTGTATTTACCTTATATGCAACAATAGGTTAGTTACACATTATAGACTTCTAGAAAGGGGCCTTCTAAAAACATTAAAATGTACTACTGGCACTCGAAACCTTAAATTCGAGTGAATAAATGAAGACTTGGCATATCACTTCTGAAAGGTTGCCGACCTCTGCTCTATAGCTTTGTTTAGACATCATCCTTGATTAAAAATCACCTTTTTTAAACCCAACTTTCCAGAGGCACTCCTTTAACACATATTAGTGTACCTTTGCCATGCAAAGTGCAGTTAAAAATAAATGAGTATAATAGAAGAAACTGCTGCTAAATAAAGACTATGAAAATTCCTATCACAGAAGAGTTTTTACCTGACTGTAACTGCAGGATTATGATGATAACAAGAGTGCAAAGCAACTTTCATGCTTAATGAGCAGAGACAAATGCATTATAAAAGCATCTGCTTATAATTCTCAAGCATCTGGCTTCCTAGTAAGCAGCAGTTCAATTACTAGCATACACTGCAAGTCTCCCTCATCCTATTTATAATGAAGCAAGTTGGCCCACATTGCAGGTGCATGCTATGTACTATTCTGGAGGAAAGGCAGGTTCACCATAGCCCTGAGCTGAGGTGATCAGAAAATCCCACAGAAGTTTCATGAAAAAAAAATGAAACATTTTTGTTTTAAAGTGTTCCAAACAGAGCAATTCTCCCTGCTGTCCTCCTCATTTTGTTTTTTAAAAATCATTCACAATATTTGCTTGCCCTTTTCAGTCCTCAAGCTTCCAGAGGAAAAACACTTGAGAATGTGAATCTTAAAGGCTCAGTAATCAGAAGATAACTAAAAAGGACCTCAAATTTATTCTTTTTAAACCTCATGATTTTAAAACCATTTTCAGCCTGACTCATGATTTTTGAACACTTGGAGTGGGCAAAACTGCTCCTCTCTGTTTCCTAGTTCCATCCCATATTTTTCTGACCTACCTTAGCCATAATCTTGCGCTCTGGTTCAGATTCCTCCTCAGTGCTGCACACACATGTTCTGAATCTCACACTTGAACAGGCTTATGTAGACACAGGGCACGTCACTACTGGAAAGAAAGAAAGGGAACATTTTACACTGTCAATATCTTTAAAAAGTTTAAAGGAAGCAAGCTCAGCTCTACTTCCTACTGCTAAACAAACAAAAAAAACTGAATGAACTTTTGATACTTTCAGAACAGTGGTAAGACACTCTGGCAAGATTGGGTGTGGGAAGCATTGCTGCTTCTGTCCAGAAGAAATGTGTCATTGGAAACTGATCAGCTAGTCTTACTCTACCTTAAGGTGGTAGTTCTAATTTGCTTTGAATGCAACTGACAATCTGAGGCCCACCCATTGCCCTTAACTTTCTTCCTTTTCAGTTAGACCCCTAGTCTCTGCTCAGGTCAATACAAATTTCATTAGCATTAGGTAGACCAGACAGCTAGGGACGCAGAACTTAGCTGAAAAGAGCAGCACCTGAGAGAAGCCACAAACTTACTTTTGTCTTCACATATATAAAAAGTTAAATCAGTGAGAAGACGCTGTTATGTACTCTTTGTACACAGTAGGTTGCAGGGCTGCTACCAGCAAGTCTGACTTTTGTACCAGCTATTGACTGGCTGCAGAGCTTGCTTCCCAGAGAGACATACTAAATGTGTTTGTTATAAGATCCTCTAATGCATTGCCAGGAACAGCACTTGTGAGCTTAAACAAGGTAAGGTATGTTATACTTGGCACCACCTACTGGTGGAACTGTATAATATAGTTTAACATTTCATTACAGAACCGGTGGCAAATGTAGCTTGTGATTCCATTATTATCACACTGCCAGGGACCTGGACTGCTCAGGTATTCAGAAGATATTATAGAATGAGGGAGACACTCAGTGCTCTCTCTCAGATATTTGATGTTCTTTGTGGCTTTTCCCTTAATCTACAATTCAAACTCATCTAAACTGAAGCGATGTATCTTGCTCTTGTGCATGGAAATCAAATAAAAGATATTTAATTCAGACAAAGAGCTGGTAAAACATAGGGGAGGGACATGCAATTTCCCCAACAAAAAAGAAATGTACATTGAAATTTTAAAATTCAAGTAATTTCAACCAGCTGGTCAGAAAAAAGGTAAAAAATATCATAGCAGTTTAAAAAAAGGTCTTCATAATTTTTTCACCAAAACTGCAACCAGTTCTATTCAGATACCAATACGAAAGGAAGCGATATTTATAGACAGGACTGCAGTGCTGGCAGGGTTTTTGTTCTGGCCCGGCTTTTTAAAAATGGTTTGATAATTGTTTGAGTGGTGGAGTTACCGTCTGATCGGGATTCCACCTCTCCATATGAGCAGAGCAGATATTTTAATAGCTGTGTCACTTCTTGTCAGCAAAAGATTATGGATATACCAAAGGAAGCATGGTCTATGAAGTCAATTCCATTTTTTAAAATGGAAATAAAAAGAAACCCAACACACAGATGATTGATTTATTTTCCCATAATGGGTTTTTGTATTTTAAGTGCTTCTGGGAAGCAGTAGCTAGCCAACATTCACAGAAGATCACACATGGAGAGTTCTTTCAAAACATCACAGCCACTCCCCTGGGGCTACTTTCTCTTCTATATTTCTCCTAAGAACCCAGACTCTCCCTTCAGAAAAGGTAACAAACCCCAGCCCCAAAAAACCTTGTACAACCCACAGACCAAACTTACTAACTACTCACCTATGCTCAGTGAAGGAAGCTGCTTAAATACCCCACCCTCTTCCCAGCATGCCTTGCCTGACTGGTCTAGAAATCCCAAGAGTATTGGAACTAGAATGCCCAGCATTCTTTCTGCTCTAAGCAAAAAGAGCACACCCATCCAGCCTATGCTTAAGGGTTCCAGTCTCAGGCCCTGAACAGAGGTAACAGCTGGATTTTACTTTTCAAACTTTTTTTACTGCCTTCCCCAGAGAGCTTCCTCTGCATCAGCAGCTGCCTTTCTTTTTCCACAGGCCTGTCTTTGTTATAAAGTCACTGAATTGGGGTAGTAAGCCCTGGGAGCTTATTACCAAGAGCATCTCCCAATATACCCATCAAATTCAGTGCAATATCATTAATTTAATCCCCTGCAGAAAGCCACTGTGAGTAGAAGATGGACCTATCAAATAAGTGTTCCAGAGGAAGCGAATAGTTCAGGTCACCGTTAAGTCTATGGTGAAACACTGTTATTCTCTGATGGTTGTTCGATAGCCTATTTGAAACAAGTTAAGATGTTTTAGTCCAACTTCCCAGGAACAGATGTCGAACTACAAAATACACCATATGTACCATTACTTGGTTCCCTCGTTGGCAGTCTAATCAGAGAGACTAGTGATTGAAGGGGTATGAACAATGAATTATCCTCTGATGCCCAGATGTCATGCCCCCAGATCAATACAGAGGCAACCAGGGGAAACTTGCACTGTCTGTAGTGTGCCTGTTTAGTGTATAAACAGAGCAGGACTGTCAATCCAGCACCTTCCATGAGTCTAAATGCATAAGCCCTGATACAAATCCTATTGAAGTCAATAGGAGTCTTACTATTAATTTTAATGAGGGTTGGATCAAGCTCTAGGACAAGAGGAGGGAAAGGCAGTGTTTCTTTAAGAACCTTGGGGTTTAAAGATTCTGTCCGCCATCATATTCAGCTGTATTTTTTTTCTAAGAGTTTAACAGGAGGAAATATTTATGTAGGTGCTACACAATTATGCCATAGGGAAATGTATTTGATGACTTATAATAAACTGCACTCCAGGCAAATTATAATTATTGCCCAGGAGAATGAACACCAAGAAATTGTTTCCTTTGTCATTTGTGGGAATCGGGTGAGTACTATGCACCTGATATGAGGTGAGGGGGAACATAAACCAGATGAGTTACATAGACTCATACCGACATCTTGGGATTTTACAGTTTGGTGCAGAAGTCAAGTAGGAGCTGGGAAAGGAGGACTCCATGACTTAGTAATTATGGCCACATGTCATACAGGAAACATGGGATTGGAAGCTCTCCACAAGTCCAGAGGCCAGAATCTCAGACCTAGATCCTGGATATTAAAAGCTCAAATATCTTTGTTGATCTGGCTTCAGTGCACTCTATATTTCAGTGGAGTCACTTCAGATACACACCAATCTATAAGAGCAGATTTTGACCTCTTGACTCTTTCTTGCACCACTTATGAAGTTGGACCTGAGAGCATCGCGGTACAGTATTGTCAACCCCAAGGGTCCCAGAATCGTGAGTCAAGCTTCAAAAACGATGCTTAAGAATCATGAGATGTAACAATAACAGTGGGGGTGTTTTCATTTTGCCTTCTGCTGTAGGAACATTTAGAGTTCTCATTTCCAAGATTTTCTCTACAACCATAAGGACTACAAACTTACTTTTGTGCCAGGTCAAAGCTGTGCTTCTCAGGAAATAACTTGATTACGGCAGCTGGAGCTTTAGAAAAAACACCAGATATCATGAGACTCATGATGAAACCGTGAACGTTGGCAGCAGTGCTGTGGTAATGTATGGAGAACAAAGATAGAGGGAGCTGTATGGTTGGCCAGAACACCTAGGATGGTGCAGCAGTGAGATTGGCCCCTTCTGAAGTCACTTACACTGATGTAAATCACAAGTTACTCACCCAGAGACAATGGGGTTTCACCAATGTAAAAGTGATATGACCTCAGATTCAGACCAAATGTCTCTAGTTCAAGAGCCCCACTGCGTTTTCCTGATTTATAAATTTCTATTATATATTTAACCTTCTTCTGGTGATACCTTTTTCAGGAATAATTATGTTTCCTGTAATTTAGAGACTGCTCAAGAAAACTTGACTTTATCCTCTATATTTTTTTTCCTAATATTTGGTTCTTTACTAATGTACAGTGGGCCTGAATCAGATCTCCTTTTCCATCAGTTTGGTTTTACACTGATGGAACTCCACTAAGAATCAGTCCCAGTATGTTTCAGCAAGAGAGAGAGAGAGAGAGAAGAAAAACCTGAGCTGTAAAACTAAGTTCAAGAGCTGGATTTCAAACCTCACAACACTGGATTCATGCTTGGATTGGGGATTCCTGCTTGGATCTGGAGGATAGCTCAGTAGTTTGAGCATTAGCTTGCTAAACCCACAGTTGTGAGCTTAATCCTTGATTAAGGATTAATGGGGACCATTTAGGGATCTGGGGCAAAAATCTGCTGGATGATTTAGTGGGGGATTGGTCCTGCATTGAGCAGCAGGTTGGACTAAAAGACCTGCTGAGGTCCCTTCCAACCCTGATATTCTAGAATTTTGTTTGTCTTATTATAAGGATCAGGTAGACAGACACTGGCCCTCTCTCAGATACTTAGATGGCCCCCCATTTCAGTAGCATCTGAGTGTTTCATAATCTTTAAAGTATTTATCTTCACAATAATTTTGAGGTAGGGAAGTACTTATATTATTTTAACTAAATACTAGTATATCCATTTCAAAGATGGGGAATTAAGGCACAGAGAGACTAAGTGACTCGCCAGAGGTCACACAAGAAGTCTGTGACTGAGCAGGGAATTTGTCCTAGACTACGGCCTTAACCACTGGCCCAGTCTTACTCTTTCAAGCCCTGACACTGGTTTGGGCTGCAAGACATTACTGTGCTGTAACATTTGGACCCAGATCCAAGTTTAGAGACATAATCTCCCTCAAAACCATGGGATTGCTCTTGGTTTCTGAAGAAAACCGACTGAGACAAATCCTCAGCTGATGTAATTCTGCATAGCTCCATTCAAACCAAGAGAGCTACACTAAATACACCAGCTGAAGAACTGGCCCTTTATCTTTATTCTTTTCTCTTTTCGGCTGGCTTTCTTAAACCCCCCAGAAATATCCCAGGCCTTTGCTAGCTATTCATTGTTCAAATTGAGCTCCATGAAGTAGCAGGCCTTCGGGATTTGCGATCGGGATGAAATTATTCACTCATCCTCCACTTGCAGTAAATGACTCAACTGAATGCCCGTTACAGCCAATTTGTTAACATTCAGCTTGTCACTCTGAAGAGAAGTCTACCAAAGCCATTTCAAAATTCAGACTTGGGACTGGCTGACAAATCTCTTAATAACTTGTTAACTAAGTGCTGTTGTAAGCTCATCATTAACAGTAGGACTGTGAAGAGAAGCAGTGTTTACCATCAGAAGTTTTATAAGAATTAAAGCTACAGCATTAAAAAGAAAGTGAGACAGAACATAATACATTAAATATGTGAATTGGGTCAATGGACAAAACTCCCTCCTGGAGTGACTTCATAGACCTAAAAGATGAATTTCTTTTCATTATTTCTTACACCACTCCTTAGTCACTTCTGATTGGTAAAACACAAAATATAAGTTCTGCTCTCTCACTCCATTACTGAGGTTGATTACATTGCTGTAACAACAATAACATAGTGGAGAATCAGGAAACTAATTCCACTGTGATCTAAATCACAGAACCATCACCATTCTTTTCTCCTTCTAGATAATCCAGATATCTCCCTCACCCCCTTCTCGCCTTCTGCATCACATATCACTACAAACCCATCTCCACGGCGAACTGGAAAGCTCCTTGTCAGATCTGGATGTCTGTGCTTTTATTTTCACTGGTGTAAAGTCGGAGTAACTCCAGGAATTACACTGATGTTACTCTAGATTTATAGTGGGGTAAAAGGCTAGAATCTGGTGTATTATCTTTCCCCACCCATTTAAATACCCACCATGAGAGTCTCAAAGATGCTTACATGATTTAGGAGTCCAAGTCCCACTGAAAAAATCAGTGAGTCAGGACACAAGTCCCATGAAGTCATTTTGAAAAGCTCCGCCCTATTGCATATAGAGGGAGCCTGATCCTTAAGTGGTAGAAATTGGCATAGCTCCATTGATCTCAGGGGAACTATTCTGATTTATACCAAAATGCACCCTCTCTTAAGGTTAAAATCAGCCGCTACTGTTTTAAAGAGAAAAACGCACACACTGGCGCAGTTCTCCTTCAGTGTAAGTGGCAGGGGCACGTGTTTCTGGAGAAATAAGATCAGAGATCTTTTTCTACTGTTGCTGTGGTGACATCATACATATACAATACAGTGAAAACTATACAGTTCTGGTATCTGTAGATGGTATCTAAGCACAGGAGGAGAAGTTACGAAGTTAATATAGTAACTGTACACTCTTCTTCAGATTGCATGCCCTCTGGGCTGGGATTACACGTTTACTTGAGTCCTAGCACAATGGGGCCCATCCAGGGTTGAGGCCACCAAGTGCTACGGCAGTATAAATGATAATGGCAATTAATGAATGAAAAAGCATACAAAAATTATGAGAATGTATTCCCCTCAACTACAAAACTCCTCTATTTTTGTTCATCAAGCAGTCTCCATCACAGGCAGAGGAGTGAAAGATGCCTAGTGCAAATTAACATTTTTCCATGTAGTAACTGACCCAATGAATGGGCACCCTTAGGGACAAATTGATATTTCATAAATGACCATGAGGAGTACGTGAAAGCATTTAAAATGGGGACACAGGCTGTGCCTGGGATTATAGCTACAGGTGGGGTGATTAAGCAGTAAGCACTTAGCTGTACATAAACTATGAATCAGTTTACTTTGGGGATCAGACTCTAATTGCCACTTGGCAGTGTTGGCCCTGTTAATGTTTCACAAACACACAACCATAGGTGGACTCCGGATGAATTGGTATTTAACACACACATTCCATTTTCCTGTAAGTTGCTCTCTTCAGCCCTGAGCAGCCAATGAGAACTAAAATGTTTGACCCCCCAACAACAGTACACAACATACCGCTGAGGTTTCCTTTGCAGGATCAGGGCCTTTGTCACAGCTCCACTGTACAAAGAAAAAATATGGCTGTAAAATTCAGGTTAAAGTAAAATGTGAGAGTTCCAGTAGTAAGGAAGGGACGTGACTAGTATGATCAGCAAGACAGTGTGCCAATGTAGTGCTAAGCTGTGAAATACATATGTAGTCCTATGGGCGCCTGAAAGAAGAGCTTGTGGAGTGTTTGTTGGATGGCTTCTTTAGGATTTCAGTTCTCTTTGTCCCTGGTTTGGAAATAAGGCACGATTTTTGTTGAAATGGTTGAAATGGAGTGCTGGGTCCACAGAGTTATTTCCAAGCTTCAGTGGAAGAGACTGAGGCTATCAGAATAGTTCAGGCAACATAAAAATGAAAGAAAGGATCATTTAACTGGGTGTTATGGGATAAAATTCAAGTAAACAGTACCACTCCTCACATCTTCCCCCCATTTTTTGTTTCTATATATAAACATAGATTTAATTAGAATTAATATGTAACGACAAATTATACACCACAGTTATCCACTCTGGCTTTATCACTCATCCAGATCTGAAGGCCAGTCCTGTATCTAGATCCTGCCTCTATATGCTGCTCCAGCAGCTTTCAGAACCCATACAGACTAAGAGAATCACTGTAGGAATGAGCAATATCAGGTTGACATAATGGCCTGTTGGAGACTCCTCTGCTTTGGCTTCTCTCAGCTATGCATCCTATAAGCATCACCACTTTGGGTAAGACTTCTACTAAAGGCTGATCTGTCAATCCATTAGATAACCTTATCTTGGTGATACATTTAACAAGAGCATTAAAACAGGCAGGAGAAAAAGATACCCAGAGAAAGCAGCTGTATTTTGTTTGTGAAGAATACTATAGCATTTAATATAGGGATTAAATCTATAGGCTTCTATAGAAGTGTAATATGGCTAAATAGAAATGATTTCAGTTTATAGGGACAGAGCCTCAGCTGGTGTAAACTACTGTAACTAGTGACTTCAGTGGGGCTACACCAATTTACAGTAGATGTGAATTTGGCCACATAATTTAATAAAATATATCATTTCTTTCATAAACCATCCTATAGAACTCTGTTCTCCTATTCCCTGTTCAGTTTTACAGCATGGCCCCCACAAGCCTACTCCCCAAAAAGGTTATTAGTTCCTATTGAAATCCACAGGGCATTTCTATATAGGTTACCTTTTTAAGACTAAAATGGTAGCCACTGAATTCATTTTCCCCATGTGAACTAAAAGGCCCCTCTGCTCTGCACTCATGTTGTACTTCACAAAGGCTTCTACTTGCAGCTGTAGCTTCTTTTGAAACCTACTCTCTTGCATTTGGCTTCTAGAGGGAGGCACACACACACATATATACACTGTACACAGAGCTATTTAAATAATATATTGTCACATAATGATTAATTTCTGTTTTATTTTCAGCATGAATGTCTGTGGAATAGACCCCATATGGTAAAATAATAGGCTGAAAGATTAGCTGCTACCACCATCTGTTACTCACTCCTGATTTCGCTCCCTCTTTCAAGAACTGATTGCAATTTTGCAATCTTTTACTGAACAAGTCTATTTTCTTTCAAGCTATTACCTAGATGATTTCTGTAATTCTGTATAGACAGGGCCTGAAAAAGAATTGCTGAGAGCAATTATGAGAGTGCCATAATGCTATTTAGCAGAGGGAGTGTCAGTAATTGCAGTGTATTAGGGATGTTCTCAGGACCTAAAATTATGATGTATTAGGGATATTCTCCTCTCACACATCAGTGTAACTTCAGTTACTCCTGAGTTACACCAGTGCAAGTGATAGGAGAATCAAGCCAATGGCACTCACATTGCTTACTGGGTTAGCCTACGACAGGCAACAGCAAAGGGGCCATGGGGTATGACCTCTTTTTCTATCAATAGCTATTATTTGCTATTTTAATATCTAGATGAGTTTATGTTTAAATGGGTTAAATCACTGTTATGCTAGTGAAAAACAGTAATTGTTAGTGTATACAAAAATATGGAAAACTAAAACAAATGGAATAAGACATCCAAGCTAAACATAAGTGGCTAATCCAAAAGTCGGTGTGAAGTTGGTGCTGTTACATAATGACCAGCAGTTACTTAATTTTAAATTAAGTCAAACATGTCCACAGTGTTCCCCACACAGCTCTACCACAGCACTTCTAGCCTGCCCTGGGATAATCTTTGCTAGTCAAGGCCTGGACCTCCCCAGTGCAGAGAATCCAGTGTCGTGGTTTTGTGCTCTGGCTGAATCTCTCTCAGGGGATTAAGCTAAGGTGATCCAGTTCATTTGTATTTGTAAATGAAGGGCTAACCTTAGCTCCTGGGTATATGCACAAACTCCCACTGGACTAGATTTAATGCAGAATTCTGCCTGCCAAGTCCGTCATCTCCTCTACAGTCTTCCTTTTAGGTGACACTGCTCTGCCTGCAGTGTTCAACTGTTTCTCTACCACATTTCTCAGTGAGTACGGTCAAAAGCTACGACATCATTTCTGGAATGGGGGAGGCGGCAGAATTACATTCCTGAAACTGCCCATAGCTGTTTATGGATTAGACAAAATCTCCATCATGTCCTTGGCATTGGGCTAATGCTGCATTTTGAGGCACCAGCTCAGAATCCATGGCCATTTGCAGTGATTCTAACCAAGACCCCCATTTAAATCTGGGAAGTTCCCCTCTCTTTCAGAGTTGTGGAAATAATTAGTCAGTAAAAAAAAGCCCACAATTTTTCTTTTCAATTCTAAGATGTTCAGATGCTCTCAGCTGTTAGCAACAAACTGAAAATTCACCAGTAAGTTTCCACTCAAGTGACTGACTGTATTTTCCCAGACCCGCATGACAAACCCTGTATACTGTTGATCTGCCTGTTCTAAGTAAAATATACACTATTTTCCTTTCTATGCAAGGGTTAAAATATTTTATGTCTAGTTTGCTGCCATTTCTCTATTTTGCCAGCCAAATGAATATTGAGCTGCAGGGACAGGCATGTAGCATTCAGACAAACTGATCCACAGCATGGATGATGTCAGCCCTTGAGTTGTGTACACAGCTAACCTTTGACCCAGAGTGGTCTTATCATTAACCTTACACTTCCTCCCACTGATTGCCTCAATGACTTGTATTTTGTTTCAAATGAGATTCCCAAATACTTTACATCTTCCACTGTGTCTATACAGCACCTTGCACATGATCATGAACAGGGACTGTATGCACTATTGCAATATACAAAATATCTTTCAGGCCACTCTCACTCAGCTTTTATTGTTTGCTATGTCCAGGGTTTCCTAACAGCTCATTAAAGGATAGAGGCCTGAGCCCAGGTAGCGTACGTCACCATTGCTCCATTACAGCTATAAGGGCTATGTTGAAATACAGCATCTGAGGATCTGTGATGCTGGCAAACCAGGTGCCTGCTTATGCCAAGGTCCCCAGGCCTCATTTGGACACACACATAGGTGGAATCAGTCTGGTTCGCCTGTGTGTTAATATGGTTAAAATAGGGATTGGAATTATAAAAGTATGTTTTGGATTTAGACTTTATTAAATGCTTATGTCAATTTACAATCTCACTGATAACATATGTATCCCATATCATATGGTAATATTTAAGTGGTGGCATTGTAAGTCTCTGTAACTGTAAATCGCTAGACAGGAGAGAAGCATTAACTAGGGTGAAATACGATTCTCCAGCAGGAGGTATCATCTCCCTCCCAAAAAGGAAGGGCCACCAACAGCAAACAAACTATCGTGGAACATGAGAGGAGAACAGACTTTATTGATTGCTCTCCCATGCCCCTCTCCCCATGAAGAGGAGACATGTAAGTGAAATCCTCCCATCAGCTGCACTGGCAACTCAGGGACAGGGTAAAGGGAATACCAATCCCTGACAAGGAGAAACTATCTCGATGCTGCTTGGATGCTGAAGGGAAAGGTTTTCTAGGCATAAGCAAGAGATTCCCTAGTGTTTAGCCAGGGTTAGACCTATAGGACATACAGAACGTACTTATTATAGAAGCTTTAATTACCCTTTGAGACATAAAAAACCTAACTCATTTGCATGCATATATTTACCAGGTTAAACCTGGTAAAAACTCATTTCCTATATAATAAATCTTTAGATAGTCAATCCTATACTAAACTATGAGTGTTGTCTTTGGTGTAAAATCTAAGGCACAGCTGACCAGGGGTTAGTGACTGGTTCTTTGGGACTGGGAGTATAGTGCTGTGATCTATGGTGTAGCTCTACCATCTACCCCAAAGTCATCTCACCTGAGCAGTAAAACAGATTGAGTAGCCATGGGGACTGTTTGTGACTCCATGTAAAGCTCTTATAATGCCTGAGAAGTTTTCTCTTGATAAGTGTTTGGTGAAATCTAAGTATAGAACTTGCAACCAATGTGGGGTTTGTGCCCTGTTCCCTAAGACTCTGCCCTGAGGTTGGTACGCATGCTCTTCAGCCACCGCAGGAAAGTTGACACTGACGCATTAATGTTTACATGCAGAAAGATGCTAAGTCTAGCTTGTGATTCAGCAGGATGTAGCTGTTTGACTTAGTCCCCATATTTGCTTTTTTTAGAGGTTTGGCTGGGAAAGGATGGCAAAGGTTTAGGAGTCAAGGCAAGACTGCTGGGCTTTGTTTTCCTATGAGAACTTTCCAAGCACCAGTACTTTAGGAGTTCCCTTCATAGGCAGGGCAGGGTCTGTTTCAAGTTAACATGTTTTGTTTCAGTCCACAAATAAAAATCAGACTTGAGTGAAAGTTCAGATTTGTTTGAAAACTACCCAGATTGTGCTGCATGTGATAAGGAAGGTAAAGTGAGGGTCAGGGAAAGAGGAGGGGGAAAAATAGAAAATCTCTGATGGGTATAAAGAGTGATTGTTATGTTGTGGGGGGAAAAACGTGGAGGGAGCAGAAAATGAAAACAAAAAATTGAAGAGAAGCAAAGTCTGTGTGGTAATGGCTTTAAAATACCATAGTTAGCTTTCAACTGGTGAAATGGTGGTCCCCCTAAACAATGAGATCAGAGGAATTGTAACTGATTCTTGTATTATTGGTATATCAGAGGCACATTAAAGAGGTGACAGTGATCCAAGCAATGTGTGTATGATCAAGACTCCAGGGCAAATGTTGCCCTCCCTTACACCCATTTAACTCAGTGGGAAGTAGAAGCAGATTTTGGCTCAATATGATCTTTCATTCTTTGGTTTATGAAGAAGGCATAGGAGAGATAGAGGACTGGTTCAGACTCATTTCTTTGTTTTACTCTTGAACCAAACAGAATCCATATCGATGTTTGAAAAACCCCTTCTTTTTCACTGTATTCTGCACACCTATCACATTAGGTCCTCCACTGGTGGATCTCAATGCAGTTTCAGAGTATTAGTGCATTCAGACTTTTGAACTGCCCTGTGAGAGTGGCAAGTATTACTTTCCTCATTTTACAGCTCAAGACATAGAGGCTCAGAGTGATGAAAGGAGGTATGCCCATTCACATAGTGACTCACTAGCATAGAACAGATTTAAAATCCACATCTTCCTAGCTTACAAATTTAGGACTTTACTCTCGAGACTAGACTTCAACTTCATCTGATTACCATTCCTGCTGGGACGACAGAAAGTAGTACTGAAACATCAAGATATAAATATCTTAAAAGAACCATCTAAACTTTGTAGCTGTACACCACTTGGGTATTTCAGTTAAGGTTCTAAGATGCACTGAGATTTGAGGGCCCTTAACCTTTTAGGCTTTCCCATCATAAGTAAATAATGAATGTGAAATCAGAAATACTGGGATCGCTGGCTATTAAATTATCCACAGACCCAACAGGCCCAATACAAATTGCTGTCCTGCCAAATTGTGACTTAATCTATTCCCACTAGTCAAAGAGTTTTGGTAAGGACTGAGCATCTTTTCCCTCTCAACAGTCACTTAATTGCTGCTATAGACCACATGTTGATTACCAAGTGTTTGGGCTTTTCTCAAACAGGAAACACAACACAGACATGAAGTTTCACTCCCTGCAGTATCTTACACTGATGGACATGAAGAGCATCTAATGCACCAAGTGGACACAGGTGAATCTTGGGGCATCCTCCCTTGGCCATTAGTATGAAATTTGGGTGTGAGCTGTGACCCTCAGCTCTAGATTCAGATCCCAAAGCTCATAATGCTCATACCCAGAGTTCAAGTTCAAATTAGGGAGATACGGCTGAACTGTGAAGTTAAGATCTGAATCTAAACTTATCCAGAGTTCAAGGGTATCAGTTGCAGGGCTCTGGGTTAGGGCCCATCTCAAGTGAAAATGACTCATGAAGGTGAATTCTTTGCACTCTTGGAGGGACTTGTTTTGTTGGTCTTTGTCTTTGCGGAGGGGGGAAGTCCCATGTAAGCCAACACGACCCGATCCAGCAAACACTTAAAATACATACTTAACTTTAAGCATGAGTGGCCCCATTGAAGTCGTACCCACCTCCCATTGCCACTGCCACCCCCATCTTCTCCCTGAAGAAGGTCTGGTGATTAGGTGCTAGCCTGGGACTTAGGAAACTGGGGCCAACTCTTTGCTCCACCAGACTTCCTATGTGACCTGGGCCGTCAGGTCTCCATATGTAAGATGGGGAAATACTACTTCCTTGTCTCACAGGGGTGATGTCAAGACAAATACAGGAGGTGCTCAGACACTGCAGTAAAGGGGGCCATAAATAGTTTAGATAGACCAAAATCCCCCCACCCCCCGCTTTAGAAACATATTGAGTTCTTGGGTAGCATCCTTGACCATCGGAGTGTTAATATTGCAAAATGTTAGGGCACAATCCATCTCCCAGTTGCAGAACACCCACTGACTGCAAGGGAAGCAGCATTAGGCCCTTCATAACCATGGTGATGCCAGACTGTGAGAAATTATGTATACATGCCCTTTAATATAAAAATGTCTTTCTCACTAGAGGCTAGGGATTAAATGGGCTAAGACAGTAAATGTCCCTGTTACTTTACTTTACTTATTTTAGAACTTGCAGCCACCACTGTAATATCTCGGCACCAGTAAAGAAGTCCAAGATAGACAAAGAATGTCCTTGGAGTATAAGTTAGTTGGTGGATCAGAGGGAGGTTTCCACTGCTGCTGCCAACGTTGTGGCTCCCCTGTGGATAAAGCTGGGCTAAATTAACCTCTGCGCAGAGGGCCAGAACATAAGCTATGCAGCATTTCTAGCCATGGGCCTTGTACTGGCCCTTTGCACAGTGGTGAATTTCACCTTTCTTCTCCAGGGCTTGCGTATTGCACCTTTCACAAGCATCACATTTTCTTAATCATAAAGGGAAGGATCCTCACCCTTCAACCAACCTCCTGCTAATGTCTAATAAGAGTCCATGGGAGGATCTGGATGAAAAAAAGAAGCAACTCTTGTGGCAATGAAATTGCCTCATGAAATGATTTTGATATTCTCTCATGTACGTAACAAGCAGTCTTAGCAGACTGAGAGGATTGCATAAAGCATGCCGCTTCTGGATGATTAAATAATAAAAAGAGGCTAGTCAGTAAAGATGTAATATGAAGAAAAAAGAGCAAACAGTACTCTTTATAGATATGTCTAGGAAGAGCAGTCTTGAAGGTATAATTAAGTAATGGCTTGGGGAGACTTTCAATTCACAAACTAAATTAACAATGTACTTTTTTTGTCATTGCTTTTTAAATATATGAGTAGGCTGATGATCTTCTGAAACTCATTAGGCTTTTAATGGATGTCCAGTGCATATCCTCCCTTCCCCCATGAGGACGGGAACTGATGAAAGTGTGGGGTTTTGCTGTGTAGTCCACAGTGAATCATTACCTTTTAAGTTTAATGAGCAACCTTGCATGGCCACTGAAAAAGGCAGGCAAAGAGAGCACACTGGCAGATGTGGTAAACTGCACTCATATCTCAGATTGCATTGGGGATGCAGTTTGACAAGGGTTGCTTAAACAAACCTGAGCATGTCAGTTATTTTCAAATGATTTACTTGTTACAGTTGCTCACAACATAAAAGCTGACGCTCAGTCACTAGAACACAGTAGAAAAATTTTCCCAGGGTATTACATATCATGTTTGGACAGTCAGAACTCACTGCTATTATTTATTCATGCCACTTTAAATTATTCTCCTCAAAATGAACCTGAGTCATGTAAACGCTGACTGAGAAAGTATCAGAGCCCTGCTTTCTCTTGCAGTCCCTCACCCCCCGCTTTCTTTTTAAGAGACTTACTACCCTGAAAATCGAAATCCAAAGACTAGAAGAGCTTAGCTGGTTTAAATCAATACCCCAGAAATGACGTGATTTAACCATTGGCTAAGTCAGAAATGAGCCTTTAAATTGTGAGGGGACTTAAATTGTTTCTGTGCTTCAAAAACACGAGCAAAGCTCAGCTGACACACGTATGCATCTGGCACACAGGTCTGTGACTGGATCTATGGCTTTTTCCTTCCCTTTTTAAATGTATGTAGTGTTGGTGAGTGGTGCCAGTCTGAAAGCTCCACACGCTGAACCTCTCTGAGCAAGTGGTTACAGCACAGGTGCGGCACTTACAGCAGTGAAGCAAGAAACATACGACCAATATGATTCAACTCCCAACCCAAAGAGAAAACTCTCCGGCTGAGATAGTGGTCTTGTGAGCTGTTTGTGAGACAGCCTCTCTAGAGGTCCCAACTTTCTTACCCACTGTTCATCTCTGATTAGCCCAGTCCATCAACTTGTCCTAAAATGAAGTAATCAGCTCTGAAACTCCAGATCTCAGCATCTTCCTTTATCTCCCAGATACTTTCTTCGAGGCAGCCTGGCATAGCCTTCTCCTGTGCCTGTTGAAATCAATAGTGCAGGCTCAGACCCTAATGCTAACAGTTTCAGAAGGCAGCACTGGCACAAGTGGCCAGTTGATGCTCCCGCTTCCATTTTGGGGCACAAAGGGGATTTTCAGAAATGGTCTAGTGGCAGCCAAGTCCCCAGAATGTTGTGGGGACTGCACACTCCAAGCAGGTGGGTCCAGGCCATGAGTAAAGAGGGTGGCGTGGACAAAATGTGATGCATAGTCCTGGTTGCAAATAGCGGACGATGTACGCTCTAATGTTATCCCAGTAATCTTTACGCTACACAAACCCTATTTTATTACTCTGTATTTAGGCACACAGAGCAGAACCACTATTTTTGGATCAGATATTGGACACTGTTGTTACAGTAAAATGGGGCAGTATATACACCTCTTTTTAAAAACAATATTTGGAAAGGGTCTTATTTTAGGTATCACTGCCATTTCTTTTGGGTTTTTTGGCTGGCACCCCACCAGGGTCTCTGAGGCAAGTAGTTCTGTCCATTAACTGCCCTGGGAGCACATGGTAAACAGGACATAGCATCTCACTTGCATAGCCTGGATAGACATGTCACAAACAAAACTAAACATTTTCTGACAGATGCAGGAAAATGTGTATGTTGAAGTGCTTTTTGTCTCAGGTAAATATTTCCACCTCGGGTAGGTAGCACAATACCCCCCCATATCCTCTCCAAACCAACAAATTAGTCTTTACTAACTGTTCCTGCCGCAGCGTGTCTTTGGAGCTCTCTGTCACCTTCTGCAATCTATGAGACAAGTAACTGAGGCTCCCAGCTAACACACTGACAGATATATCAAACATGAGCACATCAGAAACTCATCTGAAGCAATTCTCCCATTTATGTTCTCCACCTGTTCCCTTCATACTGGCTACATCCTCTGTTTCTTGGTTAGGTTGATCTGTTGTGTGGCTGTTTCTCCAGAAGAGATGCATTTTAGTTTTAGAGGCCACAATCTAGCCTGTTTTTTCTGTAATGAAAAATACAGTGTATTAAACCTATCCACTTCTCATCCCATACATGTGTATGCACACACATACATGCTTTTTAAAAGCTTCACTTGCAACTTGTTAAGAGCAACACAGCTTAAAATCAAGTTCTTTCTCATAGGAAATAAATTCAGAAGTCGTCTCATTTTTACAGAACTTGCAAGCCATCTCCTTACAGCACCTGGCTATATTATTAATGGATAATAAATGTAAAGAAACAAGGCTTGCTGCTAACATACAGTGTGCTACAGGCTCTTGCAGAGATGGATGAAGTGGTGGATAAAACAAACACCTCTCCTCCCCATCAAATCTTTGCCCATTTTTTGGATTGGGAATGAACTGAATCTTTTTTGTAAGGTTTGAAGTATTTGGATAATTTTGTCTCCATTTTCACACAAGCTCTGCCCTCATGAGTTCAAGTCATGAACACAAGTGGATGAGAAAAAAAAACGCCCTATCTGGCATGAGAAGTGGCGCATCTCAGGTTTCAGATCAATTCTGCAGAAGACCAGAGTATTTGTATGAGCACTGAGAGCCAGATCCTTGATTAGTGTAGAATGGCATAGCAATACCGATGATGAAACACTGATTTATAGCAGCTCAGGATATGATCCTTGAACTTGTGGATGTTTCTCTTACCTGAACCCCACCAACTCTGAAAGTTTTGAGGGTTGCTATCATTCTTTTCATTGCACAGTATGTTTTTGACTTAAACTAATACTCTCAAGGTTCTTTTTGTAAGACAGGAAGTCTGGGAAATCAGGATCCCTCATGATCTCAGTCAAATGACTCATTATCTGAGTTATTCAGCCATGGTTGTGTGTTTGTTATTGTCCTAGAGGGTTTTGATGTCTCTCATTTGCAGGGCATGATTTCTATAGGAAAGTGCTGGACAAGGACAGCTGTTAAAGAATGAGCTCACTAATTGATTTCACATTGGAAAAATAAAAACACTGGCACATATGTTGCACTTTCATGTTTATTTGTGAACACTAACTAGTCTGGAAAATGTCCCTGTTTTTGACTCAACTGTAATAGAAACAACACCTCAGCTGACAAATTCAAAGCACAGTGATTGGGTGTATATTTAATTAGGGGTCCTCTTTTGCATGCAGTGGAACTCAGAAGAAAGCCAGGAGCACTCTAACTAAATAGCTCTCCAGCCACATCTCTCAGAGTAAGAGGCTTTATCCTTCTTCACCAATCTTGATGGGATGCAGCTAGCTAAAGATTGGTTTAGTCATCAGACAGTGCTGCTGATCTGTTAACCAAAGCCTGTGTCCAGGGCCTACCCTGAGAAGCTAGTCACATCGGTGGGGAACTGGGAGAATCCACAGCCACTGAAGTTCTGACACTGCAGCATCAGCTACAGTATCTGTAGTGCATTCATTTTAGAGGGAAAAAGGCCACAGGATCTGTGAAGTTGTGGTTCCAATGGTTTCTCTCCCCCACTTCACTCATCCACTTTAAAAGGCCTTTTTAGGAACGCAGGGGTGCAGTGCACACGTGCAGGCTTACAGAATCTGCCCCCCATCCACACAGCGTAGACCTCGCTAGTTTCTGTTACTGTCAGGGTACTCTATGTTTGCAGAAGGACTGATGGCCCTCTTCAATGTTACTTAAGCAAACATAGATAAGAGCTCCTGGCTTTCTTCTGAGCTGGTTGGAGAAGCAAGCACTATAATCTGTGCAAAAAAGGCATTTGAAATCTGTGCTGCATGAATAAATATAGGTTAGTGAAATGTATTCATCTACTGAATATATTATAGTTGCATCCCTTGCCCGTGAACCACTAGCAGGAGTAGTGGTTTACCATCAGTTTCAAGTCACTTCTCAAACTTCCCCACATCCAGTTGGTTGTGGTATTTTCCTTCACACAGGTCTCTCAAACCTTCTTGATGGGGAAGGGATTCAGTACAGACTGTGCCAGCAAAGAACTAACATCAGCTTTTCTACATCTTTTAACAAAATAATCTTGCTCATATAAAAACATTCCCAATTATTTGCTCTCTCGTAAAATGTAAAATACTAAAATGATGAACTTGGCACTCTCAAAAAAAGAGGATGCCAACTGAAGAAATACTGACATACAACAAACTCGTTGGCCATGGTGAAGGGCAGGTAAGCAGCAACCAAGCTTACTGTGTAGCTCTCTACAATTTTGCACTATTTTATTGCTCTGTCATCTCAAAAGGCATTGAAATCTTTGCTCTCCCTCCCACACTTTCACCTAACACTTTCATTCATTTAATTCCTCATCCCATGAAGTTTGTCAATGTTCAAGAGCACCGTGATCTCCAGTTCTACTCTCGCCCTCCTATTGCTTCCATTGGTCATCTCTCCAAGGCTCTAGCATGCCTGCCTTTACCAGTATTATTCCCTAAGGAATCCATATTCTTCCTGGCTCTTATACTGCCACGTCATGACTATCTACTCTACCTCCATATTATTCAGTTCTCAGCAGCACTGCCCCTCCTATACTCAAAACTGCAGCCACTACACCTCTTATTAAGAAGCCCCCTTGCTAATTATCACCCTGTATCCCACTAGATTTTCACACAAGAAACCTGGAGGAAGTGACTGTTTCTTGTTTCTCCAGTGGAACATCCTCCACAATCTGGTTCGCACCACCCTAAAACTATCCTCAGAGCACACACTTAGGGTTCATATACATATAAACATATAGCAAAATCATGGCACTAAATATCAGAACCTAAGTCAGTTGATGATGATGCAGAGCAGGAACTCAGAAGTCTGATGACAAAGAATTTCTCCAGTTTCTTTGGATTGCTGGGTGAGATGACAGAAGTCATACAGAGTGGTGATCCTCTTCATGAATGGTCTTCCGAAGATGCGGTGGCTTGCTACAGGGAGCTCTATCATTCAACGATTCATGGAGGAGAACAGACATCCATAAAATCCTTTTAAAAGACTTCTACAGCCAAAAAACCAGCCATGGGAAAGCCAGCCCAAGAAAACCCAGCTGCCACTCTTATCTACGTTTAGCATAATTGACACTCTTTTATACTATATTACAGTACTGTATTTACTATCTTAAAATGTTCTGTATGTTTGAACGGTGTTAGTAGGTTTCTACATTATTTTATTCAATATTTTGTGTGTAAAATGTGTACTGTATAACCTGTCATTGTACACTGTTTAGGTGAAAAAAGCATTGTCATAGGCGAGTGTGGTGAGGTTGTGAATTCATCCCTCCCTTATTCCATTATTTCTTATGGGGAAAAAATTCTCTGGTATATGTCATTTCAGTATCCATCTCCCTTTTCAAGAACCCCTCCGCCCATGTATACAGGTGACTCCCTGTAGTCAAACAAACAGAAACAAGGGGAATTAATACAAATCATTCATCTCAACCTTGGGATAAAGGAGTCTTCCTTCAGAGGGTGCTCATCAGGCTGTAGACCTAAACAGAGAATGGTCTTCTCTGTAGGAGTGTTAGTATCTGGCCCTTCCTTTCCTCAGGGAGGGTCCTTCAGGCAGCAGTCCCCTGCAGAGTTCCTGCCTTCTGACAGCTCACTCTTCAGAGGCTGAAAGTCTGCCGTCATCCCGGGTCAGTCAGCCGCAAAGCTGGGCTTCTCTGAGACTCCTCCCTCCAATTCTGACATTTCTGACAGGTGTGATAGGGCAGAGCCACCTGACCCCACAGTAGCTCATTAACTCAGTAACTCATTAACCCAGTAACTCATTAACCCATTAACACTGTTGCCCAGTGTGAGGGCTGTATAACCCACTCTCTAGCTCAGTTCTCAGACTCCATTTTTCCTTTCAGATGAGGCTCCCCCAGTCCCAGCCATGGCCTGGTTTAAAACCACCCTGATCAACCTAATAGCCCCACATCAAGCCTACCTTCCCCCCAGGAAGGCTCTGACACCCACAGTTGTACTCAGTCCCTGGCTCTAGCCCAGCTTCTCAAGAGATCAGCTGATCTAGTCCCCTCCCCAGCCTGCCATACCTGAGCATGATCTTCCCCTTTCCAGCCTCTTCCTACTGGCTAGATCCCCACTATACGTGTAGCCGTCGGGGCTGATTGGGCTCATAGCAGACATTACCCCTTTCCAGCCCATGTGGGGTTTTTATACCCCCTGCACAGGTACTCAAGAACTGAGGCACTAAAAACTAGTTCTAGCCACTTCTGAAAAGATGAAGTAAAGCCCTTTGTCTGTTTTTCCTACACAATATAAATGAAAATTCATAAACCTTGATTAAATACAGGACTATGGGCTGGTCTACATGACAAGTTAGTGCCTGGCAAACCAGGGTGTGAATCTACAGCACACCAGCTTGGGGCTGTGTGGGCATTGCTACAGTGGAAGTCCTGGAGTGTGGCTGGGTGAACTATAGAAGCAATAATAGGCCATGCCCCCCCTCAGGATTTTCACTGACCTGCAGCAGTTTCCTCACAGGACATAAACTGGGCAGCAACCTGCTGCACTATTGTTTTACACCCTGGCTTGCCATGCAGTAATTTGCTGTATAGACCAGCCCTGTGCCAATCTGGGGATTTTCTTGCTGTGACACTTCCCAAGCGTACCCAGAGTTATGAGGCACCTCATTACCACCTGCCCTTAGCATGAGGAAGCCTTATCTCTGCCTGCTGGAGTGGTCAGTTTCCCAATTCCACCAGCCATGGGCAACATAACCACTCCCCTCTCAGCCTGCAGAGACTTTGCCATCCCTTTGCACGTTAACAATAGGCACGCTCCAATCCCTGAGCCCTCTGAGTGTTCCCCTGAAGTATCCAGCCCCTGTTCCACTGGCCACTCAGGGTATGTCTACACTGTAATTAGATGCCTATGCCAGCTGCCCTGTGCTCCTGGAGTCAGTAAGGGGCTGTTCAATTGTGGTGTAGAGTTCAGACTCAGGTGGCTTGAGCCCTGGAATCCTCCCACGTCCCAGGGTCCTAGAGCCCAGGCTTCAGCCAGAGACTGGATCCACCTACAACACAATTAAATTGCCCCTCCTAACCCACTTCCTGGGAGCCTGATTCAGCTGGCATGGGCTATGTGTGGGTTTTTATTTGCAGCATAGACATATCCTCACAGTATTCACATATTTGCTGCTCCCAAAAAGCAGGACACCCCAGCCTAGCAGTGACACCACTGCTCACAATTCTACTTTACATGCAACGCTTCAATCAGGCAGTTTATTTACCAAAGGATAGAGATTCGAGTGATCGAAAGCAGAAATACTGGAAACAAATGGTGACATATAAAATAAAACCATAACCTGCATTGTAGAACCTAGAATTCTCTATTATCATTATCATCTAGTTTTTTTAACTAGATATTTTCATGTCGTAGAGCAAAGCTCACCCCAGAGTCCTTCCTGCGTTTTCTAGCCAGTCATGAGACATGCCATGCTGCCAGCTCGTCTCCTTAGTGAAGGAGACAGTCTGTCTCCTTGCAACCCCCGCTATATCAAAACAGTCCTTTGATCATCATTCATAGACTGGACACCCTCCTGCTGTGTTCTCTTTTCTGTAGCTTTGCAATCTTGATTAGCTGGTGTATGCAAATAGACTTGCATTGTGAGAGAGACAATACCCAAGGATCAAACAGAGACATAAGCATCTACTACTCCCTGCCTCAACAGAACCTGTCTGAGACATGTCACTTTCAAGTGACCTGCCCTGCAAGGTTTTCAGAACCTAAATTTTCAGTATAGATAAATAACATCTCAAATGACATCTGTATATACATTTCACAATGATTATGATGACCAGTCGGCTCTTTGCTATTGGTGGAGATCTAACATGTCAGCCTTTGGGGAATTATTGTACATATACTTGACCCAGCAAATCGCTTTTAATCTCTGTGCCCCGTGTCCTCTGCCATTTGGCACAAAGAGATTCCCTAGTCACAGCTGCTACTTACAACATTTCTTTTTTGATGATTGTCAAACTGCTCCACCAAATCTCAGCCACATATCAGGTTTTTCAACAGAGTGACAGTTTATGTAGCCAGTAACAGAGTGATATAGTAATAGAGAAGTGAGAGAGATTTAGGGAAAGGGAAGGATCAGTGTGGGAGGTCACATAAGAGATTTTGATCTGCAGCCCTCCAAGTGGCGCAGGTATATAATTCCATTTACATTTGTGTGTCTGTGATAAGCGATAGTTAAAAAAATAAGGAAAGCAGTAAGTCACTGGGAAATATTTGTGTCTCCAGAAGCTTCATTGCTAGATGAGTGTTATGATCACACACTTCCCTGCCAGATAGACTTGAGCTCTATCATAGTTTTGCTGTAGAAGATTATTTGGAATTACTTTAAGCCCAAATAAAATATAAATCCAAGTCCCAAACTGATCCTGTAATCTTTCAAAATCTACTGAAGTCCATAGAGTTGCTTCTGTTGACTAAAATGGGCTTAGTATCAGGGCCCTCTGGGAACTTTAGTTTCCATTTAAGTCAGTTTTTACATAGTATGTATAATTTTTTAATGCTAAACCAAGATTATTGCTTCCATTGGTTTGTTTTAGAATGAGTGTGCATTTTTTACAAAAAAAATTCTCAAGTGAATTTGGCACTTGCTTGGCAACAGTGGAAATGAAAGCCCTCTAATTTAGAAGCAAAGAGATAGTACAGACTTGGCAGTAGGATGGTTCTGCATGGGCAGTAAATGCTTTTCCAACCCGATCCATAGAGCTTACCTCTTGGGGGAAGCAATAGAATATGAAATTTGCTGTAATATCAGATGAATTCCATCTATTCTTAGCTGAACTGCACCTCACTCTGGCCACTGTGTTTGTGCAGCTGGAATATTTATTTTTTCTTATTACCCATATATTACAGCATCATCGTGCATACTACTACTGTGGATGTGTCAGTGTGACAGAGATATAGAAATTATCTCACTCCAGCTTGCCTGCTTGCATTAGACTTCATTGGCAAAGCTGCATGCAACTGTCTGCAGGGGAGAGATAATAATGTATTGAGTTTTCAGTTAACGATACTCATAAGTTCTTCAGGGAGGAAGTATGGTCTAATAGACAGGTTCTTCCAGTTCAGGACATGGGAGACTGGGCTCTTTTCCTGGCTCTGTAAATTTGGACAAATCATTTCACTTCTCTGTACCTCATTTTCACTCCCCCTTCCCCAGTTCCCCTCTCCCCCATGTTGTCCTGTCTTGTCTATTTAGAGCATAAATTCTTCTGGGGCAGAGACTCTTTCACATACAGTGCCTAGCACAATGTGGTCCCAATCTTAGTTAGGGCCTCTAAATGACGTCGAGGTACAAGATTTGCAATGTCACAGGGGCAGCACCTGTAGCTTGCTGGTCTGGTGTCAAGGGACAAAACTCTGATCAGAGTTGCTGAAGCAAGGGTTGCTTGTTCATCTGATGTCAAGATTCAGGTCTTCATGAGGTTACTGGCTTACCATTTCTATCTTTGTGAGATTATGTCTGCATGCAGGTTTCTTTGATGTTCCTTGCTCAGCACCTTTACCTTGCTGAGTTTAACTTACGGCACAGGGCTTTGTACATTTACCATCTCATCACTTCCAACTGACTCCATTTATGCCAAGATACAAACCTGTGAACAGCATTACTAGCACTTCCTGAAAACTTAGATGTGGGCATCATTGCCACTGATCCTCCAGCTTCCTGGTCTGATGTGAAAGGGCAAAGCCTTTATCACATTAGATAGGTTTGCCAGCATAACCATGCCTTTGTATGCATTTTAACAAGGTCAGCACCCCAGGGTAGGTCATCAACAGCAGGGATCAACATGGGACTTCAGGATCTTAATGCATGAGCTGCTACTGCCTAAGCTAAGAGACCCAACTCTTTTAGCCAAGGATATAGTAGGCTCATCAACTCCAGGGGCTGGTCCTCACTAGGGCGGGGGATCGACAGTAGATACGCAATTTCAGCTACGTTAATAACGTAGCTGAAATCGGCGTAACTACAGCCGATTTACCTGCCGTCCTCACGGCGGCAGCGGTTGGCGGCGCACTCCCCCGTCGACTGCAGCTTGCGCCTTTTGGCGAGCTGGAGTTACGGAGTTGATGGGGGCGCCGCTGGCGATCGATTTATTGTGTCCTGACGAGATGCGATAAATCAATCGCCATAAGATCCATCTCTCCCCGTGCTAGTGAAGACAAGCCCTAGGTAGCCTATCCACCACCAAAGAGGAACACTACACCACACTTAAGAGTCCTGACTTATAGTAATACCAACATATGATTTTGTACCATGAGCAAAAACAAAACTGGGTAATGTTCCTTAAAAACAGTTTTGTTCCCTTTTAATACATTTATTTTTGAGCTGTAGTTGGCTATCTAAAGATTTCCGGTACTTGCTGGGGAGCAGGGATTTGATAGACCTCACTCTTTCTTGTCTTTCTACATTTCAATGCATCCATTAGCAACCTGGATTCAACAGCCATACCCTAAACTGGAATGGAGCCTTTCTACTTACATGAATCAGATGGAGTACGTTAGAAACCATCCAATGGGAGCAATCCCACAAGGAACTGAGTAGCTGCAGCTAAGGTGACCAGATGTCCCAATTTTGTAGGGACAGTCCTGATTTTCTTTTTCTTATATAGGCTCCTATTACTCCCCATCCCTATCCTGATTTTTCACATTTGCTGTCTGGTCACCCTATTGCTGTGCCTGCTGATTTCCATTAATTCAGGATTGGGCTAGTGGTATGACAACTCTGTTGAAATCATTGGTGGGTTTCTGTTGCCTCCAGCTAGAGTTAAACTTTCAACATATTCAGAACTGATGAATACAAGAGATTGATCATTTTTAAGGCCATGAGGGACCATTATGATAATCACGTAAGCCAAAGAACCTTCATTCAGAAAACCCTGCACTAGAACCATAACTCCCAGTTGAATTAGAGCATATATTTTGGTAAGACATCAGGCCTCTATTTAAAAACACTTCAAGTGATAGAGAATCCATCACAGTCCTAGGTAAGTTGTTTCAGTGGTTAATTAACTTCACTGTTAAAAATGTGCAGCTATTTTCTAGTCAGAATTTGTCTAGCTTCTGCTTCCAGTCACTGGATCTTGTTATGCCTTTGCTAAGTTAAAGAATCCTCTACTATCTGAAAGCAACATCTATCAGAACCAAACACAGTTTCCATGGATTTATATGGAACATGGCAATTCAAGGCTTTCACAATATAGCAGTTTCACAATTGCTTCCAAGGTGGTGAGAATTATAATGTAGGAAACACCGTATATTAGCGTGACTGAATAACTCAGGCAAGAGGAGAAGGAGGAATGTTATTAAGAAAATGCTTTTTTACAGGCCTCCCCCCCGAAAAAAAAATGTCTGGGAAAGGAAATACAGAAGCAAAACATACTAGATTATGGGGAATTTAGACAGACATTAAAAATGCTGGAGTGTCACAATGCTCTGGCACTTCTTTTCAAGACAGAGTGATGCTCCTGCTTGATTCCACTTGTGAACCTGTTCCAGCCAACAGCATGAGACCTTGCCCCATTGCTGACAGTCAGTTCCTATAGCAACTTTCCCTGATTTTCTGCTTTGCATTAAGTACCCCGTAGGGCCTTGCATTACTCCCTCTGGCTGATACCCAAGGCTCCAAAGAGAGCCAAGAGCAACCTGCTTTCTCCCTACTTGGCTGGAGGAAGGCCATGGTGGCAGAACCACTGAGGGTGTGTTTGAAAGTGGAAAGTAAAGGGGGGAGGTAATTTAAGGGATCCCAGACGATTCTCTGCACTCAGTACTGTAAATGCAGTTGGGAACAGATGGCCAGAGAGAAAGATGCAAGTTAGAAAAGCAATAAAGCAGCAGAATTGTGCAGCCACAGACACTTCAGATTTACCTGAAGGCAAACACATTTAGACTAGACTTTAAATTGACATAATGGGCACAGTTTGCTTGCTGTCTTACTAGCAACATAGCCAAGTCATAGTGCACTTTAGCGCTCCAGTGTTCTAATAAGCGTTTCCTTCAAAGCAGCAGTTCAGTTCTCCCTGTGAATTTTGTCAAGTACATATCATATCAAAGTATAAGCATTTGCCAAA
The DNA here is from genome assembly GCA_007922305.1 of Dermatemys mawii. Lineage (NCBI taxonomy): Eukaryota > Metazoa > Chordata > Testudines > Dermatemydidae > Dermatemys > Dermatemys mawii. The sequence continues at coordinate 17,632,488 of ML677351.1, forward strand.
GCCTCTGTTCAGCCACAAAGGGGAGGTAGGAGAGGTTTGTTTGAAGACTGTCAAGTTGCACCTGCTGGCTCACACTGGGAAGATGAAAGCAATGACTCCAGTCTCTGTCACTGTTGAATTTTATTTTTTTCCTAGTATTTTTATCGACGTGAAAACACTTGTTGCATTCCAAAAGCAGCACATTTGCTGTAATCCCATTCGGAGCTCTTCAGATGGGAAAATAATAGATCTGTGAATAATAAACTGATACTTGTCTATGAAGCAAGAGAGTGAAATTAGGTTGGCATGTTGTTAAATGAGAGACGGATGCCATGCATGCTAAAATAAGGCAAAGCACAACCTTTACTATATGTAAACACATTTTATATCCACTAAGCTGTGGTGGTTTATAAATTATAGCAACTACCAGTCAAGCTTGTCCTAACAGGCAAGCTTATCCTTTGCCCTGTGTGGGCTACGTGTTTGATGGGTACCTAAACAATGGGGAGAATAGTCTTCATGGAGAAACTACTCCCGTTTCTGCCAACATGTGTGGGAAGTGAGGGGAGCTTTGGCTCTTCCCCTTATGCTTGAGCCAGAGCAACTGATATAACACCAGTGGGAAAGAAATCTGCTCTTTGGAAAACACAGTAGCAGAACTTCCAGGCAGAGAACGGAGCCTCTCAGTCACGTTCCCCGCCGTGGTCTGCTCGCGGGAGAGCACAACAATGTGCTGTCCCTTACACAAAGCACATTTAAATTTATCATCCAGCCCAGCATGTGTGATGCCTTATTTCACCTTAATCCATAGGAAGCATGCAGCTGATACACTGAAAAACAAAAAACTTGCAATGAGCTCTGTTGAGATGCATGTGTTCACCCTCAGAGGACTTACTGCTGAGTTGAGGCCTAAATTGTGAGTATTTTCATTGACACAGAAATACTAAGTACAAAATGGTCATTTAAAAATTGATGTTTCTGAAAAACTTCCATCTAAATGCTGTCAAAGTTCGACCCCCCCATATTAACAGTGAAGGAACTACAGACTTCCTGTGTGACCTTGGCCAAGTCACTTAGACTCTGTGCCATTTTACAGTTCCCCATCTGTAAAAATGGGGATAACTGAACTTCCTACCTCATGGGATGTTGTGGGGATAAATACATTCAATGTTATGAGGTGTTCAGATACTGTGGTAATGGAGTACCTAATCATATAAGTACTTACCAGGTTTTTACATCAAACCACATGTAATTTAGGATCTAGGTCAGACTAATAATAAGAGCCATCTACATTCATTTACACATTTATTTTGAGGATCACAAAGTGAGCTTCACATCAGTCCTGGGGCGCGTTAAATATCACTCTCCTTTTACAGATAGGTGAAGTGAGGTGCAAACACTTGCCCAAAGGTCAGAGAAATGTGTAGCAACAGAAATTTGGAGTTACCATTATCTTTGGAGGTATGGTCAGCAATTGCTAAAATGACTACTTAGTCAAAGTAAAGATTTAGAGACACAATATGTGGGGACACCAGGCTGTACAAATTCTATGTAGTTATTGTGAGAACTAGAGATTCAGAGAAGGAATTACAAGAGCTTTTCTGAGTGGTAGCCATGTTTGTATCAGCAAAAACAATGAGGAGTCCTTGTGGCACTGTAGATACTAATATTTATTTGGGCATAAGCTTTCATGGGCTAAAACCAACTTAATCAGATGCATGGAGTGGAACATACAGTAGAGAGGTATAAATACACAGCATATGAAAAGATGGGAGTTGCCTTACCAAGTGGGGAGTTAGTGCTAACGAGCCAATTCAATTTAAGTTGGAAGTAGGCAGTTCTCAACAGTTGACAAGAAGGGAGTGGAAATCACTTTTGTAGTGTCAATGAGGCCAATGTAAACAATGTAGCTCATTGAAACAGTTGACAAGAAAGTGTGAGTATTTAGCAAGGGGAAATTAGATTTTGTAAAAACAATGAGTACTTGTGGCACCTTAGAGACTAATTCTATGCATCTGATGAAAAGGGCTGTAGCCTATGAAAGCTAATGCTTAAATAAATTTGTTAGTCTCTAAGGTGCCACAAGTACTCCTGTCTTTTTTCTTAGGCCATGGTTACACTGGCACTTTATAGCACTATAAAGCCCCCACGAGCGCTATAACCTCCTCCCCGTCCACACTGGCAAGGCACATAGAGCGCTATAACTGCTGAGTTATAGCGCTATTATTAATCCACCTCCGCATGGGGAATAAGGGCTGTAGCGCAGCTGCTGTAGCGCTACAGCAAGGATGTGGACACTCACTGCGCTACAAGTGATCTCTGGAGATGCCTAGAGCCATTTAAGGCAATTGACGTCTCTTCCCTTTCTTTTGAACTCGGCTGGAGGAATGCGGAAGTACCTCTTTAGAGTTTCTTTCTTAACTCGGCAGATAAGCAATGCAAATGTTTAAGGAGGGAGCCTGTGTGAAAACAAAGCCTTCTGTGAACGGAGGCTCACTGACAGGCTTTCAGAAAAACGGAAAAACCACTGTCTCTCTCCCTCCGCATACACACAACGCGTCCCCCCTCACCCCCCTCGTTTAAAAAGCACGTTGCACCCAGCTGAATGCTGGGATACCTGCCCTAATGCGCTGCTCTTAATGCCGCATTAAGTGCCCCAAATGTGGCCATGCTATACCGCAGGAGCATCTGAGTGTGGACATACAATAGCGCTATACATATTCCTGTATAAGGGGACCGCTATAACCTATAGCGTTATAATCTTGTAAGTGTAACCATACCCTTAGAGACTAACACTTTGATTTAGTTTCTGTAGTGACCCATCCACTCCCAGTCTATATTCAGGGCTAATTTGATGGTGTCCAGTTTGCAAATTAATTCCAGCTCTGCAGTTTCTCATTGGAGTCTCTTTTTGAAGTTTTCTGTGTCCAGTAGCCACCATTAAGAATCTTCCTTGTATTGGCTACATATGTGCTCTGACTTTGAGGGCAAACAGGAGAAGGTTTTCACAAGATGCAACTCTTCTCCACTTATGCAATGACCCTCAGAAATGTTCTGTATTTCAAGAATTCACTACTAGTATTTTTCAGTGGTTCACACTGGTCACTAAAGTCTATAGCTCCTCTGAAAGGACATTAAGACATGATTAAGATGTAAAAACAAGTGCGACCAATCAAATTTTCTCTTCATTACCAAAGCAGAGGTAGGTAAGCAGCTTTTAGAGACTAACCATGTTCTGGAGACTACAGTGTGCATCTTTCCTGTGCAAAAGAGATGGATCGTGCAGGATTACTGATCATAAGGTATAGAATATTTCTTCTTTAAGTTCCTAGTTTTACTTAGAGATTGACTCAGACCAAATTCTTGGATAAGATGTATTGAAAACTCTGGGAGGGCTTGGATCCAGATCTAGAATTTAGACAAGATCCAATTTCTACTGAAGACTTGCACTGAATTCAGTTGGAATTGGATAAGAACTCTTAAAAAGCACTGGACCAGCTATTCTTTTGTGGCTGCAGACCCTCTTCTATATCTTCTGGAGAGTAAAGTTGGTCCCATCTGACTGGCAAAATGTCAATTTATTGCTTTGGAAATGTAAAAGCAGCAAATGAGACTATTGCAACTATTGCATCATGACTCTTCCATCATTCATAGAGAAAGATTATCAGCAGTTCAGGATAAAACTGAAGCAAATCTTAAGGAGCAAGAGAAGACCATAACAAGCTGATAATGAAGTTTTGACAGCCATGGTTGGTGAATCAATGAATTAGTTAATTATGGTACTTCAAGCTCTGGAAAGCTCAGTGGCAAAAGTTATCCTGAAAACTAATTGCAGTAAAACCAATTTTTTTCTGTTCAGTGATTATGGACATGCTGCATGCTCTAGCATCTTTGTGGGTGACTACCTGAGATGAGATGGACTTTTGGTGATTTCGCATATCTTGGCTGTTGTTTTTGATAATATGGAGGGCATTGAGAAAGAACTTGAAACTCACGCTGAAAATGTGTCATTTGTAGTGGGGCACCTCATTAATAATGTCTTTTACAAACCAAACACCCTGATAAGTAATGAAATGAAGCTGAGGATATTCAATGCTTTGGTAGCAGTATTCTGCCTATGAGCTTGAAAGATGGTCCTTACTGGTCTCAAGACAGAAAAGAAGTTGGAAACCATTCAAATGAATCATCTCCAAATGATCAAAAGCAAAATGGTAAGAATTCAAGTCAAATGAAGAGATCCATTTCTTACTAAATAAAGCTGACTCTCTCAAATGATAGTCATATTCTCTCTAAAGTGGTAGCGGTAGGGTCATCTGCTCCGAATGCCTACACCAATTTCCCAGCAAGCATCTTCTTTGACTTTGACCCAAAAATAGGATGGAAAAGGCCTCCCAGAGGACGTAGAGGACCTAAAACACAATGCCTGGCTGATGTCAGACACCTGTCCCTCCCAGGCATTATTCCCCATCATGTGCCAGATATGGCTCATGACAGGACGTCATGGAAGTAATGCTTTTGCTGGCCTCTGTGCTGTCCAAGCGACAGCATGAGAACTAACCAACCTAACCTTTGTGGCTAAGGCCCAAGCTCTAATTCAAATCAGTCTAATAAGAAAAGACCCACAGTTAGCAACTGTAGGCTGATTGGTAGCCTGCATAAAAAGTTTGCTTTTCCTTTTGGGGGTGGAGGTGATGAGAAGGGATTTGAAATTTTCAGGGTTAGGAAAAAGATAAACACACAAAGCCCAAATAGTCATATCAACACCTGTTCCATTGAACATTTTCCTTCTCTATCACAGATAAATAAATAATCTCAAAATACCTCCATTTGGTCTCTTGCATCGACTTAAAACCAGAGAGAGATTCACACTTCTTAACCATAAATGGAAACAATCACAGATCTCATTCCAGAGTTATGCATTTCATTCACCCTCACATCCTTGGGCTTTAAAAACACCCCTCAATTTCAAAGGCCTAAATTCAGGATTTACGTTGCTGCTATGAAAATCACTAGCCTGCAGCACTATCCATTCTCAGATGAGTGATGGCTTTATCATCAAACCTTCTCTTCCTCAGTTCCCCATACTTATGGCTGGCCTGCACGATGGGCCAGGAATAGTGGAATGAGGTGCTTTGTCTTGCATACCAGGGAACTTTCCATTGTATAATTCTTCCTCAAGTTTCCTATGGAAGCCCTACATACCCTATGCACAACAATTCTACACCTTATATGCACAATCTTACCCTGCTGTCACAGTTTACACAGTTAGCTGCACCTCTGTCTCCTTCCTGGTCTCTCCCATCTAGTCTCAGGTTTCATGCCTTTACTGGTCTTGGGGTGAAAACCTGCAATTCTTGAACTCATAGGTCCTTCTGCTACAGTGCTCTGTGCTTACGCAGGTTTCACAGGGCTTTGTATCTGCTATTCTTCCCTCAAGGAATCTGTGATCAATGGTATATATGACCAAATTGCCTTCTTAAACCCAAAGTATTGTTTATTTTGCAATAGGAACAAAAGTATAAGAGAAAAAAAGATTTTAAATGTACACTCTTGTCTATCTAAAATCTTATCACCTGATAAGTTAGGCAGGCCTAATTTTCTTCAGACATCCCTGTTGGCGGTCTATGTGTCAGACTAGTTCCCCTGAACTGTCCTCCTCTTGAAAAAGTGTCCTTACTAAACAGAAATAATCTGTGTTCCTGGGCTTTGGTCCTTCTGGTCCATAACTAGTTTTGCAGGTTGGCTAGGGAGGAGGTAAAATGTTCAACGCTAACAGTCCTGGAGCTGGCCCTAAACAACCCATAAGTGTTTGCAGATAAGTGGCTTATTTTGAGCCTTTAACTACCAGCTAATTCAGTATATATCCATAAAGTAAACATCGCAACAACCAGGTCAACATGCAGTATTCATGAATTATTACAGAGGAATTCCACTTCCATCACATTTGGTTTAAAGGGCCAAATTTTCAGTTGGCATCTGCATGTCTATATGGCTAACATATGCACAGGGATACCCCAGGCATGTACAAAAAGCAGATATTTGCATTCCTGTGAACCAGCAAGGCAATCACTTAACTAATTAGTGGCTGCACATGGGTGTTTGCCCATGTAAGTTAAGTGCATGCCAAGGCTAACATGAAAATGAAAAAGCGATTTGCTTCTGCAAATCCAGACTAACATGGCTACCTCTCTGATTCATGAAAATGAAAGGGCATGTGCAAACTGCAATAGGCACATTCCCAACAAGAGGGTGACCACCCCAGCCAAATTCTATGTCCCTGCTTCAAAGCACAGAGGTTTTAGACTTTCTCAACAAAATGGCTGTAAGAATTTGTTTTAATATGGGCAAAATAATGTATTTTTCCCTAATCCCATTCATGGAAATGGCTGAACCATTTTTTTTTGCTGAAAAACTTTCCCAAAAATTCAACATGACGCAGACACACAGCATGGGAAATTTCAACCCAAGTTCTTAAAGTCTGGACACGTCACAAGCAACTGAAAACAGGGTCAGAGAGGTGCAATGATCTGTCCAAGGTTACACAGCAGATCAGTGAGAGAGCTTGGAATAAAACCTAGGTCAGCTGGAGCCTAGTCTGGTGCCTTATCCATAAGTACCATAAAAACCATTAGGCAAACCACTGCTAGCTATACATCAATCACAGTATATGGAAAATGTATGCATTCCCCCATGGTAGATTTGCAATGCCTGCTGCCACATACCCAGCTCTATCTAAGTTTCTCTTCGGTGCCATCCCTACTTGAGACTACACATTTAATGTTTTTCTCCCTCCTCTTAGGTTATTTATGGGCAAATTAAGTTAAGCAACTATTTTTTTTTTTGCATTTGGTTTACAAGCACAGATGTGGATTTTTCCGACATTCTGCAGGAACGAGCTCAACAATCTTAAGGCAGCAGCCGAGGAATCTGTGTTCCTAATGCTCACGAGTCTCATTCTTGTGGTGGATCAGGCTTCCATTGGACTATCGCTGTCGTGGTCAGTTATGGTCACATAGAAGGAGGTAGGTAAGTAGGACCTTTCCCATTAAAGGCTTTGAATACCAAGATCATTGAAATTTTGCATGTGATTTTGTATGCCACAGGGAACTAGTACAGAACATGGAGCATTGGAATGACCTATATTGCTGAATAGGGGGTAATTTTATGATGTGATGCTTCATTCTTAAATATGAGTGATATTATTAGGTTCACTACTGTAACATGAGCCTCTCCCTTTTTGCATGACAATCAAAACAACTCTTTCACAGAACTTCACAAGAATCAGAGATATAACATTTACTGTGGTGTATTTAAGTCTATCAATGATAACTGTCTTTGAGGCTAAGAGTAACTGAGGACTTGGGTGTTTCTCCTGAAATATGTGGGTCACTTAAAATGTGACAGTGATGAATGTGGAGAACTGATTGATCGATTGATTGATTACTTGTTTAGGCCTGTGGAGTACTATTTTCCTCCTCAAGCATTTAGCATTTCCCCTCTACATTTTAAGACTTATTAGCAATATAAAAAAACCACTATGGTACTGGGGATAGATTTTCTATGCTAGATGGACACTTTAGTGCCAGTTATTTGAGAGGAACACCTACAGTATATAAAGGGATACAGAACTGGACTGAAAGTCCATAGAAGTCATTGGAAAGAAGCTTGTTGACTTCTGTAAGATTTGGTTCAGGCTGTATAATCACTAATGACGCTCAGATAAACACCAGAAATGTGGATGCTTACACATAAAATTTATAAGAACTATCCAAAACAGTTTGAGGCTGACCACCTTTCTCCCCTTACGACATACGCTTCCCTGGCTCCTTCCATCTAGCAATCTGCCTAGGCCACTCTCCCAAAAGAACCAGCCCCAGGTCCCTACCTACGATCAATACCTCTGAATACAGTTGTAGGACCATCTCCAGGACAAACATGGCATCTCCTCCCCTAGATTTCATATACAGTATATTTAAATGCTCATGTTGCATCCTACACAGTGAACAATTAGGCAGCCAGCTCAAGATTTTTTAAAAATCACTGCAGGATTGTAATCTACAAGTACTACTCTGTCACAGTTCATTATTACTATATGTTCAATGTACAGTTAAATAGGGTTAAAGGCCTCTCTTTTTAAAAAATCTCCTAACTCAGTTTAACCACAGCTGATGAAGCCAAGTGTTTGCAACTGTTAAGTTCAGGCAAGTTTATATCTTGACATGGAATTATGGGGCCCAGCTGTAGCAATTGTATCACCAGGTTTTGTTTCCGACAACTGTGTTTAGAAACAACTGAAACCAATAAAAAAACCCCCAAGATATACCAATAAACCTTGTATATAGAGAGAGATTAGGTTACACCTTTGACCTTCAGAATGAAATCTGCAAAGAGAGGGACTAAAAATTCAATATACAAAGTCTTCTTTTCAACTAATTTAATTTATCCTTCCATTAAACTTCCCAAGGTAACCTCTTCAAAGCAATCTATGAAAAGAAATAGCTCTATGATGGGTAAGATACTGACTTTGAGAGCAAAGGAAACTATTTAGCTTTGCACACATATATATGCATATTTCCGTATGTACATATCTTATGTCATTCTTTTCCTCTACCACCTTTGCTTTTTCTGACACTTAATTAACCATATGTCTCTGATGTCAAAACAAACATAAAAGATGGCTGTTTGTAGAGAATGTGAACCCTAATTAAGATGAAATTTTGGACATAATACAAGTTTTGAATTCTCATCAGGATCTAATCCAGTTTATAAAATGTTCCCAGATGTTCACGTGAGTCTGAGTCCAAGTCCATCTTTATCTGTATCTTGAAAAACTAAAGCTTAAATTAAAAATTTTGGTGCAGGTGTTTCATTTGGAGCTTCAGGCCAAATTAATTACTGGTGAGATGCCACTAAATTCAATGGAGCTAAGTGAGGCATGAGTTTAGCCTGCCACCTTTAGAGCATTAGGACTGTGTGAATTAATTCAAATCAATTTCAGTTTTTCTTCTTATTGATTTGCACTAAGGATGGGTAATTTCAACTTTAGACATTTCAGACCCACTCAGAAAACCCCCGGGATAAGAAATTTTAGCATAAAAATACTCACTACCTATGTAAGGCCAGATTCTGATACCCTTCCACCATAAGTAGTCCAAGTGACTTCTGGAGGACTACTTGTAGAGAAGTATTCACTATTCTGTGCAAGTCTTCTGAACTTGGTCCACTGTATTTTACTTGTTAAAAGTACTTGTCCAAGCATTAGTTAATTAATATTTACAAGATCCCTACAATGCAGGTTAGTGGGATCTAACTCTGGTGGTAAATTCAATTAAATTACTCTGATGGTAATGTAAAGGGCCCAGGGTTCTGCTGCGGTAGTGGTGGCTGGAAGCCCCTGGCCCTTTAAATTACCACCAGAGCCCTGCCACCACTACCCCAGGGCTCTGGCAGCAGGACTCAGGTGGCAATTTAAAGGGCTCAGGGGTCCAGCCATTGCTACTGCCCCAGGTCCTGGAACTCGCTGCTCGAGTCCTGCTGCCAGAGCCTCAGGGGTCGCAGCAGCAGCCAGTACCTCCAGGGTTCCATCGGCAATTTAAAGGGCCCGGGGTTCTGCTGTGGTAGCGATGTCTAGGAGCCCCTGGTCCTTTAAATTGCTGCTGGAGTCCCCAGCTGCCACTGCTACCCCAGGGCTCAGGTGGCTGTTTAAATGGCCCCTGAGTCCCAGGGCTCCCAGTCTCCTCTGTAAGCTCGTAGCTCCATCAGTGATTTAAGGGGCCCAAGGCTTCCAGCCGCCACTACAGCAGCCGGAGCACAGGACCCTTTAAATTGAGATTTAAAGGCCATGGAGCTCTAAAGGCCACACCCCCTAGCCAGGACTTCAGAGTACGGAGTTACTTTCTCCCCTGAGTAAAGCCCACTATCTGAGGTACTCTTATGCACAGTAAAAGGAGCTAAAATGCTAATTTATGAAACGCTCAGTCTAATAAGTAGTTTTCCAAATCTTCAAAGAGATCTTTGCAGTAATGGGAATGAGGAGATTTTTTTTATTTATACTTATTCTACCTTTAATAGAAAAAAGAAAATTCTCCTTGATGTGTCACATATGCCCTGATTTCAGAATAATACATTTCACATGAAGTTACATGTCTAACCCAGTTTTGTACATGCTTGATATTTTACCTAGAGTTTTATAATTGAAAATGTAAATCTGTTTTTCCCCATTAGAATACACCATGGAGTGGCAATTGGGTAATATTAAAAATGGATGAACAAAAGGGACCTTTTGGTCCCAGCTCATACATACAGACTTGGTTTGAGCTAGCAAACCAGAGATTAAAAAAAGCACAGGGCATTATCCTGCGCCTTTAGGGCTTCCTCTCATTAGGAATGTAGCACACACTTGCTTGGCCCTTATCTACGCAAATTGACTAGCTTGCCTCTTATGCAAATTGGAGAAGCTGGTTTGCAGAATTGTCAGTAAATTTATGCTTCCTTTGCACTTTGAGCATCAGCAAACCATGTACATTACTTCTGAACAATGACAAATTGTGTGGACAGAGGCAATCTAAGTTTATTGGACTTTTTAACCAGCAAATATTTGGTCTGAACATTGTTATGAGAGCTCTAATTCTGCTTTGGGAGTTTCAACCACCTCAATAAGTGTTAAAAATGTAAATGGGACAATAGTAAAAAACAAAATCAAACCCAAAATCTTTACTAACCTGAGTTATTCTTGATACAAAAAACCCCAAACAAACGAAAAACCAAAAACCAAAAACACACAACCCACAACTTATCCCAGCTAGCTGTTGTAGAGACGTTATCTCAGCACAAAACTTGCTATTCATAAAGATATTTGGTATTAAACCAGTAGATGAAATCAGGAAATTGGCTAACAATTGCTTTTCTACAAAATCAAAGATGAATAATGTTATGGTTATAATTGTTTTTTTTCATTTGTTCCTCTTTCAATTAACACCCAAGGCATGTAAGAACATCTGCTGCAGCTACTTCTATAATCTTCATGTAATTAAACAACTCATATGGAACAGCAAAAGCTTTGCCCACAGACTAGACATAATGCAATTTTAGTTTAACAGCACTGCCTCCTCCCTCATACCAAAGCATTTAGAATGCTGAAGAAGATATTTTGATTAGACTACATTAAAGTCATAATAGAACCTATCCTTTTTACATTTCAGAGTCCAATAAATAAAGATGGTTATTAATGGGGTCTAGGGTCAGAGTGATACAAGGTAAGTTATTAATATGGGGCCAGTAATAGACAAATTAAAATAGACTTCAAATGCACAATGAGTTGGATTTTCAATTCTGTTCCTAATAGCCATGGTGGTGTCCAAATCACAAAATCATCTTCACCATTAGCACTAATCACCAGAGTTGGTCAGAGAAATTTAGATGGAACTACATTCCATTAGAACTGAAATGCTTCATGAAATTGGGTCAATTTTATTTTGTTTAAGAAGAAAACCAGAAAAAAAAAGAGTTCAGAGAATGTTAATGTCCTACTTCAACATTTTTACAACTAAATATTTCAATTCTTCATTTTGAAATTAAATTTGGTTTTATGTTGTATTATATTGTAATACCAAAGTTTAAAAAGTCAGAATGGAAATGAAACAATTCAGTCAACCCAAAATAATTTTGTTTTCACTCTTTTCCTTACGGCAGAATTTTTAAAATGTCTAGTTTTCATTCCAGCTTGGAACGTAGCCACATTTGCAAAGTGGAACTTCTTTTCTCCTCCTCATAATTCTACTCATCACCCCACCTGCTGGAAGTTTTAGGGTAAAAGACTGACAAAACAAAGGGCTTTGCCACTTATCCCCAGAAGTGGCCAACCCCTCACACTTCAAGAACTGTATCATCACATATTGTAACACTGTAGCCACTATGTCCATCAAAAATGTTGAATAATTAAAGCATGGAAACAGAGTCCATTGCTAATGTATTTAGCAGTAATTTTTAAGAGTCTTCTATTTGCTGTTTGGATTGTAACCAACTTGCGGGCAGGGATGCTACAATTAGAAGTGCAGCAGCACCCCCTGGCTTGAAGCGGTTTCCATCATATACATTGCTCAATGGCTTTCAGCATCCATACTATAAACATTGCTACTGTTTGGGAGGGGAGGGGTGTCTCTGCCATTTATTTGGGCCTTTCTGGATGACAGTTATAGACACAGTGATTGCAGCTTATGCTGTGGTTCCCAAAAGGGCAAAGAATGGACAACACAGTACTCTTAATTAAAGGCTTACTAACTTTATTACATGCACAATCACACACTTTTGTTAAGATTTGCCAGTTGCTTTTGGGTCCCTTTTTTCTTGGAAAGCATCATCTCCACTCATTTAGGTCCCAGTCTTGCTATAACATGTGCACAGGCAAATCCATACCTGCATGGAGCATCACTGATTTCAATGGTGCTCCGTGGAGATACAGGTGTCCATAGGTGTGCATTTCATTACATGATCAGGGCCTTAGTCTATGTCAAGGTACAGCCTTAAATTATTGGTGTATCTAGACTATTTTGTGGAGGCGGAGGGAGGGAGACAAATAGAAAGTGCCGGTTATCAAGCTGCCTCCTCTTTCCGTTTGGTCTTTCTCAGCTTTTCTTTTTTAAAAAGTCCAGATTATTTTTGAATGTTTTCCCTCACCATTTCTTTCACACAAGACACATTGGTATGAAATAAAAAACAACCCTCTCTTCAGATAAAGGGTGGATGGTAAGAATCTCACAGGGAATTAATTTTAGGATATTTTTTTAAATAATAATAAAAAAAGAAAGAATCGAACTGTGGTGGCCTCAGCCTATCCTTTAATCATGATGGCCTTTCAGCAATATGACTGTGTAGTTACTCCGAGTAAGAATTTCCCTCCCGGACTCTAGTGAAAGGGTTCCAACTGGATCTCTTTTAAAATGACACTAATGTCAATGTGAAAGTCAAACAGCTCATTTGTGTAATAACTATCTATGTAGTGGAGATCAGTAGTCAGAGTATGTATCTTGAATTAATTCCCCTCCCCACAAATTTACTGTCAATACTGTCTGAATTTAAACTGGGTCGAGGTATATTAAAATCCCATTAATGCTGCAGAGATTTTTATTTCGTGAAGGTGCTCAGATATCAACTGTGCGCTCTCTCTCTGGCTTGCACTTTTCACAAGCAGCTTCCACATTCCATGAGAGGAATGAAAATATCATCAAGTTTTCATCTATAATTTGCCTATTTTAGCCATCATGTAATAGAGTTTTTTAAAAGTGTGTTTTTATAAAGATCAGAACGAGAGATTAAAATGTTGTATGAATATCAATCGTGTCTCTGCTGCTAGGGACAGAATCATCAATGGAAAAGTTTAATTTAAGCAGATGCAATACATCATCATGTTTTAAGCATGCCTGAAGAAGAAAAAACAAGTGTTTGCTTTTGGTAGGAAAGAAAAGCAATGGATGATGATTTCAGACATGAAACCTGTTATGATCAGTTACCTTAGAACACTGGTTTTTTAGGACATCTCTCTGGTCTTGTTTGACCTTGGTTTGTTCATTAAGGGACTCTATCTGGCACCCAGCTAGAGTACAATAGATGAGCTAGATGCTGGGTTACAGATGGTAATAATCAAATCCAGACTCCTCACTTCTGCAATGGAACTGCTCTTATTTCTATTGCCTAGGGAATCCTCCGTGACATAGTGACAAGGGCTAGATTTGTTTCTAAGCTGGGTTAGGGCAGTCTCAGCCAAGGGGATAAGGAGTGAATGGACATGAAAACTGAACTACTATTCCATTCTTAGGGGCTTTTCTACACTACTCCTAAGTCGACATAAGTTACGTTACTCGGGGATGAGAACCATTCCCTGTGGGGATCGGGGGTTAATTTACATCGACTTAAAGCATGTCAACATAGCACGTCTTCACTAGATGCACTACATCGGTGGAGCTGCATCGATGTAGCGCGGTAGTGAAGACAAGCCCTTAGTGGCAGCCCTCTTAGCTCAGGTTTGAGCCTTACTGTGGCTTTGGAGGAGAGGAGTTCAATACCTTTGGTGGAGCTGTGCTTGTTCTGTCAGTCTCCCCTCTTTCATGGGCACTAAATTCCCACAATATCATTAAAAAGTTAGTCACACAGATATAGTCCTGGAAGTGGCATCAATTCTGCATATGGCTGGAAAAACAATTCTTACATCACCACAAAAAGATTCAGGGAATGAATTGAAAAAAAATTAAAAGCTTGATTTTTGCTTTTCTTACCAAGTAAAAAGCCACTTTTGTTTGGGTCAAATCATAGGCATGCACACAGGGTGTGCCAGGTGTGCCAAGGCACACCCTAATGCAGGGTGGGCTGGCGGCCTCTGAGCTCTGGCTGGGGAGGTTGCTCTCCCCTGCTATTCTCCTACTCTGCTGCCTCAGCACGCATCATGAGCAGCGCTCTGGGGCATGAGGTAAGGGAGCCGAGGCCGAGGCGGGGCCGGGGCCGAGGCCAGGCTGGGGGGTCGGATAAGGGCCAGAGGGTCTCGGGGTGCGGTCAGCGGACAGGAATGGGTTGGGGGGGCGGGGGCTGGATAGCGCGTGGGAGTCCCAGGAGGCTATCGGGGGCAGGGCTGTGGCTAGGGGGTGGGGTCCTGGAGGGTGATTGGGGGTGGGAAGGTGTCTGGAGGGAGTGGTCAGGGGACAAGGAGTAGGTGGCTTAGATGGGGGTGGGATCTTGGGGGGTTGGTTAGGAGTGGAGGAGGTCTCTGGAGGGCATAGTTAGGGGACAAGGAGTGTGGGGGTTGGATGAGCAGGGGACTCTGAAGGGGCAGGAAGTGGGTGGGGGGGGTCAGATGGGGGTGGGGCCAGGCTGTTTGGGGTGCACACCCTAATGAAATGTGCTGCGCACGCCTATGGGTCAAATGAAACATTTTGAATGTCAATTCAAACTGACATTTCCTAAACAATATTTCCTCCTGTTTTCCCCTGTGGGTTTTTGTTTTTCTTTTTTTTGGCCAAGACTATTCACCAAATTGGACTGGAATTCACTAACAGTTTTTATGCCTCCCTCAATGCGCTCTTCAGCAAATAATAAATTTCACCCAGCTTCAGTTATATGCACAAAAGAGAGTAAATACCTGAGATGCATCTGTCTTTCTGGCTAGTAGCTGCTCCATAGTTTCTTCACTGAAAACACTGTCTATTCCCCACAGGTGTTCCATTCAGACTGGAAGGTACACTTAACTGAATAATCACCAATTCCACTGAATGAGCTGTAACCACACTAAAGTACAAGGTACCAGGTTTAATATTTCACTCCAATACAGTATGAATATATTGTTGTTCAGTTACTGGGGAAGTGGGGAATAAGATTGTCTCACATGCCCTCACAAGATACTTGCTGTTTTAACAGCACCAATACTGTTTTTAATTAAAGATTACTACTGCAGTAGCAGCAGACAAAATTCTCTGCTGTTGCATTATTGCTTCCTAAACACTGGAGCTAAGTGTAATCAGCTGAGATCGGCAGAGACAGCATAAAGCTACAAATGCCTTGTGAGAGGATGGTCTTCAACAGTCTTTCATTCAGACTCTAGGTCTGCTAGGAGCCCTGGAACAGAAACTGAACACTCATCTATCTGGTTCTCATCACCATAGTGTCTAAGCATCTATGTATGGCCAACAACCTGCTCTCTTAGCAATTTTAAAACATCCAGTATAAAGACAGATCTCTCTCTCACTGGACAGCCACGATTCTAGATTCTCAGAGGAACTCACTATGTCCTCTGCAGTGCACTATTTAACAAGTGTTACTACACATTCTGTCAGTGCAGTCTGAGAAGACAATACAATCCCAGTGCATAAGGCAGGAAGTGCTAGGGTTCAATAAAGAGGTACGGACATAGAGAGGAGGAAGCAATCTGTCCTAAATGACAACCCTGCCTGGGAAGGACAGGACAATCTGAAAAGAAAGGCAGGGTCATCTTATACACAGCCCATGTGGCTCAGGAAGAGTTTGGAACCCACACAAGGAGTCACTGCTTGACCAACACATACATAACAACAACTAATATGAGCATAAAATACAAGCTTCTGAAGGGTACCCCGAAGAAACTAGGGGATTAGCTTTGTCAAACTTTGAATATTACCAGCCAGGCCCACCAAAAATAAAAAGTGACCAGATTCTGATACCCTAGCTCACTTTGTATAGTATCTTTCTCTTTAAAAAGCCATCCAGATTTCAGTGAGGTACCTCAAAAAGGAAGGTATTACTCAGCCTGAGTAATGGTATTAGAATCTGGACCCAAAAGATTCACCAACATATACCACATACACAGCTTGGGTATAGATGGAAAAACCATCCCCTTTCAGAGGTAAAGTGAAGACCACAATCACGGAAAACTTAGTCTCTTTTAGCCAGTGTTTCCAATCCCACACATACCCCCAACTTCTTACACAGACCAAGTAGATAGAAACAAAATTAATTGACTTACTTAGATTGCTCAGATTTCTGATTCCAAAGCATTTGAACAATTCATCTAACAATGCAAAACTTCAAAAAGGGCAGATTTTTATAAATATTTTCAATTTCAGCAATGTCAGACCAGAAATGTGGGAAGACGTATGTACTAGAACCTTTAGAAGGCCAGATGGTCTAGTGAGTAGCACATCCAGTATGGCCCCTCAGTGGGAAGGTCTTTCAGACTGGTGCCTCACCTGAGGCTAGTTTTAGTTTCACCTCAGGTTTGGGAGATTGGAATGTGGCTTACGTATTTCCCGCAAGCAGGGGCAGTTGGCTGGGGAGTCCGGGGCCTTCCACTCCACCAGGCCCCGACCCAGGGCCTTATGAGAGTCAACTGTATTCAGCATCCTGGAGTGCCCTTGGAGTTACCTTCCCTGGGTCACTTCCTACCACCTGTCTCTCCCCATAGCCCCAAGTCCAATACAAGAAAAAGAAGAGATAATTAAACCTTCAGCCCCAACTCGGCTCAGCATTGAATCCTGTTCCTCACAGGGAGGCTTCTTCAGCGCTTGTCCAGGAGCCCTCAGGATAGATTTAGCTTCCTGCTCAGAATCCCCCTAACTGAGCTGAGTTGCTGCCTTTTAAGCTTCTTCTCCAGCTGGAGCATGCTCTGCAGGTCTGAAGGGGTGGAACTACCTGGGCCCAATATGGTCCTTTAACCCCTTTGGTCCAGTGTGGGGTTTGCACACCACCTGCCCCATCACAACATACAGGAACCATATTGAAATTAGAGAAATAATTGTAAAAAGGCTTGGGAAAATAGGCTGATCTAAAGGCCAGGTTCCCATTCTCCAGACAGCTGTACATAGTGGTGAAAGGGATTAATCACAGCACACAAGAAAAATGGGAAGCGGAATTTCCTAGCACCATAGAAGACTACTCTTAAATGCACACTCTGCCACGTGTCACTGTAGGCATGAGAGTCCGCTCCTCTGCAACTCTGTCTTGAGCAAATGTTACTGGATCTGTTTCAATTCAAATCTCACCCTTTTCTTCTCTCATTGTATAGTAGGCTCTTTCAACTTCGGCTGCTATTATCTTGGTAACAATAAAATCAAACTCTATAGTGCTTTGGGCTAGGGTTTATATGAAACTGTCATAATTCTACAGCAATATTGTATTGCAAAAGAGAGATTTTGTGCTTAAGGGACTGGACTGGGACAAGGGCACTCTCAGTTTAATTTCCAGCTCAGTCACAAACTCTTTATAGCACCTTGGGCAAGTCACTTAGCTGCTAAACACATTTTTATGCACTTTGCTGGATCGAGCCACAGTGCTCAGCACCTTGTGGGATCAAACCCTGAGTAATGCCACTGGGATTGCTCACGTGCTTAAAGTTAAGTATGTGGTTAAGTGCATTGTTACTGAGGTCTTAAAGTTCAGCACGTCTAAATGTTTTGTTGCAGCTGAACTAAAAATAATATTTTGTTTCTTGTACTGCACCTCCTTTGTACTCTTTCAGTGACTAGATACAAGTAAATGGATGCTTTATAAATAAATACATAATTTAGACCAATGGGTCAGGTTACTTGTAAGTAATCTGGTGGTGCCCATGAGTATTCAGGGTTTATAGGTTTCATCAGTAGCCACTAGTCTCTAATACTGGTCTTGTCTGAAACCATTAGTGACTTATTTGCACATGTGATACAAATGCTAATATCTTCAGCTTTATTTTCCTAGCAACAACTCCAATTGGAGAACCTCACCTATAGTTCCTCAAGATCAGAATACGGGAACCTCAACATTCTGAGTGTAAAATGATCTACAGATTAGCAACAGATTTGGTGAATCATTGCAGCCAGCTCTTGTCTTTCCCTGAAATACTTCACCGTATACTTTATATTAATATTTGATTTAGACCTGGCTCTAGAAAGGTCATGAACTGAGAGAAAATCCCTAGTTATTAAATTGCATATCAGTTCAGTTTTATTAAACCACTTGGGTCTTCAAATTACAATAGCATATTGGGAGAAAGTATTTAAGGTTGCTATTTGCATTTAAATAAGCTTTGAAGTATGGAAAATAGAAACAGAGTTTTTCAAATAAAATTTCCTACTGCTATGAAGAAAGAGGTTCTGAAGTAGCCAGCCTCCAAAATTTAGCAAATAATTGCCATAAACACTACTTGTTCAGCAGAGACGAAATTTAAAGTGCTGCTTATAGAACAAGTGCCATGGCAGGCGAAACGTAGCAGTTTAGTAAGTTAATTTTCGGCAAAATATTTCTTTTCCTCATCACTGTTTAGCTGAAGTCTACATTTTGAAAAGTGACTAGTGGTTTTTGGCTCCTTACTTGAGACCCCTTAAAAGGGCAGATACCTCTTAAAGGACACTGATTTTCAGAAATGCTGAGCACCGATGGTCTGAAAATGAGATTTTTTTAAAGGTGTATTAAGTTGGGCATCCAAAAAATGAAGCTGTTTTTGAAACTTTGAGTCTAAGGCTGCTGCTGGAACTGAGGTTCTTTCCATTTGGTGCCACCCACTGTGAGCTGAAAAATGAGCAGAGAATTAAAAGCCCATACAGCTGTTGGACAGTATGTCTTCTCTTCTCCCTTTTAATACAATGATACTATTGTTTGCTTCTCGTTGGTCTTATCCTTTGAAAATCTGGAAGTGTTTTCAAGGAACTGTGGGGCTACTTTTCTTTGGACTTGGACTTGCTTGCTTGCTGCTTCCAATATTATTAGCTGTAAATTACTAAATTGCCTATCAAAATTTTTTCCCTTTCCCTTGGTCATGCTTATAGTGGATTTCCCAGGATAGGGGTTTCCTACAGTTTCTGGGCTATTGATTCTCTGTGAAATCCTTAGCATTACAATCCTTATTTGGGGTTCTCTTTCTTTACTATCTTTCCTTGATTGTGTGTCCTAAAAGAAGGCAAAAAGCGAACGAGGGAGGAACTGTAGAAACAAAATTCTGTCAAGTGACCTTATCATGATACCACAGAGGATGCCAGGAACAGATTCACTGCTCCGAATCCCATTTGCTGTCTCCAATAACCATTACAATTTTGGGAGCACTCCAGTTAACAAACAGGTCACAAAGTTTCACCAGAAATAATTTTATCAACTATTCAATCCACGGGATACATTTCATTAGTCTGAATCAAGTGGAACAGTTTCCATTAAAGATGTTTGATCTGGAACAAAGAACTAGGAAAAGTATTCAAAAATTGTATCAGCGTCACTTTCTAGATCAAGCAAACTATTGTGTCAGGGAATCTGAATGTCCATGCTAATGATTACTTCTTATGGCAGTACTGCTGTTCACAAATAGGATGACAACTGTCAAAGCTCTGCAGGTCACTCACTATTGTCAAAAAGAAATAGTCTAAAAATAAAACTGTCAGATGTTTATGGGAAGAGAGGCGATACTTTCTCACCTCAAGTTGGTGAAGATGAAATACACAATGATTAAAAGATTACAGTGTAGTACTGAGCGTTCTCTCTTCTTCCTATATTAAATCAACTTTAGATAGATTTAGATATTTTCATCTATTTTAACAATATGTCATAAAAAGTAGAGCTAGGAGTATGTAAAATAAGTTCAGTGGGTCATTATGTGAGGACTAGGGGTCTGGAGTGCAGCAGGGGACTGGGGCAGGGTTTAGGGTGTCTGTCGGGGGGTACAAGCTGGGAATGAGGACTTTGTGGTGCAGGCTGCTCCAGGGCTACAGCAGGGAGAGGGGACTCCCCCCATAACTCTCACTTCCCGCAGCAGCGCCTGGTGTGGGGGAGGAGAGGTGCCTTTCCCCACCACGGCAGATCCAGGGCTGGGGCTATGGGATAAGTGCTTCTCCCCAAGCTGCAACAGTTCTGAGCTAGGGCACCTCTTTCCCACCTGTGGCAAGCCCGGGGAGGTAGGGGAGCTCTCCTCCTGTCTGCAGTAGGTCCGGGGGGGCTGGGCTGGGGCCAAGAAAGGGTCTCTGCGGCAGGTCCACGACTGCGGGAGAGGCATCACTCCCTATTGCAGCCCTTAGTGCCTGACGGCCACACAACTTAGAGGCAACTTAGGACATGCCCATACTAACATATAGTACACAAACTAGAGAGTAAAATAACGGACAGTTAAACAAGACATGGTCATTACTATGTTACATGTCAGACTGGAGTAACAGTGCATAAGCTTTCGTGGGCTAATACCCACTTCATCGGATGCCTGCAGTGGAAGTATCCAGGGGCAGGACAAAGTGGGTATTAGCCCACGAAAGCTTATGCTCTAATACTTTAGTTAGTCTTTAAGGTGCCACAGGACTCTTTGTCACTTCTGCAATTCCAGACTAACACGGCTACCCTTCTGATTCTGGAGTAACAGTGTTGCTGAATCTCATAATATTTAGTATTTTTGTTTCAGCCCCAGTTTCTGGGAGCAAGTGAAGGTGAGAATCTCAGCTTCCATTAAAAAAAGTAGTACATTTTTGGCCCTGATAGTTGTAGAGAAAAAAGTTTGGAAATGTGACCCATGTGCACTCTAGAAGCTCAGAAACCAGAAAGCAAATAGAAACAGGCCAATATTTACAGAGGTATGAAGTCTTGTGATTTTAAAACCAATCTATGATGTTTGGGGCCTGACTCAATTTTTTAAATGCCCTGGGAACTATGATCAGCCCAGCTGTTTGAAGTCTCCAAGTGGCTAATCAGTCCCTGGTCGTGATGGGTTGAGCTAAGCTAAGCACAGAAGATTTGGTATAAAAAGTTCCTTACTAGTTGAACTCAAGAGCCATTAATTGAAGCAGCTAGCAGAAGAATTTCAGAAAGAGTTGAGAGAGGAAGCGTAGATGCTGACTCCATTAGTGGGTGTTTAGCACTCCCTGGTAGCCAGATCCTCCCCCCTCCAGTGCTCCACTGATCAGCTCTTCCCCTGCCCCCCAGTGCCTCCCACTTGCTGTGGATCAGCTGTTCCACAGCATGCAGGAGGTGCTGGGGAGAGGAGCAGGGATCGGGTATGCTCAGGGAAGTGGGGAGGAACTGGGCAGGGGAGGAGTCTGGGCCAGAGCAGGGCAAGGATGAAGCTAGTGCCTGTGAGAGGAAGTGTGAGAGGCTCAATACTGCTTCTGATAACAATATTGCGAGTGGTGGAGCAGTGGTGGTGATCTGCAGTGGACGTGCCATGTTCTCTTTCCTGCCTGAAACCAAACGTGATTTCCTGGGCATGAAGTGCAAGTCGGCAGCTGTGCTGGAGGAAAAGATTCTTGGATTGGAGGAGCAATTGAGATGTTACTGAGAATCACAGAAACTCAGGAGTACCTAGACAACCAAGTTTGGAAAACAGTACCTAAAGTTCAAGGAAGAATGGAGCTGACCACAAAAGGATTTGTTAAGAGATTAAGTCAGAGAGGAGGGCTGGCAGTTCATAACCATCAGAGATAAGAGGTCGTGATGGCATTCTACACAGCTGGAGAGAGATGAGGATACCAGAAAGAAGAAAAGCAGGAGAAATTCCACACAACTAGAAGTTTCACATGATGCCAGGTCATCAGATGGGACACTGTGGATGATACCTTGCAAGATCGAGCCAGTCCAAGGGAGTGGAGATACACACAGAACATGATTGGATGGCAGCTAGGAACAACCGTAAGAAAATTAAGCTCATCTACAAAGAATTCTCCATCCATCTGTCATCACCTTGTGATCAGAGCAGGAGTCAGGCTAGGTCAAATATTAGGAGGTCATAATTCAAAGGCAAGCCAAGCCAGAGGGCATAATGGACAGTCAGGTGTCAGAAGGCAGGCAGGGTCAGATTACCAGGAGACCAGTAGCAGGAGCAGGTACTGCAGAGGAAGCAGTCCTAAGTAGGGAAATTCCCAGTTGCATGGATACTTTCCTGTCCTGGGTTTATATAGAAGCTGTGAACCAGCCAGGCCCCGCAGTGTTCTGCCAAATGAATTCCAGGACTGGAATCCTCTGTCAGGGTTCAGTTTCTGATCTGGCAATTGTTAGCAGGTCACTGAGTGGCAGGTTGAAACTTACTAGCTCTTGAGAACACTGTCCAAGGTAGACAGACAATTCTTGCTGGAGATTCAGTGCTCAGAACAATCAAAAGAACATTCTGCTACGGACAGGTAGAGAACAGGATGGTGTGCTGCCTTCCCAGAAATCAAGACATCAACTGTCACTCTAAAATGGACTAGTCTGTCAACTTCAGAAGCCAAGTATCCATTGGTGATGGTTCATATTGGCACAAATGGTTCATATTGACATTGCATTGCAGGATATCCAGGGGTACTGAAAATAGGGGTGCCGGGAGTGCTGCTGTGCAGCCTAGCCTTAAGTAGTAATAACAAATACCAAATGCCTGGTTTCTCCATCATCAGCATCCCGACTATAAAAATTGTTCCAGCACCCCCGAGGGCATCACACAGATACTAGATGACTTCAGAGACTCAGAAGCGTACTGATGAAGAACATCCAAACAATCTTCTTTGAGATCCTCCCTGTCCCTTGAGCAAAGGAAGGCAGAAGATTCTGCAAATGAATTGCTGGCTAGATAAATAGCGTAGGGTCAAGAGCTTTGGTTTTGTGGAACACTGGTTCACTTTCTGTGGAGAGAGGATATTGCATAGTTTGGACGGTCTAGAACTCAGAGAAGGGTGACCAATGTCCTTGGGTACAGGCTGGTTAGAGTAATGAGGAGAGGGTTAAATTAATACCAAAAAGGCGGGGGGATACGGAAGATGGAAGATAAAATGCTCAGTTAGCACCAAATCCAAGATGTTGAGAATGAAATTAAGGAACCAAAGGACATGGAGAAGAAATTCTTGAACTGCTTAGACACCAATGCTAGGAGCTAGGTAATATAACAGAGGAACTGGAATTGCTCACTTATGAGCATAAATTTGATCTAGCTGGTATTACTGAAAGGTGGTGGGATGATTTGCATAAATGGAATTTTAAAAATCAATGGTTATAGCCCATTGAGGAAGGGTCAAGTGTGCAAATGGGGAGGGGAGGTGGCACTCTAGGTCAAAATGGCATTAACTGTTACCTTGACACTGATAACTTGAAAGAAAATGATCCAGAATACTTATGGATCAATATCTAACAGATGTCTAACATCAAGTGCAAGATGGGGTACTAGCTGGTGTCTGCTACAGAAAACCAAATCACACAAGGGAACAGGATGATTGCTTCCTTAAGCACCTATCTCCAGTGTGTTTGGGGGAAAAAAAAACACGTGTGATCATGGGGGTCTTAAATCTGAGTGACATATGGTGGAGGTTTGTTAGTACTAACATAAGCTGTTAGTATTAAAACATCCATGGAATTTCTGCACATTATAGATCACAATTTCCTAACTTAAAAAACGTTGCAGACAACACAAGGAAATTGTATATTAGACCTTGTCTTAAATAAAGAAATGATCACTGAACTAAAATATATGCACAGATACATGTGCGCATGCATGCGCGCACACACACACACACTCAGTGTTTTAATAGGGCCAATTTCAAAAAGCTGAAAGCAATTATGAACCAGATCAGATGGGAAGATGATGTTAATCAGAAAAATGTGAATGATAATTGGGAATCATTTATAAACACCTTACCAGATGCCTCAAAAACCACAATTGAGGAAGGAAGATGTTCTGGTTAGAAACACAACCTGGTTTAGAAGGGAAGTCAAGGCAGCTGTAACAATAAAAGAATAATATAGAAAAAATGGAAGATAGGGGAAGCTGATATTAATGAACATAAATCAGAAATTAGGAATTCTAGAAAATTGATATGTGAAGTCAAGGAACACAAGGAGAAATCTACAGCCAGGAGAGTTAAGGACAATAAAGAGTTTTTTAAAAAATGTTAGGACCGAAAAGAATCTGGGCGATGGTGTTGGTCTATAATGAGCTGGAAGTGGTAGAATTATCAATACAAATGCAGAAAAGTCAGACATGTTCCATAAATATTTCTGTTCTGTGTTTAGGGAAATCAGATGATTCAGTCTCATCATATGGTGATTAAACATTCCTTCCATTCCATTAATATCTCTGGGGGATGTCAAACAGAAGCTATTAAAGGTAGACATTTTTAAAATCAACAGGGCCAGGTAACTTACCAATGAGACTTTTAATAGAGCTGGCCAAAGAGCTCACTGGACCATTAATGTTGATTTTGAATAAATCTTGGAGCACTAAGAAAGCTCCAGAAGACTGGTAGAAAACTAATATTGTGCCAATTTTTAAAAAGGGTAAATGGGATGACCAGATAATTATAGGCCAGTCAGCCAGACATCGATCCCAGGCAAGATAATGGAGCAACTTTTACGGGACTCGATTAATAAAGAACTAAAGGAGGGTAGTATAATAATGTCAATCAACATGGGTTTATGGAAATAGGTCCTGTCAAATGAATTTGATATGTTTTTGATGAGGTTACAAGTTGGCTTGATAAAAGTAATAGCATTAATTCTATGTACTTTGACTTGGTACCCTCCCAGCATTTTTGTTAAGAAACTAGAATACAAAATGAATATGGCACACATTAAATGGATTAAAAACTGGCTAACTGTAAATGGGGAATTGTCATCGACTGGGTCTGTTTCTAGGGGGGCCCAACGGGGATCAATTCTTGGCCCTACGCTATTGAACATCTTTATTAATGTCCTGGAAAAAAGTGATCACTGATAAAGTTTGTATAACACAAAAATTAGAAGAGTAGTAAATAATGCAGAGGATTCAGAATGATCCAGATCGGTTGGTAACTGGGCACAAGCAAACAAAAAATATGCATTTTAATACAGCTAAATGTAAATCTCTACATCTAGGAGATGTAGTTTATGAGTTCAATCCTTGAGAGGGCCATTTAGGGATCTGGAGCAAAAATCTGTTGGATGATTTAATTGGGGATTGCTCCTGCTTTGAGCAAGAGGTTGGCCTAGATGATCTCCTGAGGTCCCTTCCAACCCTGAGATTCTATGATTAGGAACAAAGAATGTAGGCCACACTTACAGGATGGATAACTCTCCTTGAAGCAGTAATTTTGAAAAAAGATTTGAGGATCACAGTGGATAATCAGCTGAACATGAGCTTGCAGCGTGTTCAAAACAGCCAGTATGATACTGGGATGCATGATGGGAATCTTAAATGAGAATAAAGAGGTTATTTTACCTGTGTGTTATTGGTGCACCTGCTGCTGGAATATTGTGTCCAGTTCTGATGTCCACAATTCAAGATGGACACTGATAAATTGGAGAGGGTTCAGAAAAGTGCCACGAGTATGATAAAAACAAGCATAAGAAAACAGGCATTTAGCAATAGACTCAAGGAGCTCAATCTTCTTAGCTTAACAAAGAGAAGATTAAATGGCAATTTGATTACAGTCTATAAATATCTACTGTGACAAAGCTCCAAGTTTGTACTTGTGGGTCCTGCGCTTCCTGGCAGATTTAGGGGCCTCAGAAACTCATCTAGGCCCCAGAGTGACCTCCCTTTCTCAGTATAATTGGTAAGAGTCACCACCTAGTGAGTTACAATCATCACATGCCAGTATGGAAGGTGGAAAAAGTGGGGGGAGCCCAGGCCCGCCCTCTACTCCAGGCTCCAGCCCAGGGACCCTAATAGTATCAGCTAAGATGGCTGACCTTTTAGCCACAAAACACAATTCAATTCCCTGGGCTACTTCCCCACAGCAATCCCTGCTTCTTCAAACTCCACTTCACCCTTACCTCAGGGCCTCCTTCCTTCTGGATATGTTGTCCACCACTCAGTCTCACCAACAGCACAACTTCCTCTCACAGCTCCTGACACCCACAGCCCGCCTGACTAACTGGGAGGTTTTTATCTGGATTCAGCCAGTCCCTGATTGGCTTCAGGTGTCCCAATTAGGCTAGCTGTTTCTATTCCTTTCTAGAAGGTTCTTAATTGGCCTCAGGTGTCTTGATTGGTCTGGAGTAGTCTTTGTTTGGCTATCCAGGGAACAAGGACCTGCACATCCTGAGACTAATATACCTGCCTTCCAGCACTCTCCTATATCCTTCTGGTCTGACTCTGTCACACTACATAGGAAACAAATATTTAATAATGGGCTCCTTCAGTATAGTAGAGAAAGGGTTAACATAATCCAGTGCAAGCTAGACAAATTCAGGCTGGAAATAATTTTTGGTAGTGAAAGTAATTAATAACTGGAACAATTTACCAACGGTCATAGTGGATCCTCCATCACTAATCATTTTAAAATCAAGATTGGATGTTTTTCTCAAAATTTATGCTCTAGGAATTATTTTAGGAAAGTTCTACAGTCTGTGTTATACAGGAGATCAGACTAGAGGATCATAATGGTCCCCTCTGGCTTTGGAATCTATGATACTGAGGTACTTGGTTCTCTCTTTAGAAAGTACATTATGTATCTGCCAGTTAAGCAGGTCTACATTAAAGTATTTGTCTTGTAGAATAAATATTTAGTTCACAGTAAATTTTGTTTCTGAATAAATCTTTGGAATTAGAGTAATCATTAAGGCCCTATTCACAGAAAATACTTTGATCACGTTTCTCGACTACTTTTTGTTGTGTCATAAGAGTGAAGTGACAGCATATTCCAGTATAAAGATTGTGAGCCTGAGTCTCCACTGCCTTGCACCTTGTGTAATCATTTGCACCTGGAAAGAGTGTAGAATGTTAATACTCTGATTTAGGAGCATTTCCACACTTTTCACTGGTGCAAGTGGTGTGGTGAAGAATCCAGTTCAATGGTTATTGAAGGCACTCAGCACTTCGGATCTTAGGTGAAAAATACCAAAATGCAATGGATATTTATAGATTGGATAAAAATTGATTACTATTGGTACTGTATTTACTCATTTGTGGGGTGTCTATGCGTTATTTTACTGGTATTGTTGGATAGAAAATTGATCAACTATCACTACAGGAGACTCTCCTTATATTCCATATTTCACTAATCTGCAATTAAAGATAAATAAACCAAAACGCTGACTGGAAGCAGAGTGAAACTACAAAGTTTTAATAGTAGACTGTTGCAGAGAGGGCTTCTAAATTATTCAGGCTCTGCTACTTTTAAAAAATATACTCCAATAAATTCATTAGTGTGTTATCTTTCCTATGAAACTACAATAGTTAAAAGAAATGGACCAAATACATTCTGAGATGCAGCATGCTTGATATAAAACAATCACAATTGTTTAGTCTCAAATTCACAAAATTCAGATATTTACAAATAACTTTCCCAGTCATTAATGAACATGGGTGAGAGTCCATTATATATTTCATTAAGTTTTAATTATTTCCATCTCTTATTCCATCAGTTTCTCCAGACAGTTAACTATTTAAGATGCCTTCCATTGACTTATGAATACAGAAGTTTCTAAAAATATTGTTTCTGTCAAAATAAAGTTAACTGAAATTCAAAAAAAGATTTAATCACAAATATTAACTCTGATTTTACTGTTACTTTCTGGCTACAGAGTTACAGAATGTTTAATTACCAGGCTGCAAATAATTCTCTCATGGAAATTTGGAGACATTATCCAGTTCTCTTTCAGCTGCCTCTTGGGATTCAAGCTGGTTCACTGAGCAGCAACAGCTGGCAATTCCTCACTTTCTGCACTTACCACAAGCAGTTTACAATACTGAACCCAATAGCCACAACAGAGGTCAAAACACCAAATCTCCAGCAGCCCAGACAAGTCAGACAACAAATTTCAGAAGAACCAGTCTCCTCTATCTGACTAATGAACTGCAGGAGCAGCTGAGCTTAGACATTATATAGGAAAGGAGAGCAACAAATCCACACATCTGATTCAAATAGGCTTTAGTAAATTCCAAATTGGCTCCTTGAAGACTCCCTTCAAGGGCCAAAGGATTTCAAAAGAAACATTCAGATTAAGGTAAAGGGTTTCCATGTGAACACATAGCTATAACAAATTGGAAAATAAATTCCAAATTACACATTAAATGTATATCACATTATTAAGCATTGAATTTCTCATATGGACCGATTCTCCTCTCCCTGACTGTAGGGTGAAATTTACCCCCTGTGCAAGGGTCACCCCAACACCTCAGCAATATTTTTAAAGATTTTTAAAGCCACCAGGGATTATTATAATCCTCTAAACTGACCTCCAGGAGAACACAAATGATATACTTTCATCCAGTAATTTCTGTTTCTAACCCATCAATTTATGGTTGAACAAGAGCATATCTTGGAGAAAGACATCCATCTTGAGTTAGAGACACCAAGCAATAAAGATTCTACCACCTTCATAATCTGTTCTAATAGTAATTACCTTCATTGTGAATAATTTGCATATTTTTGCTGTAAGGACTGTCTTTTTGTTCTGTGTTTGTGTAGTGCCTAGCACAATGGGGTCCTAATCCAGGACTTGTGCTCTCAGGCACTATCACAATACAAATAAAAATCAATAAATAATAAACCGGTTGTTGGTGCTCTGGACAGCTTCACCCTTTTAGAAGTATTAAAGTATTTGGTGCAACTCTAGCAGCGATACTCCTGATTTATGCTGGAGTAACAGAGAAGAATATGGGCCCTGCTTTGCGCTTCTTGTTCCCAACAGCATTTTAACTGTAACAGTTATACATTTGTACACATAAAGCTGAAAGGATTGGGTAATAGTAATTAAGGTAAAAACAGGTATGTCTGAAGTCTGAAAACTAAAGGAGTTTGTACTAAAATAGGTCATAGGTTTGATGAAGAGTAAGGCTGACAAGCACCTACAAAATTTGTCCTCAAGTTTTCTATTAACATATAGATTATAAGGAGGAAAAGTTAATGTGTCCCTGGAGCTAGAATTTAAATTGCTTTATCTTTTTTCTCTGATAACATAGAACCTTTCACTTATAGACTAGGTGGATTTTCCCATAATATCACACGTCTGCTCAGTAGGACATCTTCCCTTTTTTTCTTCATAGCAAGCTCTGAGCAGCTGTGATTAGTGGGAGGAACAGTGCACTGCAGTATAAAATTAATTGCTTCAATCTACTTTGTTCTTCCCAACTCTACAGCTCATTTTCTGCTAGGCCTTGCACCACCTGCTCCCTCAGGCTCCCAATTTTACCTCCCACATGCCCTAGAGAGGCAGAATACAAAAGGGAATCCAATAGTTTGGACCCTTGCTTGAGAGTCATTAAGCAGGTTGTAACAGATCTAGGCAGGGATTGGGAACACGTTATTGCCCAAAGATAACAGGAAAGATCGGTCATAAAGTGAATATGCTTCAATCCATAGCTTTGCTCTAAGTCTAACAATCCTTTCTCCAAAATCACCCTTGTGAAGACAATTGAGAGAAGGACAGAGTGTGGTAAATGAATTTCAAGCAATAAATGTGCCTTGCAAATTCCCTTTGTCTTACACGGATTAAAAAAACACTAGATATTTCCTTTCAATTTTCTATTTTCTGTTTTCTAGGAATGTGTAATTATTTTAAGATCAAGTAGCATAGCGCCTTTTAATGAAAAAGATATTGGTCCCTAACTGTGAAATGTATATGACTGGAGCTGGTCAAAATGTATTGAATTTTAAGATCAAGTAGCATTGTGCCTTTTAATGATTTTTTTTATTTTTTTAATCTTTACTTGTTCCTTTTTCTTCCATTTTCCTCTTTACTTCTTCCCACATTTAAAATATGGATTTTCAAAAATGGCTGGAGGGTGGGATGGAGAAGTAGAGACAAAAGAAAAGAGAAGGAGAGAGAAGGAGAGGAAAATTAAATAAAGAAAATATTCAAAAATTGTGATCTATTTCAAAGTGTGTCAATTTTTTAGAAACATAGTCAATTTAAAAAATGTCATTTTGTAACAAAAAGTTTTCATTCAATACATTTTGACCAGCTCCAGTCATACACATTACAGTTAGGGACCAATATTTTTTTTTCATTAAAAGACACAATGCTACTTGATCTTAAAATACTTATGCATTTCTATAAAATCCTCATTTGGCAGAGGAGAAGGACAGAAGAAAAGTCAAATTAAAAATAAAGGGGGAAAAGTCAGTGGCTGCGAAAGCTTATGCATTCAGGTTTTTGTTTTGCCTTAAAACACATTGGGTGAAAACCCTGACCCTACTGAAGTCAATGGGAATTTTGCCACTGACTTCAGTGGAACCAGAATTTGACCCATTGTCTTTTAATGATAGGCTGAACACATACTGATTCAATAGACCATGTTCAGAGTCAGTTCTTGACTTGTCTTTCCAACCATTTTAAACTGATGCCTATCTGAATGGTTTGTTGATATCCCTGCGTGGGGTGGGAAGCATATGCACATTTGCAACAGGCAGCCACAGTATCGGACACTGCTTCCCTTCTGAGCTGGGCCATTGCAAGAGGTAATGCTCCAGGCTTTCAAAAGGTGCGACAGTTCCCATTCTGGAACCTCCTCCCCCAGCACTCCCAGCAGCAATCTGCTTTCATACACTCCACCCTATAGCAGGGCTACTGGTATAAAAACCAGAAGAGTGCTCTAGATTTAAGTTTGTATTGGAAATGACATCCCCACATACATCTGAGAGTTCAGTTCCAATTTATCTCATCTCCAGTAGTAGGGGTTACTTTGGGATCCTTCTTTGAACCACTGGAATTGAGCCTTGGCACATCTCTGGCAAAGAATCACAGCAGAATATAGCAAATCTGTCTAACAGGACATCTGTGAATGTCTTAACTAGCACCAACACCACCAGTTATATGGCAGACTCCTGACTTTGTTCTTTCTATTAATTTCACTCTTCATTTTTATTCTGTATTCCTTGGTAAGCATTTAAATACTTGAGGCCTTTTTGATATGATACAAGTTATCTGCAGCCAATTCTACTCATTCAGGATCTATGGTACTGCAGCCCAAGATTTTCTTAGCATTGTCAAACTTAAGCAAAGTATATTTAGAGATGTTATACATAACTCATTTTGGCAGACTGCAAAGTTGCATCCTCATCATTTTTTAAGCAAAAGTCTGGTTTTAATCCAGCTACAGCCTCAGATGTCTAATTCACACAGCCTGAGCAACGTCACGCATGGTATATGTATTTTTACCCCAAGGGGTTGTTTGTGGGGGTGCTTTTTTAAATCTAGCCACAAAATAAACTATCATACTCAAAAGTTGTAGAAAAATCCATTAATTGTGTGGGTACCGATGCTGATTGTTGTTGATTTAGACTTTTGGACTCTGTCTGGTGTATTTAGAAAGTGTGTGTGGGGGAGGGGGAATGATGCTGGTATGACAAATCAAAATTTTAGTCAAGTGACAGATCCCATCATTTTTGCATTCATCTTCTTGTACATCATCTAATAACTCAGTACTACAGTATGATTAAATCACATATTTCACTTTCTTTCCCAAGATTTCAACATTCCTAGTTTACCAGTCAGGCATTCTCCTTAACTAGTGCTGTATATATAGCCCTAAAGCCATTCATTTCCCTAATCCTCACTGTTAGATGTTTCCATGGCCTTTTGTTTTTCTTCCACAGAAAAGGATTCTCTCTCCACTTTTAGCAGCTCAGCTGTAAACACATCCAATTTTTCCTGTTGCTCCAACTTCCCTGTTCTAGCAAAGCATTTAAGCATGTGCTTAACTTTAAGCATATGAGGAATCCCAGTGAATTCAATGGGACTTCTCATGTACTCAAAGCTACATCCATGAGTATGTTTTGCTGAACTGGGGCATACTGTGCCTTTTGCTTACCTGAAATCCTCCATCCTGGTGCCTGAAATACTCCCTTCCTGTTAGTAGGTGTTGCTCCTGCTAGGAAAGAATTACAATAGTTTTGCTCACTCACTGATTCAGGTAAGTTGTTTATTTCACCCACCTACCTATACGAGGACAAGAGTTGCTCATTTGAGACAGAAGATCTATAGTTTAGGCTAAACAGTCCTGGTGTATGAACCTTAGCAGCAACCGTGTGTAGGAGAAGACTGCACCTAGAGGATTTACTAAGGTTTCCCAATTTTACAGGTTATAACAGTATCCTGTCAAGTTCTGAATGCATCACTTATAAATAAGAGAGAGAGAGAAGGAGCTGTCCAGCAGCCTGAACAGAAGTTCATCACTCAAACTAGTGATGTACCAAAAATAGCTTCACTAATATGAAGGTGGTTCCAGTTCAAAGTCTAAATGCAATCTGTTCCAGGGCTTGTCATCGACAATTTCAACTACCTGAAAGGAAGAGATACAGCTAGTATCTTGTGTGCCACTTCCATGATGGCTAGAGACTTCAGCAATGCTCTGAAGACATCTCTTTCACTTTCTCAGGTAAAGAATGGTGCTGGTGAAGCATATGCAATAGAGAGGCACTCCTTGGTGTAGACAACCCATCTTTTACTCCCCTTTGGTCTCCCTACCTACTGAGACACAACTGGCTCCTTTTAAACCTTCTAGTCATTATTTCCTGCAGTCTATGGCCTGTCTCCTGACAAAGTTGAGAAGGAATCCTCTCTGTAAGGCAGGCAAGTGACAGGAGGAGGCCAGATGACAGTTGTGAGCTGTTAGAGAGGCCACAGAATAGATGAGAAAGGCCCAGAAGAGAAAGCTATTTGGGAGGCAATGAATACAAGAGCTAATTTATATTTTAATGATTAACGAGGAGATTAAAGCCAACAGCATCATAATTTTGACTAAGCAGCTGGCAGATTTCTTTGTCTTTTGGTCAATGAAGCTGAATTACAAGACTGGGGGAACTTCAAAAGTGTTGAAAGATGTTATAATAATAAGGGAGCTCTGTAATTAGAGAGATTATTGCATATAACATCTAATAGGATTGCACTTAAACAGCCTCATCAAACTAATTTGCACTATGACTCATTGATTCCACAGATTAGGACTTCAGGTAGGAGAACGAGTAGCAGGAATGGATGAGCACTTAAGAAACAAAGTCCTCGTTTTCATGCTAATATTCTTGTGTAGTACAGAAGAATGGAAGAGAAATATTAAAATGTTGTGGTAGCGATGCCATAGCTGCAGTTGTGAAGGCACTTCCACTGGTGTAGAGCTGAATTGTTTCTCAAGTGAATGTTAAACAAAGTTGTTCATGAGACAGCCACAGCTGTAGAACTACTGCAAACCCAGCACATTTTTTTAGGCTAAAAAAAATCAATTCTTGTCTGATATTATCAGTGTTACAGACATTTATCTAGGACGGAGGGATTTAAGTGTTAATAACTTTTCATCCTTCTTTCATTAGGCAGCAGGAACAAGTTTTACTCTCCTGGGACTATTTGAAAAGACTGATCTTTCCCCACTAAGGCATCCAGTGGTGCTCCCTGTAATATTAAAAAGTATTGATTTTTAAAAAATATATACATAATATTAAAAGAACACACATTTACTGTGCCTCCCAAACAACCCCATACCTTCACTCTGTGTATTTTTCCCCCATTCACCTTCTCTGCCATCTTCCTTAGCTCATCCTTGTTGTAATCAGTTTGGATTGCAAGCACTTTAAGGCAGGGACAGAGTCTTTATTTAGGACATAAAGTGCTGTGTGTGCTTATGGCACTATGTAGGGACTGATCTTAGGGTCGTGTTTGTACGGTGCCTAGCACAAAAAGGTTCTGGACCAGGACTAGGACTCCTTAGTACTACAATACTACAAATAATGAATCATCATTGTTATAGGAATCACATGCCAGTCTTTGTACCATGTTGTATTATATTGCAATATACCTGTTTGCACTTGGAAGATTTGACCCAATGACCATTACAGTCAATAAAAGGAATCCTATTTCTTTCATTTCCCCCTCCTCCCTGGCTTAGAAATCAGAAAGGCATCATTAAAGCACAGATTCCTGTATTTTTGTATCCTGTCCTGCTGTGCATATTCATTGCTTCAGACAAACACTTAATACTAGTTTATTGCTGGTTTTCAGCATTAGGTATGCATTTTCGTTAGTTTTTTTGTTTTTTAGGGCATACTTGCATACCAAGCGGGTGCAGAGGGAAGGGGGGCTGTAGTGAGATTGTGAGAAAGCTCCTTCCTACTTCAACGCTTTCTATGACATGTGTATCTTGTCCCCTTTGGGGCATGGGCTCTCATTTGTTTTGTATCTATACAGCACCTTACACAATGCGGCTGACTGTAATTATGGCATTTGGGCTCTACCATAGTATGGCAATGCAGTAATAATTTGGATCAGGACTGTCAAGCAATAAAAAATTAATCGTGATTAATCACACAATTAATCACACTGGTAAACAATAATAGAATACCATTTAAGTAGTTTTGGATGTTTTCTACATTTTCAAATATATTGTTTTCACTTGAAACACAAAGTGAACAGTGCTCACAAATACAAATGTTAGCACTGTAAAAACAGTATTTTTCAGTTCACCTTATACAAGTACTGTAGTGCAATCTTTTTATCATGAAAGATAAACTTACAAATCTAGAGTTTGTTTGTTACATAACTGCACACAAAAATAAAACAATGCAAAATTTTAACGCCTACAAGTCCACTCAGTCCTACTTTTCTTATTCAGCCAATCGCTAAGACAAACAAGTTTCTTTACATTTAGGGAGATAATGCTGCCCGCTTCCTGTTTGATATTTCACTACAATACTTGTATGAGGGGAATTGAAAAATACTAGTTCTTTTGTTTGCCATTGTGACCAGGGTCCTAGAGAGGAGCCAGCTGTGGTTGCTCAATTAGGGTCAACCGCAAAGAATGATGGAGCCAATCCCCCAAAAGCTGGCAGATATTCCAGTACCTAGATTTACCAACCCAGCATAAAACAGCTTCTTTCTTACCTCACTGGTTACTCAGAAGTCCAAACAGAACAGTTCCCTTAAAGTGATCTAGCCTCAGGCCTCCATTCAAGTACTCATGTCAAATATGATGAAAATTTCTGTTCATCTTATTTCATCATATAAAAGAAAAGGATCCCAATCCCAAAGGATTGGACACATTACCTCCCAGATGAATGAATATTCCAGATATTACCCAAATACATGCTACAACTAATTCTTTGTAAATTAAACTAAACTTTAGTAAAAAAATGAGAGAGCAAGAGTATGGTTAAAAGATCAATGTACATACAGATATGAGTTCAATTCATTGAGGCGCAAATTCATAGTAGAGATGGTAACCTTTGTAGTTGCAAAGAGTTCTTTTAGAAATAGTTCACAGGTTATAGTCCAGTGTCCAAATATCATATTCAGGGCTCACCAGTATAACTGGGACCTCAGTCTTGTGACTCAAACTTCCCCTGATGAAGCCTAAGCAGATCAGAGATGACAAAATCAGGACTCCAGGATCTTCTATACAATTTCATGTCTTTTGACAAATTGAAGTTCAAAAGGTAATTAGCATGACTTTGAAGGAGGTCCATCACCGGCACTTAGTTATAGAATTAACATAAGGCCATTTGCTTGTTCACAAGCCATTCACAATACATATAAAAAAGAGATGAATACCGAGATATCCCATGTTTACAATTCATTTAAATGATAGGATGTTCTTTTGACTTCTGAATCATCAGAATACATCACAGACTGGTATTGTTGATTACATTGTTGACCCTCTCCATACATATGTAAATACACAGAACCAAACATTGTCCCTTCACCTGTCTTTTTTAGGGTTATTTATTTTGCAGGATGTTTAACCCTTTCTGGCCATGTATCACAGCCATTTTTACAGTGCAAATATTTATAATCGACAACAACATCAAGTGAGCATTGTCTACTTTGTATACTGTGTTGTAATTGAAATCAATATTTAAAAATGTAGAAAAACATCCAAAATATTTAATAATTTTAATTGCTTTTCTATTGTTTAATAGTGTAATTAAAACTGTGATTAATCATGATCAATTTTTAAAATCACAATTCATTTGTGTTAATCTTGTGAGTTAACTGCGTTTATTTGACAGCCCTAATTTGGATAGCATGATTTTTTATGGTAATAAAACATTTCTAATTGTAATGATTTCATATATTTTCCAGGATCTTTGAATAAAATGCCCCTAATCAGTCAGCCCACTATGCAAAGAGATGAGATATTGGTCTTCCTATTTTATGTGGGAGGATGGGGACAAATATTCTTGAAAGAGAGCGAAGCAGTTTGTTACCATTTTCTCTTCTAGTTACTGCAGATAGAATGTGTGACAGGCCTGGAAAGAAAAGTCACTTCAAATAGCAAAAGCCTGGCAGTGATGGAGTGCAGCCTCAGACAATTCTGTCCCTTTCTTGCACCATTCTTCCCAGCCATCCCTCCTGGGTCACAATAGCTTGGATAAAGGAAGAATGACCCCTATCAACCAGCTCAGATTTGTTTTTAGATATTGTATTACTATAGGCTGCTTTTACACCTTTTTAATTCTTAGTTTCTTCTGTTTAAAAGGGACACTTCAAACTCAGATGAAAAACAAATCCCCCACTGTAAACTAGAAAAGTACCTCACCCACTGTCTTTTAACAGCCCTGATGGACACTTTCTGTCATACTGGCAGTTCATTTTCAGTTTAGCGGTTTTCACTTAGGCCCTTATCCTACAAATATGTACTCATGTGCTTTACTTTCTGCACATTAGTAGCTCCATTGAGTTCACATTGGCTTAATTCGCTTTTGCAAAATGAAGCGCCTGCCTAAATGTTTGTACAATCAGGGCCTTTGGGCCAGATTTGTGAGGTATTTAGATGCCTTCCAAAATCTGGCTCAGCCCTTTTCCAGCACCACCCAGATGGATTCAATTCTGTATACACTGTGCAAAATGTAATGTAGCCTGCTACAATTATAGCTTTAATCTCAGGAAAAAGATGTGAGGCTTCAGAAAAGTAAAGCTTCTTGGCTAGCAGATGCTTTTGTGTATTTAACAAAAGCAAAGCTTAATTGAGGTATAGAGGGGAAATATCTGCAAAGTCTCATTTGACAGGGTTACTGACGTATCACCAATCAAAGGCACCAATATCACTGGTTTAATCAGTAAATCTCCAACCTGGGAGAATAACTCATTAACGAGGCGCACAAAAGAGAAAGCAGTTCAATGGTTTGTTTTTTTCCAGTGCTAGATAAATAAAGCTCCCTTGTCATGGTACATTCTATGTAGCTGAGAGAAGAGTATAAAAAACAGACATTGATCTAGAAGCCTGATACTTCAGGCTTTATAAAAAGAGGGGGTGAAAAGCCCTTCAATCACTGACACCAACTGTCTTCCTGAAGCTGGTAAGAGGCTTGTGCTGGTATCGGTGACCCATCAGGTGACCCTAAGTCAGAGCGGAGGGGCCCTCTGCCTCGATGGAACATGCTTGAGTGACACAGATAATGAAGAAGGTTTGATGGGAAATTGGATGGGCAGATCAACTAGATCTCATCTGCATTGAGAGGCAAAACATTCATTCTTTACCCACTATATCTTTCCTGGTGGCTGCAGCCCAGGCTGCTGATTATTGTAGGCTCTGGCTGGGATTATGGTCTTCTAAAAAGATATTATTTGTAGACCTTATTTTCTGAGAAAGAGCTCTGTGCTAACAGTAAATCATTTCATGATAGTATTTACTGAATGTTTGGGTAGCTTCCCACTCTGGAGCACAATAAAACTTAAAAGAAAGAAGTTTGGACAGATTGCCCATTCCAACTGATTTAGGGTGACCAAATGCCCTGATTTTATAGGGACAGTCCCAAATTTGGAGTATTTTTTTTATATTGGCCTCTATGTTCCACCTCCCGCCCCCCTAGCCTGATTTTTCACATTTGCTGTCTGGTCTCCCTAAACTGACTTCCTTCCCACCCCTAACCTTTCCCATTTTAAAAACTGACAGACTAGTTAAGGAAACAGGTTTTATTGGTGCTTAGGAGAAGTCATAGGGCTCTGGAGTTGGGGGAAGCTTCCTGAATGTTTAGTAAATACTATAATGAAATGATTTACTGTTGGCAAAGAGCTCTCTCTCTCAGCAAATAAGGTCTGTAAAGAACATCTTTTAGAAGACCATTTTACTATTCAGGATATTTAAAAAAAATAGAAATGTAATAATTTTGTATCTTTAACTCCAAAGAGGTCTATAGCCACAAACACATGGACATGAAGCCATCTCTGAGGTAAGAAGGGGTGGCTAGGCATAGAACTAGGTCATTTTGCAAACAATAGTACAAGAAGGGGAAGAAATTTTGTAATATAAGGTCCCTGGAGCAAATTTGTACTCCAAGAAGTGCCTTGGAGTCTTTAGCATGTGCAGAGTATCTTTTAAAGTCTCATCCAAAACACCCCTGTCCAGCAAAGTGCACTGTATTAGATTTGCCTTCAGAACCTCAGAACAAAGATCAAGTCTACTCAGATGTGCCAATAGGGTGTCCTGCTGTCTCAAACGCAAGGAGAACGCTGCTGCTCCAACTCCTGACTAGCTCAGATCAAGCAAGAGTTCTAAATTACACAAACCTCTGAACTCAATCATATGGTTACTTGTGTGCAAAGGAGAAAATCTCCCCCATCCTCAGCTATACAAGAGCATTTACAGTATAGGGAGAGCCCAGGAATTGTAGGAAAGGCTGTACAGCAATATTGAAAACATTTCTGTTTATATATCTTTTTTAAAAAACTGATTATTTTAACTGTAACTTTCTGCAGAGCTCAATTCCGCAGAGTAAAATTCCAGGGCTCTGTGCACCACACAAGGTCCATGCTCAAGGTTTAAATGGGAATTACATGGTGGCCTGTACATGCTCTTTGCACAGAGGTGAACTTCACCCTAAAGCCTGAATCCTGCAGACACTTAGGTGCAGGTTTGACGTTATTCAATGTAATAGCACTATACTGAGAAGGGACGACCGACATGCGTCAAGTTTAGCACATGCATACATGTTTACAGGAACTGAGCCCCAGTCCTGAAAGCTCCTTGGTTTGGTTTTCAATCAAACAATGATACTTAATGTAATGTCTACTTGAAATGATGACATTTTCCTATTTTAAATGACCAAAAAAAATGGAGAAATTAGCATTTCAAAACATAGAAAAACAACAACTGGGTAGAGAGCTAGGATTTGTGCATGGAATCTATAGTTGAGGAAATTACACCCTCTCCTTTCTTCTTGCCTTAGAGGAGGCCCCTGCATTTATTTTGGTTTGTGTTATTAGCTTGAATTGTTAATACATGGCAGAGTATATGTAGATAAATGCTTTTTAAATAGTATGTACAAATGTAAATAGGTTACCAAATAATTGGTGACTAATGTAAACTCATTACTGAGTTGACATTTACTGGCAGCTGACTTCATTGTTTTCATTTATTTTTCAAGTTGGCTCCATTAAACAAAAAAGTAAAGTACAAATAAGAATAAAATTGCTAGCTCTTTTTAAAGACATTTCAGTGAATTATTTTCATAATGTATTATCTTGGATTCATTAAATGTCTGCTGAGGTCTGCCTGAGCCTGATTTGCTCTCTGGCATTACCTAAATTCCCAAGGTTTCTACTAACAAAAGCCAGGATGCTGTATATAAGGAAAAAATGACAGCCTAAAGATTAACCTGCTTGTTGATATTCATGTTCCAGCACATCCCCAGATGAACAGAATACTCCAGGGGTCAGGCTTCACCCTAATCAGAAAAGAGAGAATACAGATTGTTTTGATCAGCACTACATGTGTCTGGAAGGCTAATCCAAAATTAATTAGATCTGGGCTGCACAGAATTCATTTGGATTTGTAAACATGAGGACAGGGGTACGAGGATTATGCAGATAGAGAATGGATAAAGGTAACTAATTTGTACATTGATGATGCTTTAATAATGTCACAAATGTGCTCCTTTGTCTTAATAATTGCCAAAAACACAGAATATTTTACTGTAAATTAGTGGATATGTAGACAGCATTTCATGCAAAAATACAAATATTTTACCATCCAGAATAAGAAACAGATAGAAAACCATTTAGTAACTATTATTTAAACAATGTTCAAATAAAGAAGATTTCCATTCCCAAATACTAAAGTCAATTTTAAAAAGTGCATCTCTCCTTTTTTTTAAAAAAAGAAAAACCAAAAGAGAGAGACCCACCCTTTGGTCTCAGGAAGCAAATCTGTGGATCATTGTGAAATAACCATTAGCTTGGTAACGTGTAAAAACTATGAGTAAAGTTTCCTGCTGTTGTCAATAAGCATTGCTCTAGTGATTTAAGTGACACCAAGCCAAATTACACCAGATAAGGATCTGGCCCGTACACCAGCACTAAAGAAAACATAAGGCTATAGTATTATTTTTATAGTACTTAAATACCATGATTACTAATAATTTCTGCACTACTGAGATATTGCCCATATCAAGAAGAGTTGTGTATCTAACTTCTCATATACTGGAAAATTTTGCCTGCTAGAGGGCATCTGAAGAGATGAAGGGCACATATTGTAGTAAGGCTCAAGTTCTGCAAGCCAACTGATAAGAGGGGGATGATCAAGTCATAGAGGCAGGGAGGGGAATGGGAAAACATGTTAAAGAGAAGCTATGAATGTTTACAAAGTGTTAGCAAAATTGCCTTTGTGTTGAGTAAGGTAATCTTTATTAATCTGCTAAATTACACATTCCTTCCATCCTCTATGTATGGAAGCTAAGGTGGATAAGATAGCTATCTTAGGAAGTGTGATGTGACTGTCATACAACTGGACTGTTTCTCATTCTTGTCTCACAAATGGATTATCACTGTGTGATTTTATGTCCTCCTTTCACCCATTGTTGTAAAAGTGAAGATTTACAAAACAATATTAATTCTAAGATTTAATCACATTTTTCTAATAAAAAATCTCACTGGCTCTGCTATAAAATTAAATTAGAGGCTGAAAGGGCAATATGAAGATTTTAAATAGCAATGACAGGAAGCTACTTTGGCGTATACTGGGTCTGACTAAACATTAGGCCAATAGTCCAAAAATAAAGGGAGACAAGAAAAATAAAATGCTTGATTAATTAAGAAGCTCTTAATTTATTAATTAATAAACTCTTATGGGAAGGGATTGTCTTTTGGTTCTGTGTTTGTGCAGTGCTTAGCAAAATGGCTAATCTCTGGCGAGGGCGTGTTGGTGCTACCACATTAGAAATAATAAATTACTACTTGTACTCAGGAGAAAATGATTTTTCTACCACCTCAGTTTTCTGGTGTAAAAAAAGTTTTTACACTAATAAAATTAGATTTATATCAGCTCAAGGGAGAGAAGGGGAGTGCTTGAGTATCACCTGAGGGGTTTCCCTCACAAAGAAGAGCATTGAGAACTATGGTTTAGAAAACACTTCCTACCTTTGAACCACAGAAGCAGCTATAAGTCTGAAGGACAATGAGGTCTCATAGACCACCTTTGGAACTTGCTTCTGGTTGGACACCTAGCTCAAGATTTTAATTCTGATTGTCACAGGAGACAAATGAGAAAGGCTCCCTTTCCTGTTCATTCATTAAATTTCCTTCAGATATTACTACCTTTGTAACTTGGATGATCTGCTATAGATTTGTGACATCTGCTTTCATTTGGTTGATTGGAAACAGGAAAAAAATCCAGGCAGGCACGTTAACAGAAAAATAACCCCAAAAATAACTAAAACATTTTAAAACCTAAAATAAGGGTCTTTTAACTGAAGCAAAATCACAACAGCAAGTTTTGCTACTACTCTTCCTGCTGCTGTCGCACAGCATCAAAGGAGCATTGTCTTACAGAAACCACCAGCTACTCAAGGTGCACTGATTGCTACCCAGAAACAACCATCATTAAGAATACCCCCACAGGCTAGATCTCGCTCTCTTTCATGTCCTCCATTTAACATACTGTAAAAACTAACATACTGGTGAAACGAGACAACACAAGTGTTCACTGCAAGTATTCTGAGTAGTGCCAATGGACATTTTAGTCCTTGTTTACATTGGGGTATTTGGCATCAAAGTAGCTAACACAGATGCAAGCCCTTGGATTAGGCATGCTCTACCTGAAAAAAGGGAATCTGCATCAG
The DNA here is from genome assembly GCA_007922305.1 of Dermatemys mawii. NCBI lineage: Eukaryota > Metazoa > Chordata > Testudines > Dermatemydidae > Dermatemys > Dermatemys mawii. The sequence continues at coordinate 17,674,853 of ML677351.1, forward strand.
TACTCCTTATCCTGGTTTGAAACTAAAAAATATTCCACTGTAAATAAGGCTTTAGTGGTGGCTTAATGTCAAAGATTTAGACAAGATCGCCAAAGCTCACCTGAAATAGTGAAACCTCAGGAACCAAAATGCATTAGAAGTAGTTAAAAAAAATCAAATGAAAATTATTTTGCCTTTGAGCAGAGATAAAAAACACCAACCCAGAGTCAAACAAGACAAAGGTATGTGCCCACGGTGGGTGTATGGGGAGGAGGGAGAGAGAAGCAGAGAAAGCAGACACACAATTATAACTCCTCTTGAGTCTGAAATTCTAACTTAGTAGCCAAAAATGGTTAGATGGTGCCCCCATTTTCAAAGTACAGTCCTGCATTTGGGTTTGTACAATATCAGGTTGCAGTCACTTTTACATCGTTCTGGTTTGAACACTAACTTCTGTGGGAAAATGTCAGACTATAGAGGGTTACTTGTCAGACGGGCGGGTGTGGCAGGCAGCACTATCAGCTTGGAAGAGTAAAGTAGGTGGCACCAAATAGTTAAACAAACAAGGTAGATTCAGACCAATTCAGACTTATTACTGAACCTCTCATCCTATGCTTGTTCCAGTGGGGATGCTGACACCATCTTGAATTGTGGCAGATACCTCTTAATAGGAGAAATTGGGACAACCTGTGTTTATGGTATTTTTATACATATTGCTGTAAGCATGTGGCTCCTACACCCTACTCTAAACAAAACTATGTACTCATAGAATCTAAACAAATCATCCCTCCTAGGCTCTGATTTATTAACAAGAAAAATATTTCCAAAAATACAAACCACAAGCTTGGCTGCATTTATGTCTTCCTTTCCTGTCTCATACCCCACCAGTCTCTCTGCCTGATGACTACTTCTACTTCACCTCTACCCAAATGGGTTAACCAGTCAGCCATACCAGTGAGTCAGCAAATGCTCTCTAGTAGGATCACCACCTGCTAAACAGGGTGTGGTTTTCAAGACAACACTGGCTCTCTGCATCTGCCTGAAGACCCCTTGCAGCCTCGGGAACAACAGTGCCCTCTATGTGACACAGCTCTCTGGCTGTGTCACCATCTGTTCCCCTCTTTGGGGGCGGGGTTACAGTCTCGTTCAATAATCATGCCACGTGATCTTGCCTGCCCACTACTCCAGATCCCAGCCCAAGGACCTCGTGGACAGCAGCCTCCTGCTACGCTTCTAGTTCTTCTCACTGCTGCTATGATCCCTTGGGCCACTTTCCCATGGCTGCAGCACCTTCACCCTTGCCTCGGGGCACTCAGCTGCTCAATCCCTGCAGCCCACCAGAAAGGCTCCTTTGCTCCCTCATTCCCTGCCGGCAACTGCCCTGTCCATGGTGCTAGCTTTCTTTCAGCCTGCTAGGGACAGAGTCTTCACTCCTTGGGGTTCTGCCAGCAACTGCCCTCAACTCTGTACTGCAGCTCCTTTTATGTGATCCTGCTGGGCCCTGACTGACTGCTCCTTGCAGTGTCCCTCCTATTGGATGCACCTTATGAAGCCACTCTGGGCCGCTTAGAGGACTCACCTCCACTACTCCTTGATGAGGTTAACCCTTTCTACACCTGTGTGGAGCCAATGCCCTATCACAGAGACCTAATAATACTTTCTGTCCCCAGTATTACAAAGCACTTTGAAAATCTCATCAAGTTACTATACAAGTTATGGGCAACACTGATAAGTTTTTCTCTTAAGGTTATTCAAAACTTTCCATTATAAAACCCTGATTTTCGTTGCTTATAATTTTGTCAAACTATGTTTTCAGGAGTCAAGTTTCCATGCTGGGTGGTTGCCTCGGGTTAAATCTTTATGAAAAACTTAAGCTGAAATGGTTTCCAAAACAGAGTCAAAGAAAAACATACTGTTTTGCAATATTAAAAAACCTCCTAGATACCATATTTTTTTGAGAAGCCTAAGCACCCATGCTGTACATCAGGAACTTTAAATATTGCAGCGTGGTGGCCTTTTTGTCAAGAGTGTTCCTTTTCATATTCCTGTGAAAATCTGCCCCAATTTGGCCAAGATATGAGTTTTTGAAAAATTATGAGTTGGATAAACTCAGTAGAAATGTCTTAGCTGCTAAAATAGCCAGAGATTCTGTCCTCATTGGACATGTTCCAGCCTCTCATAGCTCCAAATGCTGACTAAACTGCATGCACCATCCCCCACAAAATGACTGACCATGCTCAGTCCCAGGGCTCCAGAGGCCAAACTGGACTTTCTCTGTAATTGCAGCTACTGACTGTACCAGGCCAGATACTGGAATTGAGAGTAGGCAGCCTGTCTCTCCTGTGCTCCCAGTGCTCCTCCTTCTGCCACCTTGGCAGCGTGAAGGACGTTGTCTGATTTGAATACAGAGGGGACAACAGCCAGATCAGAGTAGATTGGACAAGGAGCCTGGTGAGAATGGAAAGGAGTGAGAGAGAGAAAAAAACTGGGAGTTATAAGAACAGGGCACTGGGGGAATCTGGGTCTCTTTGGGCAAGGAGATTGGGAGCTAGGGGATGGAGGCAGAACTGAGAGGTGGACTGGGGGTGGGGACTGAAAGCCAGTTGTTGCTGGTGGTAGAGAGAACACAGAGCTCAGATGAGGGACTCTTGGGGGTAGGTGTGGGGAGCTTTAGACTGGGAATCAGTGAGGTGGAGGGGAAATATCCGAGGAGGAGTCACAGTGTATTACCTAGACACACCAAACAAAGATGGGACCCGTTGCGTTAAGCACTGTACCAATGCAGTATGAGACTGCTTAATCCTGACAGGCTTTACCAGTCACACTGGGGCTCCACAGCTCTGGGGATGGGACTAGGGTAGGAGTCATTTGGTTTGGCATGTTCCTCTTAGGTCCAGAGAGATTCCTTATCAGAGATCCACTAGTTATTGTTAGTCAGACCATTAATAACACCTCTGCAGCTGTGAGCCCTGTCTGAGGATGATATCTGAAATAACCTTCTCCACTAGATAAATTAAGAGCAAGGGCAAAATCAGAGTTTTCCAACCCTTATGGAAGAGAGTGTCCATGTACCATTAGCATGTTACCAACATTAGGCTTTATATAACACTTCTGTGTTTGTTTGTTAATAGTGGACATCTCCCCTAATGAAATCATAACAGGCTTTTTAAAAATGTATATTAAAAATCAGATACATCTAACCTTGGAGCACAAGCACTAATATGTATCAGTCATAAGTGTTATGGCTATTGCATGGAATCATTAGAGACAGAGTGATGGTTGTTTGGGGGGCCTTAACTGGGCACGTCCTGACCTTCATGTCTCAATATTTTCTAAGTTTACAATGCTTGTTACTGGGATCATTACTACCTCTGAACTGCCCTCCCCTCTCTGCCCCTGAATTACTAGGGCCTTATGTACTTTTGAACAAGTCAAACATACAAAAGTTTTGCCAACTGAGTTATACAGGCATATTTAACACAAAAACATTTATGGTATGGGTACCATAACTTATTTTGGTTTGGCAAAGTGGAATCTGCTATATTGTCATAAGCATTTTTATACAATAACTGTGTCTACACTTGGATTTTTATTGGTACAGCTGTAGTGACTCCCTCCAAAAAATCATACCGCTAACTGCCACAGCTGAGTTTGTAAAACTTTTGAGAGTAAGACAAGCTTAATGTATACTGTCACTCAACTCCCTTTATCTTTTTTTGTCTGGGAATGTGTGTTATATTATTTATATAGTTTTCAGAGTGCTTTGGGATCTTTTCTTTTACGTATCAGTTACTAGTACAGAGTGCTGTCCTGAGGCTAGAGGGCATTCAAACATTCAAAAAGAGTAGAGATTCTTCTTTTCTGATAATCCATTCAGGGTTTTTTTGTTCTTTTTTCTCCAGATCCTTTGTCCGATACAACAGATCCCCTAAAGCACAGTTCAGCAGGGAAAAATCCAGGCCAAACTGTTTGAAGAGCAGCATGACAAGCTTCAGAAAACAGAGGTGAAGCCAGATAAGATTCTTATACAAAAGACCTATCAGTAAGATTTTTTAAAAAGCTTCTGGCTACCTAGCTCCTGCATCCCTGGACTCTAGGGTTTTTTTTTTCTTTTTCTTTTTAAACTGCTAATTAAGTAGTAAGGAAGCCGGCCCAAAATGCACCCAAAGCATAACATTTGTATGCAGGATAAGTGCAAACAGAGATGCATGGTTTTGTAGGTGAAATGGGTGCTTGCATTTTGAAGTAATGTATGTGCTCAGCTTTGAAAATACAGCCCTTATTCTTTTGGGACTTCAGCAACCTCCTGAGTATTCAGCTCAGGCCTTTACATTTTTAGCTCATATAAGCAAATCATTGAAGTTGCAGGAACTGCTAATTAAATATTCAGGGAAGTTATTTATTTTTTTTTGTAAGAGATTGGAATTTTTTCAGTGTGTTGACCTGACAAGCCTTGGATGCTGGCACAACGTGCAGCAAAATATAATGTAACTAAGGATCTGATTGACGTACATGTGCAAGTCCCTTTGCATTATAATGACAGTCTACCCCTTAATATGAACTTCATTCTGCTAATTCTTGTTGGTCCTGATAAATATGTATTCATACATCAGCAGTGTGCTACAGAATGAGATACTTGTTTCAAGAGAAGTTTTCCCCCCTTTATTTGCAATTTTTATGACAAATTCACAGTGGCTATAAAAGATTTTCTTTTGCTTCAAAATAATATAAATAAATTTAAATGATTGGAAATTGGTAATATCTTTGATGCAAATGTCTCATTCTGGTTGGGAGAGCTTTTGTTTTTGATGGTATTTTTCTGCTTCAGTTGCTAGATAAATGAAACTCTAATTGAACAAGTCAAACACTAGGGCACAACCCCACGACCTCCCTTGGCAGGCCTCTAGGAGATAACCTTGAGTCATTGAGTCAACAGTGATTAATGTCCCATACTGAGGCATGTTTTGCATTCTAAGAATTGGTCAGATATTGACATGGGGATGAAGAGTGGTGTCACTTTATTCATCTATGTTAAGTCGTGTTCTCTGAATGTTACAGTCCCTAGCCCTCAGCTCTGATTGCTCTGAACTCAAAGAGTCCAGGCTTCACTTTAAAGCAGCAAGAAGATAATCCCAGTGTTCTTGCCAGCATTCTCTCTCTTAAGAGGCGGCTCCTTTGTCCAACAGTACATTTGTGCACAGTGGCTATCACATGTCATGTGAAGCCAAATTCAGTTCTATTAGTCTGAAATAATCCTATAAGAGAAGATAGAAAGCTGCAGGAAAATAACTATCGATCCAGCTCATGGGCTTAAGCCCCGTTAATGTTTTTTGACTAACATAGTATTACTGTTCAATAGCCCAGGGCTCCAGCTTTTACCCAGAAGAATCTTTCAGAATACATATCCACCAATGTATATTACCAGTGTAGGTACAGACACCCTAGGGAGACTAAATGCTTTTGGTAGACTGATGGTTGAATATTGGGGGCTTATTGCCATTTTGTTTTGTAGTGGTTTTATTAATTCAAGTTTTTTCCCCCAACCATGGCAAGCGTACGGATGACCAGATGTCCTGATTTTATAGGAACAGTCCAGATTTTTGGGTCTTTTTCTTATATAGGCTTCTATTACTCCTCCATCCTCTGTCCTGATTTTTCACACTTGCTGTCTGGTCACCCTAAGCGTACTAGAATTTTGGCAAGGAATGTTGCTGTCTGTTAAATAAAAATAGAATTAATTCTATGGGGGAATGCTGCAGAGACAGTTATTCCACCATAGGTCAGGACTGATTGACATTCTAGAAATTGTATTTAAATAGTCTTTAAATTGGATAAGAAGAATAAACTGTGCACTGTGACAAAAATGCCTTTGGAGGAGCACCTATGCTACTTCATCATTAAAAATATAGACCAGCATAGGCAATGATCTTAGACTCTGCAGATCAAATCTTGAGATTCTTGAAATCAAATGGAGCTTCACGTCTCTGAAATGAAAGGCATCTCACATTGTAGCTGATTGAGGCATTCCACAATATAGGAAGAGTGTCACAATCTCACACAGCTGATCCTCAGCTAGGGTAAATTTATTTGAAATCACTGTAGCTGTGCTGATTTGCACCAACTGAGGACCAGGCCCCTAGAATCTTAAAAGTGCAGAGCTAGAAGGCACAAAATTATTTAGGCTAAGCATCCTCCCCTTTCCCCTACTTAAGGGCTCTTTGAAACCTTTTGTAAGTATTTTTATTTCTCCCTCCTAATAAAATTCTTATACTCCTTCCATAAAGATCCACATTCTTATATGTGGTCATTGACTTCATACTACAGGAGAAAATAATCTTTTCTATTTCTAGGTCTTTCAGCAAAGAGAATGCATCACTCCTCCATCTGTATAAAATTTGCCTTTTGGCACAAGAGAGAGCAATTGATAGCTTAGTTTAGTTATCTGCTGATTCTTTAACCCTGAATAATCATGTATCAGAAATCCCTTTGCCAAACATATAATCCTATAATATTAATTTAGTTTATGAATTAAAAAAATTATACTCATTTGTATTTGGCAAGCATTAGTTTTTATTATCCTGTTGAGAGATGAGCTGAAATCAACACAGCTGTTTTTATTTAAACAACTGATTAGGTGCTGTTGGCGATACAACTCACCATTTTCACTCTGAAGAGAGTTTGCAAATCAAGATCTCTCTGTTTGTATACCAGTGGCACTTAAAACTTCAGGACAGCTCTAGGAATAAATATACAGTTAGTTTACATCTGAACCAGAGGAAGAAGAAGAAGAAGAAGAAGAAGAAAGTTCTCTTTCCATGGGCCCATTCCCTCCTACTACCCCAAAATGTTTGCTTCACTTATGAATGAATGGCTTGAGTCAAAAGTTATCCAACTAGATTTTTTTCTATCTGAAAGTGCCATTTTGTTAAAATTGAAATGTTTTACAAGAATGTGTCCATTTCATTTTGGAAAAAAAATGATACAAGATGAATATTGTCTAAATGTTCTGTTTTGACTATCAGAAGTTCTGATTTTTCATTTTGAAAATCTTACATTATAAATATGGAAGTAAAAATGTTTCAACAAAATAGAACATTTTAATTATCAAATGATTTTTTTTGCAATTTTCATTTTGCTGAAACTTAAAACAAAAAATACCCTTCCTATTCTGAATGAAAACAAATGTCAGAATGTCTCCAGAGAACAAAAAGTTTTGACTAACTCTACTAGTGACTAAGAGAAACAGAAAGTAGAACTATTTAGAACTAAGTTTAAAATAAAGAAAGTATCTTAAAAGAATATTAAAGTTGCAAAGTCAACAGTTCAGAAATGTGAGAATGAGGGTGGTCTGAGCACATGCTGTAATGAAGGTTTATAAGCATGGACATCAAAACAAACGGAAGGCAATTAACATTTGTATCTTATAGGCATGCCCTGGATTACTAAGTGGGTTTTGCCCTGATATAGAAGGCACCAAGCATGGGAATCAGTCTGCAGTGTGATTGATGGGCACACCTATATTACAGCTGGGCTTCAGAATCCCAGCTGTAGAGCCCTTGAGTCTAAGATCATGTGGCTAGCTGGAGCCTCTGCCAGAGCTGCAATGTCCATACTGCTATTTTTTGCAGGCTAGCTCAAACCCACTAGCACGAGTCCATCTCCAAGCCAGGAGCCGGATATAGACCCAGTGGTATGTGTGCATACATGCACTTCCAAGAAAAAGAACAGATAGATATGCTAAACAATTGTATACTACTCCACAAAGAGTCACTGCAAGAAGCTAGATTGACGGATAGTTCTATTAATGCTCCACATTGGCAGCCGATAGGGAATGCAGGTGGCTGTGGGAGCATTCCTTTACATAGAGTCAGGCAATGATGTTACCCTCATACAAAATTTCCCATGCACCCCAATAGACATGGCCATTCAAGGCATTTCAACAGCTGAAAACCAGGGGTGATATGTCCCAGAAAATAGCAGATATTGTTTTTATAACCTGATTGGAAAGTGTAAATAACCATCCCTCACAGGACAAAAGAATCTATAATTTGAAGTTTGCAGTGTTTTGGTTAGTTGCCTAAATCACATGGTTAAATCTGCTGCAGATTTAACAACCAATAGACATATTATAGCAACCTTCTGCAGTATCAAAGTTTGCTTTCATTTTGCATCAGAATGAAAATAAAACCCTTCTTTGCAATAGCAAAACAAAAGTATATCAAAACGATTATCATCAAACTGAAAACCTGAGCTTTTCAACCTGTCTCTCTCTTCCCCCTTTCATCCAAAGTGGCCAGAGAGCCCTTGACCACAAGAACATTACTGACAAAAATTTTGCTGAAACTGGTAAGTCTCCATGAAATGTTTCAGATTCGACTAACCGTATTTTCAACTACATGAAATTTTGTCAAAATGTTCCAACCAGCTGTAATGTTTCTCCATAACACTGCCAGCATTACAACTGTAGGAAGAAGCTTCAAAGTGGTGGACCTTTGGTCTGACCCAGTATGGCCTTTCTTATGTTCTTATTATGTGACTAACAGTCTTTTTCCTGAGAAGAAATCTCTTCATGCAGATGGATGACCACATATCTCAGTGGCAAATGGCAATCTTAGCCATTCATTCCATGGACATTCTCCAGTTAAAATTATTATTTTTTTATTATTTTTTTATTTATTTTTATTTTATTTTTATAAATTTTATTTTTATTATTTATTATTATCATATTTGATAATACAATCCTATTTGAACATACCCTGTACAAAATTACTGAATTCTTATACTGTATGTGTGTTGGTATTTTGATAAGAAAAAGGAAAAGTAGGGTTCTTTTCTTTTAATGCTTCATCTGTTCTTTACCAGAGCCAACATCATTTTGAAAACAAGCTTTGTGTGATACTTTCTGTACCAGGGTATCTATGAGGGTACTTTCAGTGTCATGGAAGCCACTCAGTGCAGGGGGTTACAATGCATGGTAAATAAGTTAATTTACTTTACAGAGACTCCTAACAGAACTTTGGTACGGTGATTAAAGATCACCCTTCATTTTGAGCACCTTATTTCTTGTATTATTTGAACACCTAATATGTAGAGTTATTTTAGGACTATAAACAAGACTGGGATAAATACTGAAAGATTTTTAAAGGTGTCTTTCTAGCCATAACAAAACTTGAATAAAGATTGAATCCACTTACTGCATCTGTTAGGACTATGGGCCTGCATTTAAATGTGTATGTGGAAAAACAGACTGCCAAAAGCCTGACAACAAGATTTCTTTTTTTCCTCCCTCTAGGATTAGTTTGATAAGAGCCTATTTGAACATTAGACTCTGACACTTCTGTGTGCTTCCTTTCCCCTCTTTTAATTGTAATCCTTTCAAAGTCACTTTTTCTCCTTTATGTCTATTACCACTCTGTATGGAGATAATATACATCCCTTTACACATGAACCTAATGCTTCAAGGTAAGTTGAATGGGCCTATCCAATTCAGTGTTAATATGTACATGGTGTTTTTGCAGCTTCACTCGAAGTTAGCAAGAGATAAAGAGATTTATTCCCTAGGTATTCAAATGGTAAAAGAACTTATCTTATCTTGTTTAATCATAAAGCTGGGTTTATAGCATGCCTAAAGAACAAGAAAGTAAAAATGGAGCCAGGATTATAGTCAGCTCAAGGGAGTGTGGCAAATACTATATTGGGAGGCTGGGAGTGCATTTCATTCTCTCTTTTGTCCCAGTGAATCAAAAGCCCTCTGATTGGTGGTGTCACATACTACCTATCAGAAAGGAATTAAGTGGCCAGTGAGAATGTGCTTTTCTATCACAGAGTTGGCAAATTGCAAGCTGTAAAAGCCCAAAGGTCAGTGTAAATCTCCATATCAGAGAGAGAGAATAGAATGAAGGGTGGGAGGAATCCAATTACTACATCCAGATTTTTGTGAAAAATACACATTCATGATTCTGTTTCATTTTTCAATCAGTGTCTGTTTTCTCCATTTACATTTTTTAAAGTGTGTATCAAACTGATGAGCTATGTTGATGAAAAATGAAAGATTTCATTTTTTTCTATTTATCTTTCCTATTCAATGGGATATTTTTGTCTTGTAGGGATACACGCTTCTACCTGAAGATTAACTGATCCTAGGGAAAAAGGCACCGTAATATGCTCCCAAGCACAGTATAGTGAATTTTAAAACTATATTATCCCCTGGTGGCTGGAGTTAATCAACCAATCTATTTTGCTCTGGAGTAAAGGGACATCACTAGAATCCGTTTTGCTTGGGTGGCAGGGATTGTTGTGATAACTGGGCCTAGAAATGTCCCCTAGTTATGAGCTCATCTGTAAAAAGTGAGTGTAAGTTCATAAGATGTTACAACAAATGTTGATGAGAAAAAGGTATGAAAGAGAGACAGACTGAATAGGCCTACTGATATAACTCAAGGACTGTGTTAAAGTTGTGCTTGGTAAATAAGAAAAGTGTAGAGCCAGAAATCAGTGACCTAAAATTGGGGTTTCAGAACTAGGCCTAACTGGTGAACTAAATAATGAGGGGATGGGTTATGCCATTTACCACTCCCTTTATGGGTCCTTAAAAAAAGTATTTTGGGAAAAAAATTGGCTACTGGAGAAAGCTTCACCATCATGGCCACAACCCCATCATCTCCTCTGACCTGGACCTTTGGCATCCTGAAAGATGCCCTGACCAGACCAGGCCAGAGGGCGACATCAACACATCTACTTACTCCAGCTGAATCCCCACCAACTCCTGTGCTGAAATAGAGTGAAGCCTTTGTTATTAGAGTCCACTCCCATCTCAGCTAACTTTTTCTCTTTCCCCAAAAAGGACAGATATCTTTGATACCATTTATGAGACTGTGAAACAAAGGTTTTTCCTTCTAAAAGCTCTCTCTGATGAAAGGGAAAGGGCACAAGAGATACTAAAGTCTTGATTTCAAAGGTTAACAATTTTTCCTTCTTTTTCTATATCTTTAATAAAAGGTTAAAAAGGTTTGTTATTGGTTTGTTTGCCATAGTGCTAAATGGGCTATAAGAAAGAAAGAAGAAAGAAGAAGAAGACAACGACGAAGACAACATCTCTCATGTGAAGAAAGGAGATTTCTGGGTAAACAAAGTCCACAGAACCATTGCAGTAGTAACTCTGTGCTGCTTGCAGCTTGGGGGGCAGAACCAGACCCATCAATCACTGGCAGCAAGGAATGCCCTGCCCATGAAGTTCCTTCCAGTTGAAATAACTTCCAAAGTCAGGATAATTCAATTCTACTTTCCTAAATTACAGATGATGTTAAGTATATTTTGAGGAAATAGTGAACAGTACAACAATTCCTCCAATGAACAGCATGGAAAATTCCTCTCAATGACAACAAACCCAAATCTTTGGATGTCAGTGTCTATCTATGTTCTGGATGATCAACTTGTTTTCACGGTACGCTGGCTATGTGAACATTACTACTAAAAAAAATTGAACAGGAAGTTTTCAGTTAAGCACAGATCCTTTTTTTATTTTTCATTGTGCTATGGTATACAGATCTATTACAATAGGATTTTTAGAGTAGCGTGCCTTCAGGGTGGGAAACTGGATCACTCTAAATATAGACATATACAATTAGGTATATTCACCTACTCCTAGGCAACAAGGTGCGGAAAAGACTTCTGCCAACAAAAAGGAAATGGCACTGGCTAAGATGTGCAGAAATTTGGTGAATTAATGTACTGATGGCCATTTGGCCACCTAGGAGGAGATCTCAGTACAGGAGACATTATTTCTCTGCCTTGAGATTGCTAGTGCACCTAAAAGACAAAATATTTCTTGAATTTATTTTGAGAATGAATGCTATGGCAATTGTGAAGGTAAAGTACAATTAAAAGGACAATATTGGGTCTCATCTGAAAAAGCTCCCAACTTCAAAAACTCATCTGACTGGAGCCTATAGCTAGTGGGATCTCTGCTTTAATGGATTAGATGAATAATGTCCCTTTTTCAGGGGTCCAATCTCAGTAGTGCTGTTAGAGGCAGAATAAGGCTCCATGGCAGTGTTCCATAACCTTGTAGGGCTAGAAATTTTTTGTTTGTTTGCTTAAAAGTAGATCCCATGCTGAGGTCTCAGATAATTGAAGAGGCCAAGGAGGGTATCATAATATTTCAGTTACTCCCAGAAATACTGACAGAGTATCTTTAGATACTGTATGTTGGTATCTAGATTGTGTGTTAGTAACAAATATTGTATAGATAGGAACTAAATTTGTTAACATAAGGATCTTTGTGGAATGCAGATGTTGTAGTTTAAATGAATCACAATTAAGTTGTGTCACTAGAACATGAGTCTTTAACAAAGGAATGTAAAGCACTTTGTACGCTTTAAAGTACATTAACATAAACCTGTTACATTAACATTTGCATCCATTTTTTGTGTTATACATGTAACATCCGAAGATCAGTGGGCTGTTTTGGGAGAACCTCTAGCAATTTTTGTGTGTATTTACAGCATTTCTTTTCAAAACTTCACTAATGACTTGGTCATTCTCCAGCAATCCAATGCTTTCCTATTTAAGTCTTTTAGGGCCTAAATCTGGTCCCAGACATGGTCTCCTTGGCAATATTCCAAGGGGATGGAGGTTTCCCCTACCACAGAGGACACAAATGGCATGCTTACGGCAGAAGCAGAGAATGACAGTCTCTGGTGGCTGCTCCATAAACTGAAGTTACCAGAGAGCCAGTTTAACTGGTGCAATTTAGAGAAACAGCCAGTTTTAGTGCCATCTTTCATCACACATAAGTACTTGGCCATCAGACAATGTAGTAAATGGCCTCGTTTCTAATGCCATGTTTGTATTACACCATGTGTGAATTACTCCTACTTACTAGAGTAGGGCTGTTCTTGATTTACAGCATGGAAATGAGACAAGATTTAAATCTATAGAGCCAAATTCTGATCCAGAGTATCTCCATTAGCTTCAATTGACTTATACCATTGTAACTGGGATCAGATTCTTGACCATAGCATTCATAATATAAAAATGGACATTCTGGGATTTTCAATGAGTCTCCTATGTAGTTAGCATTTGTAGCATAGCTGAAGTTGAAGTATCTTAGTTCAACTTTGCTGACCATCCCCACGGCGGTGAGTCGACTGCAGCGGCTCCCTCATCGACTCCGCTTACTCATTTTGCATAGCTGAAGTTTCAGAGTCGAAGCGAGCATGTTTGGGGATCAATTTATTGCATCCCGATGAGATGTGATAAATCGATCCCTGATACACCCACAAACACTACCCACCAAAGGGGAGGGTAGTACAGACATACCCTAAGATTGTAAGGAGCATCTCATGAGCTAGCAAATGAGTTAGCTGAGGGCTTCATTTAGAATTGAAGTCAATACATAGTGCAAGGAACTAGATATGCTCCATTTGGTAACACATACCTGGATAACATTAGGTTCTCTCTAGAGCCCTGCGCAGATACAAAAATTTGGATCTGCAACTGACCCGCATCTGCGATAAACAACTTGTATCTGACTCACTATCTGCACTCCACCTTTTATATGTATGTCACTGTTAGAAAAATTTGGATCTGTATTCGAGCCACAAAGATGGTAAATAATAGAACTGCATCCACAGATGCAGATATCTGTGGATTTGCAGGGCTCTAGTCATCTCCCCAGGTACTGTACCATTTATATTAATGGCCACTTTTATTAGGTTTGATTGATGCAGTGTTTCCATTGACTTTTTCATTTTAACTGTGTAATTATTGAGTTAATTATATTAATCTGTCATATGAACATTTAACATCCCTATAAACAAATGGTAGAATTTTACTAATGTTGTGGGTTAATTGCATATTGATTTACTTGATGGAATTTGAATGGGCAGTAAAAAGCAACCATTCAGGGAAACCGTGTTTCAAAAAACCAGAACTGCAGAAGGCAAAAAGGGTGCTCGCTAGAAAGATCCAATTAATAAAATGCCTTACCTTCTAATTAAGATCCTCTGTTTTATGGGGGATAATGGGCCAGATTAATGAGAGTGGGAGAGAGATGATTAGATTGTTTCTTCCAGAAAGAAAACAAAAATGTAATGAACAAATGGCAAGCTAACAATTCATTTATCTGCTCTCAAGGATTAATTTATTTTAAAAAACCCAAACACTTCTAGTAAAAATGACTAAATTCCTACCTGTTTATGCCAGTGTTCATGCCAATGATTATCCACAGACCTAAATATTTTGTGACAGCTGTAAAAATATTGAAAGCAGTGGCAGGGGACAAAGAGAAAACTGAAAACTCTTATGGGCCAGTGTCAGTTCTGTTGATGGCAAACATGTTTTTGTATCTGGAAGCCAGCCCCTTAGAACTCAAGCTGTGGGGAAAAAATGTTTTTTCAGTTACTTGGCAATTCCCTTCAAGCAAGCATCACTACACTGGTTACCCTAATGTTTGAATTCAAAGTAATTTTACTGTAATCAAAATTTGATTATTATTTTTAGCTCTGCCCAGCCAGTACAGCTATAGAACAGATAAGCGGAAGCTGTTCTCTCTCTCTCTCATTACTGCTGCTCCATATTAACATTTATAGTAGGTTATTTTTGATTGGGTGTAACCAAAGCCCAATTAAAGACAGGGGTAACAGCTAAGACATTCTACTGATTATCATAACAGTTGTGGAGTTTACATATACTCCTACCATCAATTTATTGCCTTTTGTATCCTCGTGTGCAAATATATTAACATTTGCTTAATAAAAATGAAATGTGCTAAACCATTTTTTAGGTAGGAATTCAAGTTATCCCCTGGCTTTGTATTTTGACGACATATTTCTTTCAGGAACTACCATCTAGACACACAATACTTGATGAAAACCTTAGGGAAATCATTTAGAAGTTTCTGTTTTGTGTTGAATGATGGTACTCTAGGAATTCTCCTGTAGGTGACACGTTTCCAGAGAATCTGTTCTGCCATTTTAAGAAAAAATGGTGAACACTACCAGAGTAATTATTAGATTCCTAAGGTTTTTAGAATAAGCAGGGTCTGAAACTGGGCAATCTTTCAGACTCAGCTAGTGACAAGGAAGGCCTCATAAAATGAGATGTCCCAGGTCAAAGAAAGACAGAACATTTGGCAGCCAGATAAATGCGCAGTCAGCTTTCTATTAAAGTAACAGGACTACATTGACTCCATATGAACTGAAATGTCTCACCTTCAGCTAGTCAAGTTACATGGAACAGCTATCTCACAACTATACTGTTTCTAATACAGCATGCTGGGGTCACAGGCGCCGACTTCCTCTCTACTCACACTCAATCCCCCCTCTACTGCAGGTCCACCTCCATTCCATCCCTTCCTTTAAACCCCCAGCCCACCCTTTCCCACCCCCGCACTGCACCCAAGCCTCCCCCCGTCTCCCTCTCTTCCTGCCCCTCCCTTAGTATGCCCCATTCCTCCCACTCCTAGCACTTCCTGCCTGCCGTGGAACAGCTGACTGCAGCAGGCAGGAGACACTGAGAGGAAGGGGGAGGAGTTGATCAGGACTGCCGGTGCGTGGGAGGAAGGGAGCTGGCTTCTGGTGGGTGCTAAGCACCTGCTAATTTGTTTTCAGTGGGTGCTCCAGACCTGGAATACCAACAGAGTCTGTGCCTATGGCTGGGACTCCATATGAAAGGGCTCCACGCTTGTAAAACTAAACTAGCTTTTTATTAAAAGGCCTATTTACAGAGACGTGGCATCTGCAGTTTGCATTCTAGCTATGTGCAAGCACTTTGGCTTCCTGGTGCCTCTCCCATAAACTCTTCCCTCATGCAACCTGTGGTCCTACAACCAATTTGCATGCACATTGTTTCATTTACAGTACTAGCAAGCTCTCCAAGTTACTTTTGTAGTAAGCTCAACAATTGTAATACATCCCTTCTGCACTGATATTCCACTGAGCAGCATACTCTCCAAATCACCCAAACCAATACTTCTCTGTAGGTGATGGCAGGATTTGCCCACTGTTATAGTGAGGGTGAAATGGTTATATATTGGCTTTAATTATAAATGATCCACAATCAAGTAAATATAAGAGTTGCTCAAAGATGTAAAAGATCTCTCCCCCCAAAGTTAGTCTGGGGCCCTGTTGCAAATTGTCTTGTTACTAGAGACTCCTGTCTCCTAGTTTTCCCCCTTTATATTGTGCAGCTGAGACTGTGGGCCCTGTGATACTGATCAGCTGTGTCAGCTGATTCTAGCACTTGTCCTGCAGGGCTTCTCTCTGGAGCAGGGTCGGCTGCTCCTGGTTTCCCAGCATTCCTCAGGCTATTAAAGAGGCAGAGCCCATTGCATACAACATGGTGCAACATTGTGAAACATCTGAGTCTGCCATATACACATTACTTCCATGGAGGCTGTGATAGCTAAGGACTCAGGAATTGTGATCAACCATCTAGAGAAGGGGTCTGGTTTCAAAGTGAAACCCACTATACCCCGTTTAACTTCAATAGCACAATTTACTCTTTTTTTAAAGGCCATTCTGTCTAGACTGCTGAATTTATTTCTAGACTGAGTCACAGGAACATTTCCTGGCACAAACTGCTCATTAAATTCAGTGGCATACTTGGGCAGAAACTTCCTGCACTGATACATGGATATCCAGCTGGCATAGTTGGTGCGGTCAAAAGCCAAACAATAGTGATAGTGTCTGTACACCCATCACAAGATGCAGGTCACAGTTGTTTTCACTTCCTGCTCTAATGACACGTGATCACAAATAATCTACTAATGAAAGTATTCGCCTTATCACGTGATATCTGGCTAAAACGAAACACACACCTTTAACATCACACCTTACTGCTATGAAGCTTGGAAAACCTTTTTTTTTTTTTTTTTTTTTTTAGAAATTCCATTCTGTAAGCCTATCATAAATTACACATATAAACAGAACAACATATAGAGAACATATTTAAAGTAATTTGTTGTAATGAAGTCAGCGTAGGATGAAACCAGTGTAGAATTATATATTGTACATGTTAAAGGACTGTCATAATTTTGACTTCACTTTTGTGAAGGCCAATGGACAGGATTCAGAAAAGCATCCATAATTCTCAAAGTTACCACTGCATAATAGTGCGAGAGTTAAGCATTGTAAAATACCCAGGGATCTCTCAATCTTACACAAGCCTAACCTTAGTGAACTAAATACAAATAAACTTACTTTAGGAGCTGAGGCCATATTTAAAGAACATCATCAGGAAAACAGAGAAAACTACATTTATGCCTACAGTAATCACACAAACTTTCTGAATCTTTCCACAGAACTTGGATACCTTGAATCTCTCACAAGATGACATTTCATTTCCCCCAAAAGGCTAACAGCCTATGTACTGCTTTTCACCTCTCTTATCTAGAATGATTTATTACAGCTCATAACATCAAGTTGCTCAAAGTTGATAAGAATATGACATACTGAAGCCAAAGTTGATGACTGTCCACTGAGACAAATTAGTCATTAAACTATTTACTATGAAGAATATCTTTGAAATTGCATTGTATTTTAACTGACTAAGTCAGGGGTGACAGCAAGAAATAGTGGGGGTGTTATGGAGAAGTCAGAGTTGGGAGAGAGAAATTACTCGATTTTGGGGCAAAATTATATTTGAGCATTTATGCCCACAAACACAATGACATTTCAAGTTAAGATTCCCTCGGAAATGAACTGCCCTTTTGTAATATTTTTAGGAGAAAGTGTTTTATTTCATGGTCACATAATACTTTGCAATATACCTTAAGATTCTACCTGCTGAGTATGTGTGTTTTTTCAGCCATGGATTAATTACACAGTAGTAAAGAAATGTGACTAAATTACACTGCATTGTCATATTGGACAGCTAAACGGGCACTTGTCAAATATTTCCAAAATTCTGTACATTTATGGTGGATATTCTAGTAAGATATTTTACTTTTACATACGGACAAAAAGTAACTAAAGATGAATTCAGTTTTAACAATAAAAATCTGTTTGATAGTAAAAAGTGGAAGGGTATCTGCTACTGCTACTCGTAGTTACTTTCACAGGCACTTAGCGTGTCCATATAGTTACCACCATAACATGAGAATTGTACTTATCTCTTATTGCTCATGAAATAATTTATGAAAATTTATAAGAAATATTTCAAACACATTGGGCCAAATCCTGCTTGCTTTACTTATACAGTTAATCTATTTCAACCCAATGGGACTAATACCTTAAGGCAAATAGTATTTGCCTGTTTAAGCAAGAATCTGTGGGGTAGGCTGTAACAAAGGGGGAGGGATAGCTCGGTGGTTTGAGCATTGAGCTGCTTAAACCCACGCTTGAGAGTTCAATCCTTGAGGGGGCCATTTACGGGTCTGGGGCAAAAAAAAATAAAAAATCTGTCGGGGACAGTACTTGGTCCTGCTAGTATAGGCAGGGGACTGGATTCAATGACCTTTCAGGGTCTTTCCAGCTCTATGAGAGAGAGCTCTCTCTCTCTCTAATTCTATATATACTAAAGAATAGCACATCATGTTACAAAATGTTTTTATAAATATATTCTTTTTGAATGAATTTTTAGACCAACTGTCATGCTTATTTAATGTATTTCACTCTTCTCTTGTAACAGTTTTACAATGTTTGTATGCAACCATTAACTCAAAACAAAAGACATTTTGCTTTAGTGTCCTATCCTGCAATCTTCACATATTGCATGACCGCATTGGGAATTGTGGATAAACAAGAGATGCAGAAATAAATGGCAGTATCCTGAATTCATTCATTGCCTTGATCAAAAATTCTATTTTAATTATGTAACTCATCCCAACCCAATTTGGCTTTGTCCCCCTCAAGTCTTATGTGATGCAGCCACTAGTCTGTACTTACAGTGCCATGTGGGGTACCTGTAGCTGCAAAACGCAGTGAAAAAAGCAGGCTGCATCCATTCAGTGGTGCGTAGCTACAGGCAGTAGTGAAAGGCTTCAGCAGGAGGGAGGCAGGAGAGAGCCTTTCCCCACTGATGAAGTCTTTTGCTGTGGTGGGGAAAGTCTTCAAGAGGCAGCAGGATACTACACTACTTAAAAAAACAGTGTTAGCAGGAGAAGCACTGCTTGGGCATTCCTCACTTAAGCAGTGCCTCACCATCTACACTACTATTTAGAACCGTGCTGGGGGGGATGCAGTATATTTACTCTACACACTGGTGTAAGTGTAGACATAGCCATAGAGGCTTGTGAATCTGCTATTGGCTCCAAACTATCAGGCCTGGGCCTTTAGCTCAGGCAGTAGAAGGACATGCTTTTAGATCTTTAGGTCCTGAGCTCACTCCCTGCAGATGATCCAGACAGTGGCCATTATCTTTAGTAATAAGAAACCATTGTTATTACAACTAAATTTTTTTCATAGGAGTCCCAGTTCTACTTCCACTGAATGCTATGGTAAAAACTCTAAATTCAATGGAAGCAGGATCAGGTCTATTGAGAGATAATTAATGCTTCTATCACTACTAATTCCACATAAATGATTGATTTAGACCTGTACAATGGTATGTACTTGTTGTCGATAACCACACAATTCAGAGTGTTGTTTCCCTCTCCCCTCCTCCCCCAGGAATACACAACTGGCCAAATTCAGAGGTGATATGAACAGTGATGTATGTTTCACAGGGATTTTGCCTGGGTATACAATGATGGGAAGGTGAGAATATAACCGGAAAAGCAACCAACAGGAGAGTGTAAAAAGATAAAATAAAGTAGTTAGGGTGTAAATCACCACTGTGCGGATTGCCATCACAAGGTACATGCACCACTTAAGTCTCACTTTAAGCCTGCAAAATATGAAACAAGTGAGACTCAGGACATGTCTACAATACAGCTGCTATAGCAGTACAGCTATGGCATCGTGGGATAAATGCTTCTTACATCAACAGAAGCCCCTCCCCCTCACTATTGCTATAGTTAATTCACATCTCCTAGAGGCGGTAGCTAAGTTCCTCAGTCTACCTACCCATGTCTACATCAGTCCTCAGCAAAGTAGCTAGGTCTAATTAATATGTAGGTGTAGATCAGGCCTTAAATGTGCATGTAGCTATGCATGGGGTGAATTTCACTCTTGCAGCATTGATTTACCTTCAAGACTGATTTTATCATGGTAAGCTGTGATTTTTTTTTTCCCAATTCTTAGAATGTGTTGAAATATTCCTATTGGGATAGAACAAATATGGTCCATCAGTGTTTACCCATAAAGGCATCAGTGTGTCATATCACTTCATTTATTTAAACCTATGTAAAAATGTACCAGACAGCCTTGATGGAGAAACATTTATCAAACCCTGCAATAAATCCCTGGCAATAGTAGTTCTGAATGCTGTTAGCAACAGTACACTGTAATCAGATTGTATATGAGGAAGAATGATAAACTATCACCTGAGATATAGTTGTACAGGCTATACCACTGGTGTTTTCAATGGAACAGTCAAAATACATGTTCCTCTTTCGCTCTCTCTTTTTTTAAACTAAACAATTTACGTTTTCCTCTCGGAACTGAAAATGAACAGTGAAGGAAAATCCCGTACATATAGTTGCTATTTTTGGATAGATTGCGTAGATTAATATTTTCACTGCAGTAGCGTGTGGAGGCCCAAGGCAATATCAAGATCCATGACACTGTAAAACTGCACAACTCTGGACATGAGTTATGTTCTGAATAGTGTTGTCTTGGCTGCATCTGCACACAGAGCCTCTCTTGGTTGTGTAGGCTTAACTGCTTTCCCCCAGCCTTCTCCCCACTGTTAGACCTAGCAGTGGATTGGTGATGGTTGATCCAAAACCTATTTTCCCCTGCCAAAGGGGAAACTTTGTATAAGTCGCTGACAAACAGAATTGATTTTGCCAGAGTTATCTGAGCAGCACTAGGGCAGAGACCAGGTAGCACAGTAGAGGATTCTTAAAAAAAAATCCCCTCCCCCCCCAAAAAATCACATTCATATTAAAGATTCAGCGCCCAGAATATTGCAATTTTCTGCAGTCCACAAGACTGAAAACAGAAACCTGAAAGATTCACCAATCCACTGGATGTCAAAAGCATGTAGACCTAAGAAATGGATTTACTTTCCCTTCAGTTATATCCTTTCAAAATGCTTAGTTCTATAATTTTTATTTTTTAAATCTTCTTTAATAGACCTGGTTTTAAAAAAAATAATCTTAAGTTTTCCCTAAATTTTCACCCCTTTTAAAATTTGGAGAAACTGAGAAGTGTCAACCTGTTTTATTATTCAATTTACTTGTGGCTTATATGTTCATCTGTTAGGGACTCTGGTTAGCATATTAAGGCAGCACCATGCAAGTCCATAATTAAGGTCACATAGAATTTTGCACTCAAAGCAGCAATTCAGCTACTTTGTGGTATATGAAAAATACAGCATATCACCCCTAAGAATACAGACTAAGCACAGAATAATTTTATTAGAGAATTCGCAAGGAAATGCATAAGTTTATAAATTTACATTTATAGTGCATCCTTTAAGAAGTTTGGCACCCAGTTTCAGAACTATTTTATCCCAGATGATCTCAGTAATAAAGTACTCTTCAAACCTCCTAAACTTACTGAAATCTTGTGACGAGGCTGCATTTTAAGGGTTTTATTTTTTTAACAAAAGTAAAAGTGGCAATTTTTTGCTGCTATTCCTCTTAAAGTTTATTCACTATCAGAAACTGACAATGTTCCGTAGAGAATTCCATGAAAAACTGCATTTTTTTCAAAATGTCTCATCTCCCACAGTGTTCAATGGGACTGAAGTCACAGTCACCCTTTGCAAAGATGCTCTTACAAAAGAGATGCTGCCTATTGCTCCCAAAGGTGTGAAGCCAACATCTTCTCACTGAAGATAGTGGGCCTGACAGCACATGGGCCCATCATCTCAGCTGAAGGCAAAAAGCAAAATAAAAAAAGAAAAGAAAAAGTGCACCAGCCCAGAATTGGACATCATTCATTCTATTGCAGTCAACAGCAAAAATGGGGAGAAAGAACAATAAAAACTGAAACATTAAAGTTTCCAGTTTCAATGAACAAAAAAGAAAAAATTTAAACAAACTGCAGGTTTTTGTGGAAGTTTGATTTAGAAAGAGAAACCATTTCTCAACAAAGAAAGTTTGAAATGAAACATTTCAACCAGTTCTATGACAGCCTAACCCAAAATTTACATTTATGCATTTTATAAACCAATTATATTGTCCATGTAAAGCGAGAAGCCAGTTTTGGGCAAAGTTAAAGTTGCTTGCTAAAGACTATGCACTTCTTGAGAGGGATGTAAGTATTTGTTCAGGATGTTCTCTGAGACCAATTCATCAGAAACCCATGAAAAGCAGATTAATGTATGACTAGTCCCTGATTTAACAGGGCCATAGACATTGCTAGAACAATGAAATAATATTTAAAGGAGGAGGCAATGTTTAGAACAAAAAAAAAAATCAAATCTTATTTTCTGGCAACCAAACCAATCTGTAGAAAGAGACTGCCTTTGCTAAATGTGGGACAGCATGCAAGCAAGATAAAAATCCAGAAAAAGGATAAATATAGCATGAGTATATGCAAAAATACATAGAAGAAGAATACAAGGAGATGAATGAGCAACCCCAAGACAGCAAAGACCATGTATTAATGGGTACGGTCACTGAAGTAGGGGCAGGGGCAGGGTTCAGCCACACCCAGAGCTCAGAGAGGTACCATTCTGGTAAATCAGACTAGATCAAACAAATTGACTACTGGTGCAGAAGTCACTGTAATACACATAAAACCATAGCAGTTAAAAACCTCAAACCCCCTTGCTCAGAAACCATTTAAGATATGGAGGTAAGCTACTGGGATGTACAAGTTACAGTCACTGCAATGTGTAAAGATAATGACAATGCCAAACATATGCAACTTTACATTGCAAATACAATGTACAGAAGCCGTACCAGCATTCACGGGGGCAGCCTTAAATTGATCAAGTCAGTAATGACAATGGGTAATATTTCAACTCCAGTTCCATTAACACCTGCTATGTTACTTAACCCAATAATAGGCTACACAGATTTATTTCATGGACCTGGGCAGTTTCCTGAGGAATTGAAAATTGAATTAGATACATATATTATCAAAGCTATAGTGGTAATAGCCACAGAAAATCCAGTTACATTGCAAGATTGATTGGCTTTATCAGTTATCTGTAAACATTCCAGTCTCAGCACATCTTTAGCCATTGACCACAGGGAATGGGAAAAGTCCACAGCAGTAGGAGCAAAATCACTAACAGGCAAGTTGCAACATGCCTATATCCATGACACCTACATAAAACAAACCAAGGAAGACCATTATGAGATGCCAAAATTTGATGAGATAACAAGGATGCCCTCTCTGAATATTGGTAGATAACATGTGGTAAAGAAAGTTCAGTGATATCCCACAAGTAAATACCCCACAAGGAAGATACAGGTTCACCCGGATAATTTTCGGTATTCATGCAGCCCAAACATAGAGTAAAAGAAATTGAGGAAAAAAACCCCTATGCTTGAATACTATGTAAAAAACCAACCAAACAAACAAACAAAACCCGATGCCATTGTAAGTGCTGTATTACTCCAAAAACCTAGAGAAAAAAAGAGGTCGAATTAAATCTGGACCAATATATTATTACAACAATTGTAGTCCAGTGTTTGGATGACATTCTCGGAGGTGAGGATATCAACCTAACCTAGCGAACGTAGCAGAAATCACTGATATGATACCACCAGAAGATTGTGATGAGCTCAAAAAGAACCAGAGATGGTGTTTTACCTTGCCAATTTTATGCTATTTCTTACAAAAAACTTGGCACTACTACGAGAATCTCCTGAAGGAATAGGGTCAAAATTTCAGCAAAATTCAGAGTTCACCAGACTGACATTACTTATGTCTATCAATGAGAAAAAGAGGAAAATCAAGCAGGGGCTGTTGCCACAAGATGGGAAGACAATGGTTTATGTACCTACATAGAATCATCGAAGGGAAGGGATCTTGAGAGGTCATCTAGTCCAGTCCCCTGCACTTGTGGCAGGATTAACTATCTAGACCATCCCTGACAGGTGTTTGTCCAACCTGCTCTTAAAAATCCCCAATGTTGGAGATTCGACAACCTCCATAGGAATTTATTCCAGTGCTTAACCACCCTGACAGTTAGGAAATTTTTCCTAATGTTCAACCTAAACCTCTCTTGCTTCAATTTAATCCCATTGCTTCTTGTCTTATCCTCAGAGGTTAAGAAAAACAAATTTTTCTTCCTCTTCCTTGTAACAATCTTTTACACACTTGAAAACTGTTATGCCCCCTCTCAGTCTTCTCTTTTACAAACTAAACAAGTCCAATTTTTTCAATCTTCCCTCATAGGTCAATTTAGACCTTTAATCATTTTTGTTGCTCTTCTTTGGACTCTCTCCCTTTTGTCCACATCCATCCTGAGATGTGGCACCCAGGACTGGACACAATACTCCAGATGAGGCTTAATCAGAGTGGAACAGAGCAGAAGAATTATTTCTCAAGTCTTGCTTACATCCTCATGTCCATGGAAATAACCTATGCAGAGATTGACAAAAAAAATGCATGTAACAGTGTCCAGCTGTGAGTGCTTCCATTATTATATGCGTGGGAGAAAAGTTTCCATGGAGAGTGACCACAAAGTATTTGGAGGCATGGAAATCAGAAAAAAAATTAAATAAATCCAACATTACCACTGAGACTGCAAAGAATGATGTTGCACCTGCAGAAATAGGATATTGCGGTAAAACACAGAACAGGACAGGATATACTAAGCACAGATCTCTCACGGTCATTCTTTTTGGCAGGGTGACACAGTATGGAGGAGTCATTTGAAGCAGTGGGTCTTGATTTTTGCAGACTGCATAACACTTTCAGGAGTCTGATTTGTCTTGTATACCTCCAAGTTTCACCTTACTTAAACTACTTGCTTACAAAAATCAGACAAATACAAAAAAGTGTCACACTATTACTGAAAAACTGCTTACTTCCAATTGATTTTATAATTATATGGCAAAAAATGAGGAATGTAAATATTGTACTTACATTTCAGTGTATAGCGTATAGAGCAGAATGAACAAGTCATTGTCTGTATGAAAATTTAGTTTGTATTGACTTTGCTAGAGCTTTTTATGTAGCCTGTTGTAAAACTAGGCAAATATCTACTAGATGAGTTGATGTACCTCCAGGGGTACGTGTACCCCTGGCTGAGAACCACTGATTTGAGGCACTGGATCATTTAGTCATGTCTTGTTTATTTGTGACAGACAAAGAATTGTCAGAACTAAGTGTTGCAACACAGCAGGATGCCCAGTAATCTCTGTTGCTAATAGATAAAAAAAACAAATGTGTTAGTCGGCCACAGGCATAGGTGACAGAGCACTAATATTCTGGCTTTGAAGCTCAGGTCCTGCCAACTCCCCCTTAGCACAGGACCTAAGTGAGTGGCTGTGTCGCAGTTACGCTCCCCTTATACATGGGTCAGGTACCCATTTCTCTTCCAGAAATCTAAGTACCTTTCCCAGACCTGAAGAAGAGCTCTGTGTATGCTTGAAAGCTTGTCTCTCACCCCCCAGAAATTGGTCTAATAAAAGATATTATCTCACCCACTTTGTCTCTCTCAGATCTTGGGACGAATGTGGCTACAACTACACAGATAAGCACAATTTAGAGCAGACTCAAAACTACTCTTTTTTTTGTTGGTCATAGAGAAGGGTGAAGAACTGATTTTTCAGTTCATTAGCCATAGCAAAAATTGAAAAACTTCATTCTGGGTCAAACAAACAAAAAAAAAATCTTTTCAGGTTAAAGATATTTTTAAAGCTAAAAGAAGAGTGAAAGATTTGAAACCAAAAGTTATTTCAAATTTTAAAAAATCAAATTGTTTCATTTTTAAAAAGTCTAAATATAAATAAAACTAAGTTTCTTTTCTGACCAAAATAATTTGGCAAAATCAACACAAATTTGCTATGCGTTTAAATGGACCTGAATCATCATTTATTGGTGAAAAAAGTGTTGTCTGAAAAATTTTGCCCACCTCAAAAGTAATGGTGCCTGGGGGCTGTTACGCCAGCCTGGGAATAACAGAAGCAGAGTGTATTCAAGTCACCTCCTCCCATAACCCCAACACATCGCTGGCAAATCCTGAACACATCTTTTATGCTGAGGTGCATGAGTTGGGCATAAGACGAGGTGATGTAACTGGTTCAGTTGCTCCTTAGCTGCTTGTAGAAGGAAGATTTACCAGAGTAGAGCAAAGAGGCCATACTAGGTTTTGAGGATCCGGCCTTCTCTAAGGAGGAACTAACATTTATGGATGATCCAGGCTTTAAAGTGAAAGGTGTGAGGTTTCCAGAGATCAGAAATTGCAAAAACTTTTCAAGCACATGGAGACATAGGAAATATAAGCATAGGATCAAAGGTTTGTGGGTTTGACCAGACACAATAGGACCTTGCTTTTCAAAAGTGTTGCGAAATCTCATCTCCAGTTCAAGTCACAGGAAGCTATAGGTGTTCATCTAATTTAACATTATTCCTGTAGAGCATAAATCACGTTGAATTACATAGGCCAGATTCTGATACCCTTACCAATAGTATTATCTGAAGGAAAAAAGGGAGAGAGAACACCTAAAAAAATCCAACAAGCTAAAAGTTGTCATAGTTCTAACACAGAAGAACCTGCCTTCCTTAGAACTGCCTACAGGTAGCTCCTCCTCAAACAGAACACTAGAGTCCCATTCCCGCAGCCTCTCTCTGAAACCATACGCACCTGTAACCCAGTCAGCGAAGGACAGGGAAGCCTGTTACATCCATTGAAATCAATGGTGCTCCTTCCAGATTAAGGTATTCTTCAATATGAATAAGATATCGAAATATGGCCCAGAGATTAGCAGGCTGTCCTATTATAACAATGGGATGGCCCAATCTAAATATGATCATACAATATAATATTGCATAAAATCGAAGACGGTATGAATATTGTTATGAATACCTGGTCCAAAAAGGGGACTTGGAAAAAAAATAAAATAAAAATGTTACTAGGAAGTGAGGGGCTTTTTTTTCCGGGGGGTGAGGGAGCATCTTAGCTTTAGAGCCACTGAAAGTGAATAATTTCATTTGCATTATAAAGTTTGAGAGCTTGAATCCTTAGATAGTTCATGTTTGGCACATTTTCACCACCTTTCACACTGCAGCTGTTGGTTTCCACTGCAGAGTTTTAAATAATTCAGTGAGTTCCTGAGAAGCAGGGAATGTTTTGCATAATTTTGAAGGTTTATTATTATTTGCTCAAAATGCTGCTGATATCGACAGGATTAGCTCTATGGGAGTTATAAAGATGCCCTGTGAATAGAAATTCAAAACAAATTCATAAAGATAAATGGGAGGAGAAGAGAAGAGAAAAGCATCACTATGTCAACATACATTTCAAGGCTAAAGTACAAAGGTTCTGAAAGTGATGATCAAGATGTAGAAGATTAGTTATTGTTTTACATGTATTGCCTTTGAATACTTGAAAGGATAATGTTCCCCTTTAATCATCCTGCAAGCAACTCAAATAGTTTCCATCTTGAGTTCTCAACCATTTTAATTCTTGGGTGTTAATTCATTAATTCAACCCTGCCACTCTCTCCACCTATTGAAACCAAAGAAAATCACTAAAAATTACACATCTACACACCAACCCCTCCCCCCACTCTGAGTGCCAACATAAAAATACCATATTTAGAAAACACTGCTCCATCAGTGTTACTAAAAGATTAAACTGAAAGAGAGGACGCGATATTAGCTTCCAAACTGGAGATCAGATGGAGCTAGGCCTATGCAGATTAAGCAATTGCTTGGTGCCCCGAGTAGCTTAAAGGGGCCCCTTATTTGCTTTTTTAGTATATGTTGTGCATGCATGTGCTGGAGATTATGCTTTACAACTGATCGTGAGGACTTCAGTTAAAATAGCTTTTAAAACAAGTGTTATAACTCCTAAAAGCACTTATTTTTATTAGCCAAGGATAGATTTATTGAAAGTTTAAGGATGTGAACCTCAACACAGGATGTTTTTCAGACCATGGCTTTCAGACATTGTAGAAGTCAACTACCACAATCTTTGAAAGTATCAACGAAACCACTCTGATTCCTACAGAGTTAATACTAAAAGCATCTCAACAAATCCTTGCAGAGACTGATGCTTTGCAGACCTTAATAACCTCTTTAGAAGGTAAATTTGAGGCACTGCCTCAAATAGAAGAATGAACAGTACTAGACACTTGATTTACTGCCTCGTTTCCATGCACAAACACTGCAATAAAATAGTATGTCAAAACCTAAACTCTTCCTTGCCTTTGATTTGATTAGCTTTAAAAAAATATCCAATCCAAACCTTCTGCCTAGACTGTGGCTCCTGGAGGGTTCATCTCAGAAGACTGCTCAGGTGAAGGACCTAGAGGTCCCACCTCTCTCTCAAAAGGCATTCCTGTGAGCTCAGACAAAGAAACTAGTAAGAGAAGTCTTTCCTCCTTCTCCTCTATTTAGTAGTGAGTGCAACATCTACTTTGAGGAAGCATGCCCACACCAGAAGAACCAGTAACAGCCAGTCAGGGGAAAAATGGTAGGGCACACCTGCTAGATCCTGTTTCCTGGATAACTGTTGATAGTGGGGATGGGGGTTCTGCAGGATTTAAAGTTGGTGGGGAGGACATGACCTCTCCATGCCTCATCTCTGGATCTAGAGCAGAGGTTTTCAAACCATGGGATGCAACTGCCTCAGACCTTACAGACCATGTGCAACTGCCTCAGACCCTACAGACAGATGTGGGGATCCGCATGAAAAGACCCCTTAAGCTTATTTTACCAGCTTAGGTTAAAACTTCCCCAAGACACAAGTATCTCCGGTGTCTGGAACAGCATGCTGCCACCACAAAGCATTACCCGAAGAACTAGGGGCAGGGCCACCTGGAGCCCCCTCTCTTCCCAACCCTCCCTCAAGCCTATACCTCCCTCCCTGGGAAAGGCTTGAGGAAAACCCCTCACCAATTCTGCTAAGTGATCCTGATCTAAAAGCCTGGATCTTACACAATGGAAAACAAAGCAGTCAGATTCTTAAAAGAAAGATTTTAATTAAAGGAAAAAAAAGAAGGGAACAATATATTTCTATAAGAATCAGTGGAAAAACAATCACAAAAAGAAAAAAACCCCACACCACAGAGGAATTCCCCCCTCTGCTGAGTCATTAAAGTTACAGAGAACACACAGAAATGTGTCCTAAAAACCTGAGAAATTCACAAGTGAGAACCAAATATAAAACTAACTGCCTTGCCTGGCTAAATTACTTACTGTTGTGGTTTAGAAAGGCTGATGGAGAAAGATAGATGGAGAGAAGAAAACTGTCTGATTCTCCTGAAAGCCCAGAGCAAATGAAAGACAACAGATAAAAGGTTTCCCTCTCCCCAGGTTTGAAAGCATCTTCGGTCCCCATTGGTTCTTTTCGTCAGGTGCCAACCAGGTTTCTTTTAGCTTCTTAACACCTTTCTGGTAAGCAGGAATTCTGGGCTACTTTATGCTTATGACAATGGCTGAATTATATTTAACCTGTTTAAGATTAGCAGCCGTGTTAGTCTGTATCCATAAATAAAATGAGGAATACTTGTGACACCTTAGAGATCAACCAGTTTATTTGAGCATAAGCTTTCGTGGGCTATAGCCCACTTCATCAGATGCATAGAATGGAACACATTCTATATTTAACCTGTTTATAACCAAAGATTCAGAAAGGTAGTAAACTAGCCATTATCTTTGTTATTTTAGCAAAATGATTGAGCAAATGGATTATATGCAGGGATAATGCTCAGTGGAATATGCAAGGCACCATTAGTACATATAGCTTCTCCATGTAGCTTTGTCTAGTTTAAAAAACTTGATTCATCCTGGAAACCTTACGTTTTTTTGCTGGTGTTACTCTGCTTCTGCTTTAACACTGAGTTACTGGTGAGCAAAGCAAAAAACTATGGCTGAAGAAAAACCTTCCAAATCTGAGGTTGAATTGCACCCAAAGGCACTGGGAACAATGTAGAAATGCACTACCCCAGTGCAAATGGCAGATGCATTTTGAGTATTCATTCTTCTCACAACCTAATCCTCTCCCTGTGTGCTATATTCCCAAGAACTGCATTCATTTCAATGATGAAAAGCGAGACTGGCTAGTGCCTCTCAAAACATACTTTTGATTAAACTCATGCATGCCTGTGTGTGGACAAGGCCTTAATGCTAAAATGCACAGGCCCTCTCTCCTGATTGTTTTCTTTAAAACGTACCCCCCAAAAATTTAAGGCCTTGGTTCACGAAAGCATCCCTATTAAAAGACAACATTTAAGCATGTGATTAAGTCCCAATGAAACAGGTGGGATTACAGATGTGTCTACATGCAGTCCTGAATGAAGGCCTAAATGCAAGAGAGACCTGTGTACAAGGATTATTCAGGTTACATACTGAAACAATAAAAGTCAGTATTTTCGGTATTGCCAGCCCCAAGCATACACAAAACACAACCCACGTTACATAACCCCCCTCTGTACCCTCTTCCCCTCCTCCCTCAAAAAAATCAGGAGATTAGTTTTAAAACTAATAATTTTGGATTTTTCTTCTGTCTTCTGGCTTTGCAACCTTTATCATGCACTCAGTTCATATTCTCAAGCTTTTGTCTGCAACCATGAGCGCTTGAAACTTAATTACAAAAAAAGCTGAGCTTCTCTGTGCTATGGTAATACAAATAATATTTCAGTCTCTTGATTCTGAGACTGAGGTTTTAAGAAATACACCGGATATGAGAGCTGCAATGAAATCAGAAGCACTATCAAGGCTAGGGTTTACAGAGTTAAGATTTACTCATTCGCTTTATACATGCTAGTATTTTTCATTACCAGCCTTAATTCCCACCTACATATACATGATTAGTTTTATTATGAGAGCCTTAACTATTGCATTCCCTGTGTTTTAATTTGTTAACCATTAATGTTCATATAGTCTTGTTGGTTCTTTGTTTTATATTAAAATGTATTGTTTCTGATATCAAAGATTGTTGTATTTTTGTCTCTCCCCCGCTCTCCCATATCTGATCTAAAAATTTACTTATATTGAGAGTACCAATCAGTTTCAAAATGAAATTTTACTGTACATTGGTCTACTTTCTGACATCCAAACCAGGGATTATCATCAGACCAATTTTGCTCATAAGAACAAATCCCCAGTTGAGACTTCAGGCACCATTATTGCAGTGTCAACTCAATATTGATATGATACTGGTATGTATATTGCTAAGTGTCTTGCAGTATTCAGTTTAGTTATACTGAAATATAATTAGCTTATTATGATGAATTCCTAGCAAAAATTAAACCTAAAGTCAGTAGTCCCATTATGTATACATTATTCGTATGAAGACCTACTTGATTTGTTTCTGTTTTCATATATTGTACTTGGCATGACCCAGCCTTCCTTGATCTTGATTTGAAATAGTTCTGCCTGCAGGAAGAGAACATATGATTTCTAGAACTCTGTGGCAGTTCACTTTTGGAAAGAGTACATTTGTGCCCCACCCTGCAAATACAGGGGTTGCCCTGAATACAGGATCAAATGGACTGAGTCCAACATCATGCATGTGGATTGGGTCATTAATATCCATGGTTTCAGTGAGAAATAAATACATGTGGAGTTATTTAAAAGAAACAGCCTTTTTGTTTAAATATGGATTCAAGATGAAGTTTGAATTGAATGCCTTTGCCAATTGAAGGGTTACTGAAAAGGCACGAATCTCCAGGTCAGAAAGGATCCTCCTGACATAACAATACTGAATCATCCTATTTAAAAAGAAACCAATACACACACTTCCCTCCTACCCCAAACCCTTCAATACCACAGGTTTAAGTTTAAAGCGGCTTTTTTTTTTATAACATCCATGTCAGGCTTTAAATAAGGCAGTATGGAAATTCCCATAGTTGTTCTCACATGTATTACTTTTCTCCTGGCTGGAAACTGTTTAGAAGTGGGGAGGAGGGCCTGGTGCCAACCTGAATATGATTGCACAGCATAGCTTCCACAGCATACATTTCTTCACAGCTTGTAGATGTTCATATAATGGACCTCAATTTCTGTCCATTTTAAGTTTGAAACCAGTGAGCGATAGGTTTCTAATTTAAGATTTACCAGGGAGCAGATTCAGCTATCAATGGATTAGCAAATTCTATTTTAAAATTCATATGTAATCCAGCTCGCTACTCTAGCTATCCACAGTTCATGATATGTGGGAGGAAGAAAGCTAGTA
The DNA here is from genome assembly GCA_007922305.1 of Dermatemys mawii. Taxonomy (NCBI): domain Eukaryota; kingdom Metazoa; phylum Chordata; order Testudines; family Dermatemydidae; genus Dermatemys; species Dermatemys mawii. The sequence goes on from ML677351.1 coordinate 17,707,190, forward strand.
GGCAACATATACAAGACAATTTATGTTGGGTGTTTTCCTTTTATTTTTCCAATTTCACTCTATATGTAAAATATTGGAGATTTCTTTCAAATCCCTTGCCCCTTTTTTGAAGCAGTCAAATCAAAACCAAACAGGGTAAGGGATGAGCAAAATTGTCAACTCTCAGAATAGTTGGTGTTTTTCCTCTAAGCCTTAGCTCTCAGTCATGTGATTACATAAAAATCTCAGTTTCCATGGAGCAAGTTTCTACCCTTCATGGCTGTGGAGAAAAGCTCGAAGCTTAAAAACCAGAAGACACAAAGATAGTTATGAGATTTTAAGAAACTGTTGGTCAATCCCATGGTTTTTGAATGCTAGGAGTTGGCAGTACTGACACTGAGCAGTTAAAATCTTCTAATTACAGGCTATCCTTCTCCCTCTCCCCCAAATCTGATCTCATTTTCTTTCTCCCCAACTCATTCAAAAACTTACTGACTAGCTAAGGATAATACAGACAGCACAAATACTCAAGAAAGTACTACCAATCTGATCACATATTATTCTTATCCAGATTATGCACAAACTTTTCCATCTTTCTAAACGTACCTGTATCTTAATGCGAGTTTGTAGCTGGCATTTGCTTCCTTGATAATATTAATTCTCAAGTATCTAAAACTATTTGTCACTGTTTGAGAAAGTCATTTCCTGTCTTTATCAACCCAGCCCTTTTGGCCGCGAGTACTTCTATGTAGACCCAAAGTAAATCCGGCACATCACTAAAAGTCATGGTAGAATTCCCTAATATTATCATGAGCCCACAGGATCTAATAAAAATAAATTACTTTAGATGATGCCATTTTTATGCTCAGTTGGTCCTTCTGGTGTACCTTGTTCTTACCTGTCTCAGCACTAGGTGTTGCGGTTTAGCTGAACATCATAAGGAATAGTGAAGAACATCGGCTATTAAAAATTAAACCTGGTGCACACAATGGCTCCGGAGATTAAAGTCCTCTGCACAGCTAGGAGACATGTAGAAGCAGCAAGCTCTCCAAACACAACCCCAACTCCTCTTCTAGACCAGACATCCCAATCCTGTTCTGAAGGGATCATGGAAAACAGTCTTCAATCCTAGTCTCTCTGCTGTAAATGCCAGCCTGTGACTGGTTATACAGGAACTGCATGTTGCAGATCCAGATTTAAATTTTACATCACCACTTCACAAGAAATTCCAAAAAGTTGGTTTCATTCTAATTTGGTACAAAACTAGAATTGTGGGGAGAGATTTCTCATGAATTGGAAAGTCTTCCATTTTGGACAACTCTAATAACGCGACAATTGTTGGGAGCTGAAACTAGACACAATTAATTATGCCACCCTCCTTTAATTCTTTGTTGATTGCATCCCATCAGTCTTTGCACGAGTCTGACTGTGCACTGCGGCAGACTAACCTGATGGTTACCAGGGTAGTCTAGTCAAATAATGGCACCACATTAGCCGTCTTCCAGTCCTTTGCTAGCAAACCTTGGAACAGTAGAAAAGAACAGTAATAGTTTAGAGACTTGTCATTCCACAGTATATTTAGGTTCCAGATTTTCATCCTATTGACCACACTGCGTTTTGGATCAGCCTCTTAATTAGCCTTAGTGCCACAGCCACTTCTCCTGCAGTGTCTACACTGCAAACCATACAATGCACAACTGTGCCACTGCAGCCATGTCATTGGAAGATGTGCTGTATAGCTGCTCTTCATGCTGGGAGAGCACTCTCCCAGTGACAAAATAAAATGACCTCCAATGAGGGGTGGTAGCTTATTGTCGGGAGCACAGTCCACACCAGTGCTTTTCATCATTAAAACTTTTATAATTCAGGAGGGTGTTTTTTCACACCCCAGAACGACAAAAGATTTAATGATGAAACTGCCAGTGTAGACAAAGCCTAAGATGCTTACAGAATTTCTTTTGCACGTGCTCTGACAATACAGTTTCTCTGTATTCCAGTTACCTAAAGAGCTTAAGAGCACAGAATATTTTATTTACTTAAAATAAACACTTCATTTTCAAATGGACTTCTAGTTTATTTGTGGTGTTTTTCAGGTTTGTCCACCTTCAGGCAATGGCCAAGGCAAAGTGCTTGTTTACCTTTAAGAACAAGGATACCTGAGTTTCAAACTTTTCCACTGCTTTGCACTCCCAGTCACATAAAGAACATTAAGTAACTTTCTTTTCTCTCTCTCCCTGGTAGTGTATCGATCACTGAAGATAACATCACTTGAAAAAAATAATCATCTGAAGACTAGCTACAAAAAGAAATATTTATCGTTTAAAACGGTCTGCGCTTCTGGGAGCACACTAGAGTACCCACCTGCTCTTTCAGCTCCACTCATGAGTCCGCAAAACCAAGGAACATCTGCTCCTGATGCTTTTTGTAAAATGGATTCTTTTTCATTGTAAAGTCAAATGCCATTTCTCATTTCCAGTCTGTTTTAGCATTGGCTAGATTAGTTTTTCTTAATGGGGTTATGTTAGGAAGAGGGGTCCTGGACATTAAACACTTACATATCTGGCTGTTTAGAGTTATAAAAATATTGTTACTTTTAGAAGAAGCAAAATGAAATGGTTTCACTAAATAGTCACTCTGGACTCTTTTCAGAGCTGTGCAAATGATTAGGAAAAACAAATACAACACTTGCTGATACAAACCTTATTTTGCTTCATTTTCACTATGATTGTGCTATAACACAATGGAACTGACTAGTTATCCAACACTACACCAATCATGGCTTCACAGTAGACAAGGACAAGTTCTGTACAGCACTGAGACAGCTGGTTATGGAAAAACCCTGGTCACAGCAAGGTTTATGAGAGGCTGACATGATACTGAATACAACTTGTTCTTGTCTACACTAGACACAAGGTTGTAGTCAGCGTTGTTAGCTAACTTCACTCTTCGCAGTTGTGTCCTAACAAAACAGAAAGCAGCAGTTAACACAAGCTCATTTAGATCAGTGAAGTTAATTCTAAATCTCAAGAATGAGCTGGAGTGGAGAGTTTGGGTTTAAATGAAGGCTGAATCAAATTCATGAATAATAAGAAATACTACTGTGTCCTTGGTGAAATTTTCCCTTGGAAAAAAATAATTTATAGAGTACGCTTTTAGTTGTGCCTTAAATTTTTGCACTAATAGGGGACCCATACATACAAGTATATATTATATACATACACAAAATGATGACACTTTCTGCAATTTTTTCATGCATCACAAGTCAAAAAGCTTACATATGTTTAAAATGTGCTTTCCTAGCTATGATGAAATCATTCAGTACCCAAAAGAATGCCTAATACATTTGACTTACAGACCTGTATAAGATGCTAATGTAGAACATGGAGCAATGTGAGGAGTGGCTAGACTGCAGACAATAAATGCTCCCCTTACAAACATTAAGGAGTTCAATGCTCTGCTAATGAGATCACCTCTATTATGTGTCAAACTAAGCTCCATTAGCTGTGCCATAATATAATACTGAAGATAATTAGTGCAGGCTTGTCAATTTGATTTTTGCTAACTTTATGGCCTTTTTATTTTATTCTTTATTTTAGGATGCCCTTGGGAACCGTGGTTTGTATGTTTGCCAAGCAAAAAAGCATTCATCCTGGACCAAACAAAACACTGTTTAATTAAGAGGTGTCATGCCATTTATTGTGTACCACATGGCCCATCTTTGGTGCGAGGCTATATATGCAAAGATTTGTCAGATTCAATTTCTCTGCTCTAATTTCCTATCAGAGAAAATGTGATACAAGGCAGGGATCCAATTTCCCATTTCTATTTAGCATTTATATTGACAAAATTAATGATTTTATCATTATCTTTGGCTTGCTGCTAAATAGGAAACATATATATCCCCTGGTGGAATGGTAATATATAAATGTATTATAAAGTCATTGTCCCATGAGGAATGGTACCTCATTGTATTAAACCCACTTTGAGATCGCGAAAGTGAGTGGTGGGAAAGGAATTCTGGAACATTCACAAAACAGACCCTGGAGAGCATTTCTAAAAAAAGGCTGAAGTTGTGCATGTCCCTTGCATGTTTATCATGACAGAGGATTCAGGAAGTCCCAAGCTGATTAACGTAGACTGCACTAATGGGACAAGTTTTAATTCTTAAGATTACCAGAGGGAATCCCATACAATATGTATACTGCACATTTTTCAAAGCTGCTGTACAAGAAGCTTCAATTTCCTCTTCTCCGAATAATAGACAGACCAAAGGAATATGAAGTTCAAAAGATTAGGAGGAAAATGGATTATATAAAGATGCAATGTAGCATAATCAGACTGTATATGCTATTTTAATAGAAATCTGGATTCCCTTGTTACAGCTCTTGAAATTGTTAACTGGGCCAGATAGTCAGATCTTGTACGGTCAGCATACTAACAAGGGCAGAAATCCTTTCCTCATAATCAAATCATCTTTATGATTTTCCTAGAGGTCACTTGTATTAATGTACTGCTAAAATAATACAAAGTGGAGGGCATTTTAAATTCCTTTTCATGAATATTTTATACCCCAGATAAGTTTAGATGGATTCTTTTGCAAGTTTGCCTTACATTATGAGGGATTTCATTTTAGCGTATGCCTGCAGACTCATTTGATGTAGAGTGGACCTAATGAGGGGCAAGAGGGCCAAGCTTCAGAGGATGTGGAACAGTCTAAATAGCATGGCGGAATGGCTCTGTGTTCTGCACATAGTAAGCACAGACATTAAAAAAAAATTCACATATATATCAAAACTTTTGCCTTCAGCTCCAAAAAACCCACAGGCTGCTACCACTTGAGCTACAGGAATTTTTCTTTCACTCATTCAATCCACACATAAACCTTGCACATGCCAGTGGGATAGGATCAAGCAAAGGGGTCATTCAGATTCAAATCTAAAGTTCTGGAGCACTGTACATAGCAGATTACTAATCAGACACCAGATATGCCAACATTTTAGGGGCAATGCCCATCATAAGTTTAATAGTTCTTGAGTACTGAACACTTGACCACAGAAGTTCCAATCTCCCTCCCTCCCTTTTTTTAAGCTGGAACCCTAACCTCCAATCCTTGTGATGGCAGTAAGAGGTTGTCCATCCCTCAGTTCATCTGCCTCCACGCACAAGCTTGTCTACTTTTTTTCTGTCCATACTTTCCTATTTCTCATCTCATCTTCTCTTTTTTTCCTGCCTTCTATTTTTATTCACATTTGCTCTGTTTGTTATCCCATCTTCTCTCCTGGACATCCAATCACTCATAGGCTACATAGTGCTCAGAAATTTTCCATCTTTTTTGGCGGGGGGGGGGGGGGGGGGGGGAGAGAAAAAAAAGAGGTTTCCAGAAAAAGTGGAAATTCTCTACAGGAAAAAAAAAGTTTTCATTTTGTGGAAAATTCAGTTTTCCCATGGGCGGTGGGGTCAACATGAAATAAAATTGGGTTGATATTTTATAGCTGGCTATTCAGAGCTGACTTGGTTTTCCTTTGTATTTGTTAAGAGCCTGGCATATTTTGGGAACTACTGCAGTATAAAGGATAAATTAATTAAAAAATACTTTAATATTAATGTTCGGCTATAGCATGCCAGCCAGTATAGTTTTAAAATCCTTTATTTATGAGTGAAATAAAGAATATAGTTACAATTATATATTTGAACGTGGTGCTCTACTGGGAGTTCTGTGCAACACAAATGTTATATAATGTATGAAATAAGTGTGCATAACTGTGTTCTTGGAAAAGATACTACAAGATTTTTATAATAAAGTTAGAACACTTATAGTGCACAGATTTCAGGTAAACCTACTATGTAAACTGGATTCAATTAATTACAATTTGTAAGGCACTGAGATGCTCAGATGATACTTCGCAGTTACATAGTATCTACTAGCAGAATTAATTTATAATAATGATGTCTGCAATCAAGTTAAAGACAACAGACACAATAGTGACTTCTTTTGCCCGATATGGTGGTGTTCTGACAGGTTCATCTTTGTCAAGATTATTGATAAAATGTAACGGCGGAAAAAAGATTTGATGAACATTTTCATTATCTGTGTTACAGTGGCCTATATAATACCCCCGAGCTCTGCATATGGAGGAAGACTCTTAGCAGAGGAATCTCCACTCTAGTGCATGGAAAGCAGCTTAGATACCTTTATGGCTCTGCCCCCTTGTTGTAAGTATTGTGACGGAGTCAGACCAGAAGGATATAGGAGAGTGCTGGAAGGCAGGTATATTAGTCTCAGGATGTGCAGGTCCCTGTTCCCTGGATAGCCAAACAAAGGCTACTCCAGGCCAATCAAGACACCTGGGGCCAATTAAGAACCTTCTAGAAAGGAGTAGAAACAGCTAGCCTGATTGGGACACCTGAAGCCAATCAGGGACTGGCTGAAACCAGATAAAAACCTCCCAGTTAGTCAGGCGGGCTGTGGGTGTCAGGAGCTGTGGAAGGAAGTTATGCTGTTGGTGACACTGAGTGGTGGACAACATATCATACAGAAGGAAGGAGGCCCTGAGGTAAGGGTGAAGTGGAGTTTGAAGAAGCGGGGTCTGCTGTGGGGAAGTAGCCCAGGGAATTGTATTGTGTTTTGTGGATAAAAGGTCAGCCATCTTAGCTGATACTATTAGGGTCCCTGGGCTGGAGTCCGGAGTAGAGGGCGGGCCCGGGCTCCCCCCTTTTCTGCCTCCCTTAATTAGTTACTGAAAAAGGGAGGTTACTTTGGGCCTAGATGAGTTTCTGAGGCCCCTAAATCTGCCAGGAAGCGCAGGACCCACCAATACAGACTCGGAACTTTGTCACAGTATAAAGTAGCCTAGAATTCCTATTAACCCCTTACAGGTAAAGAAGCTAAAAGAAACCTGGCTGGCACCTGACCAAAAGAAACAATGGGGACTGAAGATGCTTTCAAACCTGAGGGGAGGGAAAGTCCTTTGTCTTTTTGGTTCATTTTCTCTGGGCTATCAGAATGAATCAGACAGTTTTCATCTCTCCATCTGTCTATAACCTTTCTAAACAGCAACAGTAAGTAAGTTAGCCAGGCAAGGCTATAGTTTTACATTTGTGTTATCTCACCTCATGAATTTCTCAGGTTTTAGGGAAAAATCCCCGTGTTTTCTCTATAACTTGTAACTCAGCAGAGGGAGGGGAGGAATTCCTTTGCGGGTTGGGTTTTCCTTGATTCTTTTTGTGATTATAAGTGCTTTTCCACTGATTTTTTTTAAAATAAGGAATTTGTTCTCTCTTCTTTCCTTTAATTAAAATCTCTCCTTTAAGAATTGGACTGCTTTGTTTTCCATTGTGTAAGATTCAGACTTTTGAATCAGGCACCTAGCCGGATTGGTGAGGGGTTTTCTCTCAAGCCTTTCCCAGGCAGGGAGGTGTAGGCTTGGGGGGATTTTAGGAAAGAGAGGGGAGCTCCAAGTGGCCCTGCCCCTAGTTCTTGGGTATTTGCTTGGTGGCGGCAGCCTATTGTTCCAGATACTGGAGAACTTGTATCTTGGCGAAGTTTTAACCTAAGTTGGTAAAATAAGCCTGGGGGGTTATTTCTTTTTTCAGGTGGATCCCCACATCTGTACCCTAAAGTTCAGAGTGGGGAGGCAACCCTGACATCCCTCCTGCCCCCGCAAAACAAAACAAACCCAGAACACTTAAGAGGCCATGCTAGCAAAGGGGATGGAGCTGGCAGGAAATGTGGGTGTGCTGGGGATGGATATCAGACCTTGAAGTAATTTCCTGGTTAATTTACAGGGCTGTCCACTTCATAATTTAAAAAATAAAAGACAGTTCTCATAATAATTGGTGTTTTTCTTAAAGCCCCAGCTGCTCCTGGTGTCTTGTGGTTACATGACAAACTTTGATGTTTTTATTTTTTTAAAGAAGGAAGCCTCTAGCCTGCCTGATTGTTGAGAAAAGCTTGAAAATATGAATACTAAAGGGGCACAAAAACCAGGAAGTAAATAAAAAGAAACCCAGTTAGAACATATATCTTCTTTAAGCCAACTTGTGATTTCCTGGGGCCTGACTCATTAGTCTTCAAGGTCTGGAGTTGGCATGGCCATATATAATACAGCCTATACTACTTTTTCCCATGGAGCTTGGCGTGGGACAGCCTCTGGCTCAGTGCAGACAGCCTGTCAGTAGTAGTCGTGATGGTGGAGCAGAGAGAGAAACAGAGAGAAGGACCAAGGCAGCTATGGATAATCCATAAAGATGACCCTGAATTCTCACATCTTCCAAACCAGGCATGGCCACAAGGCCTTCTGCCAACGGAGAGGGAACTCTGGAGCCTCATGACATCAGGGATGCATATAGGGTGTCTCCAAAAAGGGATTGTTGCAAAGATACACAGATTTCCTCCTCTTATCTCCTTTCCTGGGCATTTTATGGAAAGAATGAGGGCATCAAACCTGAAAATGTTACTATTCAAATAAACGGATTATTTGGATCCATCTTTTATGACAATCATACATTGTGCGTAAATTTTAACAAACCTAATCATCTTACAGTGTGAGCCTTTGAGTTTACTGCAAAAATGCTAAAAAAGTCAAATTTTGCATAAACACAAATAATTCAGATTTTTACCAAATACACATGGTTTTGGTGAAAATATGAAGATACAGCTAAAAAAATTTCAGTAGACAATGATGCTTTAAGTTTAGAAGCTACTCTTATACTAGAATAACTCAACAGGATATGTTAGGACACTCTTATTACATATGCAATTGTAAACAATGGTTTGGCAAGAATAGAGATTTATGGTTTGGGCAGAATTATATTTTTAAGCACAGTTCTGACAGACATCTGTTTATTTTAGAGCATTTTTTCCTATTTTTAACAATTTAAATTTTCACAATTATGCAAAATGAGATTTTTAAGCACTCCCCCCCTGATTTTTATCTATTTAAATTTTTCACAATTGCATGAAATTATTTGGGGGAGGCAGAAAGAAGGGGTCAGACAGACATTGAGCTTCAAAAATGTAAAGCTTTATAACCATTAGCACTAAAATTGTCAACGTATGCAAAGCAAATATCCTTAAATAAAATTCAAATGGATTTTTTTTTGTCTTTTACTTTAGAGATCTGTATATTTCAATTATCCTGGAAATTTCTCATTGGTTTGTGTTCGTATGGTGAAATTAACATTTATAGACATTTACTGATGAAGATCTAATCTGTCCAAACCCAATTATATAGTGTGTGTAATGGGGTATACAAACCCCACACTGAGCCTGAAGGGGCAAAAATGCAATACTGGGCCCAGACAACCTCATCCCTGCAGGCCTGCCAAGCATGCTCCATCTGAAGGAGCAAGCTAAAAGAAGCTCAGAAGCCCAGGCATACAGTGTGGTGGACAGATTGCAGGGAAGAGGAATCCTTCCTTGAGAAGCCAGACAAAAGGGAACTCATGGAGGTGGATTAACTTCATGAGAAGCTCTTCAGTGAAGATGCTACTATGCCAATGGATATGTTGTAGGGGTGCAGCTACAATGCTGCAGCATCTTAAGTGTAGACCAGCCATAAGTCACCCCATGTTAATTCATCAGTAGTATTATTTACCCCTATTAACCTGATACTGAGAGACATTTCAACCTTTTCCATAACAGACTCTAAAGATTGAAAATCCTAAAATTTGGGGGGGGGGGGAAACCACAGGATTTCTTTTTCTACTTTAAATTTGAAGATTTAGCAGATAATCTAATATGCAAAAGATGGTGTTTACAAACCTATAAAATATATATGGTATGATACAGAACACTGTATTTATAGGTACTAATTCCCTTTTTACCTACACCAGCATAAATCAAGAAGTGCTAAAGTCAATAGAATTATGAGTGCAAAGAAGATCAGAGAATATAGGCCTGATTCTACTGCAGGGGTCAATAAGAGGACTGTGGGCCAAATCCGGACCACCAGACACTTTTGAATGAATCTCAAAATCTTATTTACCTTTTTAAAAGATATATTTTCTCTGGAGTTTGGACCCGATACCCTCATAAAAAAATAAGTGACTGCCTCTGCTTATTATTTGCATCATCTCTGCAAGACTGTGTTACTGTGAAGTGGGGAGGGGACCCCTATAATAACTTCAGAGCCATTAATTAGAAATAGTTTTGTCAAAGTGGACTTTGTTTACTGCCAGCATTGAAAATCACTGCTGATCACAGTCAAGAACAAAAATTATTCTCTGAGCTACTGAGAAGTATGTGCAAGCCAAAGTGACTTTACCTTCTAAAAAGGAAATATAAAGCCAACCCACTAATTTCTTATGCCAATATGTCAAGTGCTGCTTGATAAATAAACTGTTGAGAATGCAACTTTAACTAGACAGACAGGCAGGCAAATTTCAGTTGCTTCCAATAGTGACAGGTGCAAAGAGGCTTGAGGAAAGTGTGTTCATTATGGGCAAGGACTTAAAATTGTGGCTTAATTTAGGTCATTTATCATTCTCCTGAAAGCCCCTTTTGTACAACTGAATTCTGAAGTGTTTACTATTAGATCATCACAGCTGCTGCAGTATCACTCAAAGCAGATGTTTCACAGAAAGAAAGAGAACAGATAATTTTCACAGAAATGTAACTACGAGTCACTTTTTGGCAGTCCTACCAGAGAATGTAAATATACCATGCAGGTGCAACCATACACAATCATTTGTAGGAGATGCTCCTGGAGTAAGTGACAATCATGAGAGAACCCCTAAAGGATTTCACTCCTAATGGACTCAATCGTAACCACATGATGTGGACTCTGGCTTTCTAACTTATTTTCCATTTGAAACGAGTGGGTAATAAAATTACAAGGGATAATTATAGACCAGTCTCGGCTATCTGCTTTGCACTAAAAATAAGAGGCAACTGGAACTCCTTGATGTTGCAATGTTAGAATTATTCCCTATGTGATACTTGTGTCAACTGTATTTTCACCTCACAAGCTAACAAATACTTTGCACATTCCTTTGAGAGGAAAAGCAAACTTATTTTGCATGCAGCTCCCTGCTTCCAGTGTCCCAACAGCATTGTATTATTATGCAAAGATGCATGGAATTAGGAACTGGTGGAATGGAATTGAAGGGTATCCTACTGTTTCAATAACTGAACAGAAGTGCTAAAATTTGCCTGCTCTTTCTGATGGTTAGCAACAACAACAATTCTTTATAAAAAAAATCTTGTTCTTTTGCCAAGAACATGAATGTTTATTTCTGGGCAGGGAAAAAAATAAGGAATGATGAATTTTGCTGAAGTGTTTAGAAGACAGTTGTGGAAATGCCCGCTTAAAAACACTTGGGTTCCTCCAATGAGCAAACCCAATACAGGACAGTTTTGAAATCAGTTTAGCTTAATGGAAGAATTTCTTGCTCAATCATTACCTTATTTTTTTAAATAGAGATGAGGTACTTCATTAATGCACACAAGGGAACTTTTAGTACTCCCAGCAAGGTCCATATGAGCCTGTTATCACACAATACACTAGCATGAACTGGAATTTACACTCCTCTAGTGTGATTTAAGGCACTACATCGACAAACCCTTAGTATCTAGTGATCTTCTGATTAAAAATAAGCAGTGTATAATATCAGTAAAGTATATCTTAAATGGATTAAGAACTGGCTGACAGACCTCCAAATAAAGTGTCATTGGGGAATAATCATTGAATTGGAGAGGTTTCTAATGGGGATTCCACAATATATATATATAGTAGGTCAAGGATCAGCAACGTTGGCATGCGGGACCACAGGGTAAGCACCCTTAGCAGGCCCCGCTGCTTTATTTATCTGCTCTTTCGCCGACCGAGGCTCCCACTGGCCCCGGTCCAATGGGGGCTGCGGGAAGTGGTGGCCAGCACCATGCCACTTCCCGCAGCCCCTATTGGACCGGGATGGTGAACCGTGGCCAGTGAGAGCTGCGGTCGGTGAAACGCCAGGTAAATAAAGCAGCGGGACCCACTAAGGGTGCTTATCCTGCGGTCCCTCGTGCCAATATTGCCAATTCCTGTACTAGGTCAAACACTATTCAATGTTTGTGTCAATGATATGGAAGTAATTATCAATAATGCTTTTATATTATCTGTGGATGACACAAAGAATTATTAGAACAGATTAGTCTGGATTGCTTGGTATTGTGGGCCCATTCAAACAAAATGTGTTTTAATACAATCAAATGCAAAGCTATACACCTATGAGCAGGGAATACAGGGGGTGGAGGGTGGGAACTGTATCCCGGAAACAAGCAACTCTGAAAATGAGGTAGGGGTCATAGTAGATGAGCAATTGAACATTAAGTCCCAGTATGATGCTGTGACAAAAAGGGTTAATGCAATACTAGGATATATATAAAGGGGAGTAGGAGTAGGGAGGTGATTTTACTTCTGTATACACAATATTGGTAAGACTGATACTGGACTACTGCATCCAGTTCTGATATATTCATTTGATCCTTTTCCAAATGTGGCTCTTAGATGTCTGCATACTAATGCAAGAAGTATGGGGAATAAACAGGAAGAATTAGAAACACTAGTGAATAATCACAGCTATGACAGTTGGCATCACAGAGACTGGATGGGATAATACACAACTGGAATACTGGCACAGTAGAGTGCAGTTTGTTCAGGAAGGACAGGCAGGGAAAAAGGAGGCAGTGGTGCCTTATATCAAAGATGTATACACTTGCACTGACATTGAGATGGAAACAGGGAACAGAGACTTGTTGGAAGTCTCTGGGAAAAGGATAAAAAGGGTAAAAAATACCCTGTCATGACAGGGATCGACTACAGACCACCTAACCAGGAAGTGGTAGATGGGGCTTTTTTAAAAAAACAAAACAAAACACAAAAAACACCCCTAAAAATCATCCAAAGCACAGGACTTGGTGGCAATGGAGGACCTTCAACTACCCAGACATCTGTTGGGAAAACAACACAGCAGGGCATAGATTATCCAAGAAGATTTTAGAATGCATTGGAGACAATTTTTTTTATTTCAGAAGGTTGGGGAAAGCAACTAGGGGAGAGGCCGTTCTACATCTGATTTTGATCAATAGGGAGGAACTGGTTGATTATTTACAAGTGGAAGGCAGCTTAGGTGAAACTCATCATGAATGATGAGTTCATGATTCTAAGGAAGAGTAGAAAGGAAAAGAGCAGAATAAAACTAATGGATTTCAAGAAGACAGACTTTAGCAAATTCACGGAGTTGGCAAGTAAAATCCCATGGGAAGCAAGTTTAAGGGGAAAAATAGGTTGAGAGGGTTGGCAATTTTTTAAAGAGACATTATTAAGGAAAGATAGGAAGCATGGGAAAAAAGTGACCACCCTGGCTTATCCAGGAGATCTTCAATGAGCTGAAACTCAGAGAGAGTCCTACAAAAAGTGGAAGCTAGGTCAAATTATGAAGGATAAATATATTATATATATAAAATATAAGCATGTAGGGACAAAATTAGAATGGCCAAAGCACAAACTGACATTAAACTAGATGTTGCCATGTATGTCTCTAAGAACACATTCTAAAAATATATAAGAAGCTAGAGGAAGATCAAGGACAGGGTAGGATCATTATTCATTGTGTGGGTGTGGGTGTGTGTGAAATACCACCCAACAAAAATTGTGGAATTACCGGATTTGCTTCAGTGAAAGTGAGGTAAGATCTGAGGCTAAAATAGAGGACACGCAAGTTAAAAATTACTTAGACAAAAGTAGATGTCTTCAAGTTGGTAGGGCCTGATGTACTGTACATTCTTGAATGCTCAAGAGCTGACTGAGGAGATATTAGCCATTAGTGATTATCTTCAAAAACTCTGAGAAGATAGGAAAGATTCCAGAGGAGCAGAAGAGGGGAAGTATAGTGCCAATCTAGATCCAGGGAATTATAGACCAGTTAGTTTAACTTCAGTACACAGAAAAATAATGGACCAAATCAAGAAACCAATTTACAAATCACCTAGAAGATAAGTAACAGAGTCAATATGAATTTGTCAAAAACAAATCACATTAAAACAGCCCAATAACTTTGACAGATTAACAGCACTTGTGAATTGGGGGTGGGGGGGAAGAGAAATGGAAGATGTGGTATGTTGTGTCTCACCTTCTCATAAATAAATTAGGGATATATAGCCTAGATGGAGCTATTATAGATGGGTGCATAACTGGTTGGAAAATCATTGAGAGAGAGTAATTGTCAGTGACCCACAATCAAGATGGAAAGGCATATTGAATAGGGTCCAGCAGGTATCAGTCCTAGGTCTGGCTTTGTTCAATAGCTTCATAAATGAGTAAGATAATGGCATAGAGAGTACACGTATAAACTTTGTGGATGAAGATACCAAATGGGGAGGGATTGCAAGTGCTTTGAAAGATCGTTTTGAATTGTAATTCTATCTGGACAAACCAGGGAAATTATTTGAAGTAAACAGGATGAAATTCAATAAGGACAAATGCAATGTTCCTGCCTAAGTGGGGTACTATCAGTTGCACATGTACAAAATGGGAAATGATGCCCAGGAAGGAATACTGTGGAAAGAGTTCTGAGGGCTATAGTGGATCACAGGCTAAATGAGAGTCAACAACATAATACTGTTTTAAAAAAAGTAAACATGATTCTGGGAATGTATCAGCAGGTGTGTTGTAAGCCAGACATGAGAAGTGATTCTTCCACTTTACTCTGTTCTGATTAGGGCCCTACTGGGAATATTGTGTCCAGTTCTGTATACCACATTTCAGGAAAGATGTGGACAAATTGAAGAAAGTCTAGAGGAGAGCAACAAAAATGATTAAAGGTCTGAAAAACAAGACCTAGGTGGGAAGATTGAAGAAGATGGGTTTGTTTAGTAAGGAGCAGAGAAGACTGAGGGGGAACATGATAACAGTTTTCAAGTACATAAACTGTTATCAGAAGTAAGAGGCTGAAAAATTATTTACTTAACCTCTGAGGATCATACAAGAAGCAATGGGCTGAAAATGCAGGGAGCGAGATTTAGGCTGAACATTAGGAAAAACTTCCTAACTGTCAGGGTGGTTAAGCACTGGAATAAATTGCCTAGGGAGGTTGTGGAATCTCCAGCATTGGAGATTTTTAAGAGCAGGTTAGACAAACACCTGTCAGGAATAGTCTAGATAATACTTAGTCCTGCCTTGAGTGCTGGGGACTGGACTAGGTGACCTTTTGAAATTCCTTCCAGTCCTTTATTTGGAAAAAAAAATGTTGAAAACATATTTAAGTCTGGAGAAAATAAGTTACAAGGACAGAAGATATGCTTTAGCCAAACACATACAAAGTTATTGAGCTGAAGATTGGGGATAACTAGGTGAAGTATAGCAGCCTGTGAGATACAGGAAGGCCAGACTAAATGATCCAAAAGTCCTTTTCAGCCTTAAACTGTGTGAAACTATAGGGCCTAAAGATCAATAAAAATCCTAGATTCAAAAAAGATCTTTTCCAGACGTTGTACAGAGATTCCTCCCTACTCTGTCACCACTCTCTTCATATCAGGATTACTAAAGTCTCAAGTCAAATTTCTTAAAACAGGGAGGAAGTATTGCTGGCATTGTGCCCAGAAGCCTCTGAGCATTACCTATAGAGACATGCCTTTTTATCTGTCACAGACTTTTACCTCCCTCCAGTCTTTGTAGAGACTGACATCATCCACAGCCAAATCTAACAAGAAGTTTAAGTCTCTGATAAGCATGGTCCCTGCAGAAACTGTCACCTGAGGTTAAGGTATAGTGTTTACTCAAGTTCCTATAAAACCCTACCATATTTTAGAAATCATTCCTTGATTTTCTCAATCCTCAAGGAACAGTTTCTAAAAAAGCACTTCCATATGGCAGTAGGCTCAATGGGAGATTCAATTGGCCCAGGCCTTTCTCTCATGAATAGTGTAAAGATCCCAAGGTTATAATTACATTTTGAAGATGAAGGTGTGCACAGGCACTTTTCCTCTTTATGCCTAGGTATTCCCAGTTCAGGAAGTTCCACAAAAGTCAGAGTAAATTTTATTAGTTCAGGTTAAGCGTTTTCTGCTCATCAGAGATGAGCCTCAATTTTCATTTAAAGGGTCAGCTGGAAACAAATACATTGTGGAAATCTGAGACAGTAATTTCTCAAAAATCCTTGAGATGTTTCTTTATCATCCACAACAGAAGAGCTAGGATCTAAGTCTGTGTCTACAGTTGGACGTCACGAGCTGTTCTGGTGGCTACTTATGAATCTTAACTTTTCTAATGTAAGCAAGGCCCGAACCAAGGCCTGAACCCTTTTGCCTTCTCAAAAGGAGACCACCTTATTGTTTACTAGTAATATTTCATTTATGGGCCAAGACAAAGACCCCCAGGCATACTCTGGCAAGGAGCTCTGAGTCACTGACTTCAAAACCATTTGCACAGAGTCTTAAGGAAGTGAATCACACAGTATACAAAAAAATTAACATTTATAATCATGCATTCGATGGAAATAGCAAATGCAGTAAAATTTTGCAGCCTTTTTTTAAAAAAAGGAGGTTCCAGTAAAGGAATATCACATAATCTGTGGGCAGCAAGAAGTTACCACTGTCATCTCACATTCTGAATTAATGAGCTACAAGAAATTTCCATCTTGTCAGCGCAGATTCCAGAAATGATCAGACAAGTGCAAGGCCCTGGCACCTGTTATGAGTAAATAGTTGAAAAACACATGGAAGGGTAGGAGGTACCCCATCATCATTTGCTAAACCACCCTCCTACCTTCTTTACAGCACAATGGAGGAAATCTTGGTTCCACTGATGTCAGTGGAAGTTTTGTCATTGACTTCAACAGGTCCAGGATTCCCCTTCTCTCCAATATGTGCACTGAGGACTACATACTGTTCCCACTTTATATATCAGTGGATTTAATCCAGATTCTGACTGGATTGTTTTCAGGACAGTCCCCTTCTTGGTTTTATCCACCAAGTTTGTTCAGAAGACAGGCATATGATGTCAAATGGTAGAAATATTAATTTCATCTTTCTCCCTGCTGAAGTACACAAAATATAAGGAAGCCCAGGAAAAATGGTTCTCCCAGTATGTTGTGATAACTGGTATTTGTCAGTCACTTTTTAGACAAGTTCTTTGTTCCATACAAGACTCTCAGGTGAAAGTGAAAAGGAAATCCAAGGAAATTCACCAGTGAGTACTGCTCCTGGATGATTTTTATAGACCGCTTCATGATCTTCAAAGGTGGGTCCTTTTCTATTTATATTATACCGCAGCATTCTGACAATCTAGAATAGAATCTCATTTGTCTAAAATTTTATTTTATAGCTTTTTTATTATGTATCATAGAAATAAATAATAATGCTTTATGTATTTATAATAATGATAGACAGCTAGCCTAAGCCATGACCTGTGTTGCTGCGGCCACACCTTTTTTTTCTCGTGCGCTAGATCAAGCGGAGCTAGTGAATCGGTCCACTTCTGTTGGGAAGCACTCTGCCAGCCGCTGCGTGGCCATATCCTTAGGTACCTTAGCACATTCCAGCAAAGAATCTTAAGGAACTTTTTGATAATTAAACCTCACAATTTGCCCAGGTATATTGTAACCATTTTCTAAATGGGCAAACTAAGCCAGAGGGCAAGGCTAAGGACCGGCTTCTGATTTCATTAGATTATATACCTTTGGAACAGAATGGTTCCATCTACCCATATGTTTGTATAGCACCTAGCTCATTGTGTTAATTATTACTTATAGTGTGGAATTACGCAGTGTAAAACAAAAAGTAACTCCACTTAAAGCAGTGGAGTTTGGCAAGCAGAGGTAAAAGATCAGAACCATGCTGTAAGTGACTTGCTGAAGGTCACACCTCAGGTCACGGTGACACAGCTGGATAGAGAAACTAGAAATTCTTACTCACTTCCTGGCTTTAACCACCAGATAATGCTGCACATCATCTGTGCAATACAATGCAGCATGTGAAAATTTGTATTACTGGTACAGAACTAGTGAGCACAAGGGTCAAAATATTGAATAGCTATATGTCATTCCATTCAGGGTCAGTAGTGGTTATCTCACATTTTCAGAAAAAAGTATACCTTTAGCTTAATCTAGCACAGATTATTTAAACAGATGTTTCTCAGCGAGGAGTTGGTGGGGGAAAGACATGGAACAAAGTCATTTAGAAATTAATACCTTCACCCTCAAGCTGATTTTACTCTAGTTTATGAAAATGAATCTCAGAACAATAAATGAAAAAAAAGCCATTGTACTTCCTCTTGACATAGAAGTAGCAGTTCATGGCATTTCTATTCTTATGTTTCTAAAATTTAGGGAAAACAATTTTCTAGTCATAAAGTCAGCTTTTGTATGTTGTAGTTAATGCCATCCTACTGCGTGTACATCATAAAAAAGTAGTACAGAACTTCCAGAATAAGCAAGCACCAATAGAGGAAGCAATGAAAGACCTTGCCTCTAGGCTCCATTGGGCATTTTTAGCTCTGAGCAAGACTGAAAAATGAACTCTTGCTTCGCATTGGATAAATTGCTGTATCTTATGCAGTCAGTGATTCTGGTTACCTTGATAAGGAAGCCTAAATTTTAAATAGATGCAATCACTGGGGAATGGGGAGGAAGGGGCTTAACATTTTTTGCTTGAAAGATTCTTCCAACGTTTTGCATGTCCCACATCAGCAGGGGTGCCTCATGCCATCTGGTTAATGGCGTAGCAAAGAAAACCATGACATGACATCTGGAGGATATTAAATGATTTTCAATAGCACATGTAACATAACTAATATCTTAAAAGATCTACAAATCATCTCAGATACCTCATACTGGGACACTTAAATGTTGATGTTTGTGCACTGGATGCAAGAAACGGTGGTAAGATTTTAGGGCTATTTCTAGGGTACTAGTATGCGAACAGCTCATTTTATTGCTCATGTTAACTAACATTTGTCTAGTGTTGTAAAAGTAAACTGACTGAAGGTAGAACAACAGAAAACACATTTCTTTATCTGAACCTGCTTGCACAGATGTTGTGTCCATAGTCTTTACATATTCCTCTATGGAAAAAAAATGGATTGTCACTTGTAGACTGGAAGGGCTGTGACTTAGTTACTACCTACCTGGGCTGAAGCTGAAACCAATTATTTGTACAGACCAAAATTGTTCCACATGCTTTACAGACCAAAAAAAGTACAATCATCTTTTACTCTGGGATCGCACATAACTGGGTTTCAATAAAGCTTACTGAGTGGTATCCAAATGCTACTTTTTCCACCTTCAGCATGTCTGCAGAAGATTAACCTGTTCTTGGATCATGAGAGCTAAAAACCCTTTCCTGAATTTCAAAAAGGAAAGCTAAAAATCATTGTTCTAATCAAGTTTTAAAATGATACATTTTGATCAAAAAGAGTCAGTTGTGTGCTGCTGCCCAGAAGCCAGCGTGTGGATAAACTGGCAGAAGGCAATGTGATAAATTTAATTGCTGAATGAAATGACAGGAAGACTAGCATTGACAGAATGGCTAAATATAAAACAATTGTTGGCTTTTACAGGAATGTTTAACAGGAAGACAAACATGAATGTATCCGTAGCTATTTATGATGGAGGTGCAAGTCATGGCTCCATGCTTCAGGCTGAATTGATGTATTTAAAGGAAAACAACCCATAAGTATCACTAGCTGAGGATGAACTACACTGGATGTACAACAGTACAGAACAAAATAAACTGATGCTTACCCCCTTTCTCAGTGCAAGTTTGTATCTCTCAGCATCCAGATACTGAAAGCTCATTTGGGAAAAACTAAGTCTAAGATTAACCAAAAGGGATTGTGAAGTCATCAGGAGCTTCTTTCTAAGGAACAAAGGGACAAATTCTACTGTCCACAATAACTCCTCTGACTGAATTATTACAGATCTATGCCTGTTTAAGTGAAAGCAGAATAGGGCCCAATGTCATACCTCCCCGAGTGAAGAACTGACTGGGCTATTTCCACACATACAAATGAGGCTCTTCCACCATTAAGATGAGGAATTTGTGCCTTACAAAAAGAGCCAACAAGTGCTGCTCTTTACACTGGCTCAAATCTAGAGTAACTATTGAAGTCAGGGGAATTACTCCAATTTATACCAGTGTGAGCAGGATTTAGTCATTGGTAAAGAGGAGCTAAAGATGTTCTTTCATTTCAGTAAGATTCCATTACCGAATGAGAAGTCAGCACTGACATCCTAGGTAGTACTGTCTAGTACATTTTGATGTGTCCAAGGACATATATATGAAAAGCAATGCATTCTGGAAGGGGGTGATGTCTAAAGAACACCAATATGTTAGGTACGAACTGGTGTGTGGAGAATCTGCTGGCGTGAATTAAAGGTTCCCTAGTGCACATCATTATACTTTTGTGGGGTGCATATTTATCTTATTTCCATGCATATTACTTTCTTATTAAAGATTGTTTTACTATTTTAGAAATACTGCATAATAAAGCATGGTGCCTTCATCCCAAGGATTTGAGGTTTCCGAGTTATTTACGAAGCGAGTTAAAGTCTATAAATGAGAATTTCAGTATGAAAAAAACCTTGAGACTGTCATAGTATGACTGCTGATCAAAATAACACAGACAATATTTTAATCATAATTTTTTTTCCTTTGAGCATTCAGAATTCTTTGTATGAAAAAGGACTTTCTGACCTTGGCCTCTGATTCCCTTTCAAAACATCCTACTTATGACCCCTTGTCTTATCTATCTTCAGAAAAAGATAGCACTGCCAATAATTTCCATCAAGCAAGGTTCTGAATATTTCAATATGGTCTTTTCCTTAACTTTTTCCCCTCCAAGTGTACATTTTCCCCAGTGTACATATAATTTTATTAACTGGACTGTAAAGCTCTTAATTGCTGATTCTGTGAAAAGCCTTATGGTCTGTTTAATGCCATTTTGTATGCCTTGGGACACCTAGTAACATAGTCAGAAAAAGACAGCAAGATGTTCTTGAAGTATAATACAAAGTGCTGACAATATTCAGAGTACGTCTGGAAGTATCAACAGAACTCTGAAAGTAAGGATAGAAATTGTTATCAGAACAATGATGTTTTTGTTTTTTATTTTTATTGTTTAAAGCTGAGAAAAGAGCTCTTCTATAAAACTATCTGAACTACTTCATTTACTATTTAGTTTTGAGTATGTTATGGACTCAATATGCAACATCGTTCTTAAAGTTGTTCATAATTTCTTTATGTTGAAGTCAACACCCAGCAGAGTTTAAAGACATAAAATACTTTAAATCTTGACATTTATTCAGGACTCCCAGTGTTCTCCTTCCAAAAGGAACTTAAGCATTTATTACCTAAAGGTCAACATGATTGGGTGAAGAGGTGAAGGCCCATAAATAGGAACATCAATTAAGATTTTAATGTTTTTATGCATGCTCAGATGAATTAAATATTCCAAAAGTTTACTAAATAGGAGGCAATAAATAGTGTAGTCTTTAATCTCAAAGTGGCAACTTGAGGTAATCCCAAGGTGGGGGTTTTGTTTTGTTTTTACAAATATCATCAAGTGTTCTAAATCTATTTAGATTCAGTGGATACATACTGATCATCTAACCACACATTTGGATACATAAATCAGGTAAGATACTCAAGTTGATAAAACACTAAAAATATTGCTAAATTTTCACTACACGAAGCAAAAATAGATCTCATAGCTTTGCATAAAAACCTTTGAGTCCTGTACTGTATTATACTACCAAGTACATCAGCACATTGACCAACTTCTGCGCTGTGAGAGTATTATGTTGTCTTCAGCTACACTTTGTCATACTGTTAATCACAGAGTGGTGGACCCCGCTATTTAATTTTACAAATATACAGAATGGGCTCCTTCAGAATTGCTTTGTTTTGTTAAATATTATGCAAATCTCTATTGAAAAATGGGCATAGACGAAATGAGACATTTTAAATTTAAAATGTAAATTTAGGCTCTTGAGCTTCTCCTGCACAAGCTGATAAAAATCACGGTGCCCTGAAATATAGTAGTGGAGATTTGTTTTCCCTTAATTTCTACTATACTTTCTTCTTTTACCTCTTCACTCTTTCTATAGCTACATTTTGGTAATTCCTCCTCCTTCCCTCTCCCTCTGTCGGTAGGGGTCCCAGACTGCTCTGTTGTTGGCTTGCTCCTATTTCTACGTCTTTGCCAGGTATTCACATCCTCTCACCTGGCTTTAATCAGTCACCATATGGATGATTCTCAAATCTGCACATCCATTCCTGACGCTCATTCCTTCATCCAGTTCCACATTTCAGCCCATCTCTCTGACATCTCCTCTCCCTCTGGAAGTTCCAGCATCAATCCAAGCTTAAACATAACCCCAAAACACATCCATTCTTCCTATGTAGTCAATGGTGACAAAACAGTCAACTCAGGACCATAGTTTGGGTGCTAGTTTTGACTTCTTCCTCTCTCTTGCCCATCATACCCAGGTTGCTTCCACATCTCAACAGATCTAAGATCTGACCTTTGTCTTCTGAGGAGATAGCAAAATCTCTCACCCATGTCCTCACTTCCTCTTCTGAATAATACAACCTCTTCTCGCCTCCTTGACACCGATGTTAGGCCCTTCCGTTCATACAACATTCAGTTGTAACCTGCTTAACTTCAATTGAAACATCTTTTCTCCAGTTTAAAAAAAAAGTGAGGAAATAAAAATTTCATTCCATTAAGTACTTTTTACTCACCAAAGCGTTTCTCTAACACAATATAATTGTGTTCCAGACAGCAAATTTCAGCAGTTGATATACACAAAAAGGATGATGCTGGGAAGACCTGACTGTTCTCAACACTACTTTGAGGTAAGGGAGTAAGACAAAACTAACTTCTACCATCAAGAACTTTAATCACAAAATGTCAGCAAGATGCATGAAGCTGTATATATGTACTCAACTGGGAACATTCCTTAGATATCTGAGTCAGTGTTGGACAAATGTACCCCAGTCTCATGAAACAGACATGGATTATGTGAGGATTTGGGAATCTTTCTATACAGTTTATTAGCTATATGAGACTATGAACTCTCTGTATTTACATCAGGCTGTAAACTTCATTTTGAATATGCAGCTCATTGCCTGTTTGCCTCCATGTTGGGCTGAAGCCCAAAAATAAAGATATACAACTGACCATAGAGGATAGCTGACTAAGTACCTAATCATTGGAAATCTATTCATTCTAGACAAGAGACTGGCCCCTGAAGGAGGACTGGTTTAGCAAGGAAAAGTTACCTTGGTAACAGTCATCTGGCCATGGTTTGTGCTCAGGTGTGGAAGCTGAGAAGGGTGTCAACAGACATAAGGGGCTGAAAGTTTGAAAAAGGCAGAAGTTGGGCTGCTCAAGGGCCATTTTTCTCCAAGCATGAGGGAGAAACAGCCCATTCTGTGGCAGCCCTCGAGTCATGCACTGAAGCCAAAATGACCTTGGACAACCTAAGGGACTCTGAAACAGCCTAAAGAATGCCCTGAAGTTGAGAGGGATGTGCACGTAGTGTTTATTGCTTTATAGGATATATGCTTTACATTAAGTAAAAGAGCATAAATGTGTTAGATCCTATGCAAAACGTGTGTTAACTTTTTCACAACTACTGTGTATGACTGAGAGCTTCATACACCTTTGCAGAGGAGTTTTGAGAGACAGTATGTTTAAGTACCAAACTGAAACTGAGGCCCACTGATGCACCCAGAGGGGTAACCGTTAGGCAGATAGACAGTGGGTTCCAGCTCTCAGAAGGGGATGCCAGATAGAAGGTTGGTGCCCAGAGTGTGCACTCTGGGACCCTGAGATTGGGGCAGTGCCTGAACTCCATTCATGCTTGCAGGACTTAAAATACCAGGGGAAATCCAGACACATAGAAGCTTGGATTCCCTGCGCAGCAGGCCTAGGAAACTGCCAGGTGGGGATGCTTATTAGAATCTATATAGATGGCTCTAGAATCTGGCCTGTTTCAACAGGACTTCTGCTATAGCTCCACATTTTAGTAATAACAATTTACCTCTCTTCTCTATGAAGAATGGAGTAGTTTGACTGTATTTTTGACATAATGTCCAATTTACAGAGATCAACATTTGGACTCTCTCCTAAACTATTAGTAGTTGAGCATATCATTAGAAATTGCAGTAAGATCTTACATTGATCAGTTGCCTCCATTTCAGACTGTATCAGCGATCACTATAGTTTAAGTGGCTTAAAATCACATTTCGTTTAGGTTACAAACACAATGAAGGCTAAAAAGAAAACACCTTGAGTCATCCTGGACCTCTCAAAGGAGTAATCCCTATTTAATCTTGAAATGGAATAGAAGTTGGCAATGAAAAAAAAAGTTCCTCCATTTGCCATAAACAAATGAGTTATTTGAGGGGAGCCCTTGACTTTTCTAAAATGTATCTTAATGACATGAAGAAACCCCATTCGTAGATCAACCCAGACTCTCAAATTAGTAGTTGATTTAGTCATTAAAAGACTGTTGTATTTAGAATCTTTTGTACTATTACTAGACATTATGTTTTTGTGAGCGAATGATGGGCCTTTAAGGGAAGTTTGTGTTTTCTATAGTAAAGCCATCTTTGCTGAGGAGCTATCAATCCAAATGTGGATTTCAAGGAGTGGGTTAGCTGTTGTGAGGAAACAGGAGAATATAAATCTTCATGGATATAAGCTGCACTGTCAGATCCATCACTCTACAAATTAACATCCACGTAGTCCTGCTGAATGGAATAATCAATTTCTACCTCCAAAATTCTTCAGCCCAGAGGCTTAGCAACTATACTTGTTTCTGCATTTGTCTGTCTAAGAGTTGGAACAGAATCAGTTACTAGGACTAGTTTAAGGACTTGTACCTTTCCCTCTAATTCTGTTATTAACTGCTATCTTTCTCCTCCTCCATCCTTGTCCTGTTCCTTCTCTCCCATTCAACACCTCTGAATTTAACTAGTATACTGCCTGATGGAAGACCAAATTAAAAAAAAAAAAGACACACAAAACTAGACATCTTCAAAGAAGCATCACACTAGCATACCACTGCTATATCAACTGTATAACACACAGCCATGTTCTTATCTAATATAGTATTGATAATCACAAACTGGAAACAGAAGTCAGGAGACAAAGCACGGTATAAATCGAAGGACGAATGTCTTTATAATCAATGGGTCAGAAAAGAAAATGAAACCTTTATTCTTCAGAATCTGACTGCCTATTTCACTGTACAAAATACCAAAGAAGTGCAAGAACAATACGATTTTTGAGAACTTGAGAAACTAAGAAATTTTCCACAAAAATAAGCCAGGAAGAAAAGCTCTTCAACTTTTGGAAACAAGAGATGACAGAAAGAGCCTGGGGACATATGAAAGCCTGTCACCACATCACATGAACAATACAAAATGGACACATGGTGCACCCCCCTCATATTCCCTTGGGCACAGATGCTGTGTTAGCATTGGCAACTCTTGTATACCTTGTCATGCCAATAAAGTTACTGAAAGCGGAATTGAGATTAAACCCTCTGCTAAGGAAGATAGACTAATTAGACTTCTTTTTTGCACCTGCCATTACCAGATTCTGGTTCTGAGATAGCTTCTACTATCAACATTTCCACGTGAATGGGAGGACTCTTAAAACTTTCCTGCTCAAGCTGTTGTATGTCTTCCAATCATCCTTGCCTTTGCTCATCAGGTGCTTGCTGCCTGTTACCCTGGGTACTTAGAATAATCCACTGGAATCCACTGGAATTGTGATTTATTTCACTCATTTTTGGCTATCCCTCAGGCGCTATCATCTGTCCCCACTCTATCGATTTCTTTTCTGGAGCTAACCAGCATTTCCCTTCTGCATCAGGATAAAGCTGACACTCCTCATTTGCTCAGACTGTAGACATATCTGAATACAAATAGGTTTAAAATGTATGAGCTTGATTCTGGCCAAAGTTTTCAAAAGTCACTGTAAATTCAGCATGATGTTGGGTGCCCAACTTGAGGCACCTTAAAGGCTTCTGATTTTCAGAAAGTACAGAGACTACTGCCTCTGAGAATCAGTCCCCCTTTAAGGTGTCCTAGGATAGACATCCAAACAATTCAGTTCTAAATTAATTTGACCTAAATTGCTGCTAAACAATAATATACTACCAAGCTCGTACATAATACTTTTCACCAGTAGATCTCAAAATGCTTTACAAAGGAGGTCAGTATCTTTACCCCCATTTTACCAATGGGAAAACTGAGGCACAGAGAGTTGAAGTGACTTGCCCAAAGTCTCCTGGCAGGTCAGTGTAAGAGCCAAGAATAGAACTGAGTCCCAGTGCAGTGCTCTGTTCACTAAAGCACTCTGCCTCCAAGACAGAATTATCTAGATCAGGCTCTTATAGCATGAGGATTTCACCGTAGTTCATTCCCTGCCAATGAAGTATACATTTTTTCAGTGCTTAGTCCAGTTTAGTTTGAAATAACAGAAGCGATAGGACCTCCAGCACAGGAGAACACTGTTTCATTATCTCTAGGATCTCCCTATAAAGACAATTTTTCTGCTAGAGTATATTTTCCCTTTGTTTTACTTTCTGCACAGCATTTTATTTTTCAGTTTTTATTTGTCAATTTATCAGATGGTTTTCAACACAATCTGGATCTTAGATTATGATATTTTACTTGTCCTACTTTATCTTACATTCAGCCTATGGACAAAAAACAACACAAAATATCTAAGAAAAGAACAAAGTTGGAATATTTGCTTTTTGCTTGACTCTTGTGACCCACATCTGGGGAAAAACAAACAATTCATCTGTCACACAATAGATCTCTGTGTAGCTGTTGGGAGTGTTCTATTTTTGTCCCTACCTGTGACCTTTTCTGGGTTTCACAGATACTTAAACCACTCCCCTTCGCACCATACATAGGAGAAAGCTTTTGTAATAGCTGTGTGAGTCTTTTCTTTAAAGAACAAAAACATCATAGACTCAGTTTCAAAACTGAATTCCTAATATTAACAATACCTTCTTGACAAATTGACTAAACGTGTAAACACAGAGCTGTGCGCGATATCTGTAAGCTTTTGTGGGTCACAGTAAACTTAGACCTAAAAAGAAGAAGGATCTCACAATGAAGTCCTATTGCATGGTATAGTTCATACCATGTATCAAGAATCTATACATATGCATGTTAACCATTTGCACACCGGTGCCCTTCCTATGGGTATATTTCTTTGTATTTTATGATACATTGCTCTTTGGTTGTGCCTCAACTACAATCATTCAGAGCTTCCCAACAGTGCATTTGCTAGGTGCCAAACTCCAACTAGTCACACAGCATGGTTGTTTCGCAAGACCATTATAGTGTGTGGAAATTGATATTTTACTGCAGACATTGCCTGCCTTAATGTGCTCTTTTGAGAAAAGACTCCAAGATCAGAATGTAACTAGAAATAAAATTTGGGTGTAGAATAGGAGGACTTAAGGACATGATGGGCCTAATTCAACATCCAGTGAAGTCAAAGTGGATCAAAGCTCAAAGATGAAGTCTCATTTTTAGCAGTCACATATTGGATGCTCTTTAATTTGAAGATGGAATGGGGCTAGTGTATGTTTTATTTCATGAGGAGGGTGGCGTTAAAGTTTATGGTTAATAATATATACTGTTTACCTGAGAAACCACAATTGTTCAGGTAAGTGAATGTGATTTTAGATTGTGCCTTCAGAAAAAACATATTATGTATCTGCTTTTGTCATAAGTATAAAGTAGCCTAGAATTACTGTTTACCTGTAAGGGGTTAAGCTAAAGGTAACCTGACAGGTGGACAACTGACCAATGAGAAATTCCTCAGGAGACAAAGGATTTTGAGTTTCAGTTTCTCTCTGGGTCTCTTCTCTGTTCAACTCAGCTATGGGATGAACCACACCTATTTCTTTCACTGTAACTATAGCTTTCTAGCAAGTAAGGTAGTCAGTAAGATTACCTTCTTTTTATCACTTGGAGGGTTCTCAGTGGTGAGTGTTGGCTGGGTGCTTCTTGATATTGTAAGCTTCAGCAGAGATATCAACAGTGGGAGAAAGTTGCCTCGGGGGAGAGGTTTGGGTTCTTGATTCTTCATTGATTATTGTAGACGCTGTTCTATTGATGATTATAAGGGATTTATTCCTTTCTTTTTTTCTTTTATTAAAATGTTTCTTTTAAGAATCTGATTGCTTGTTTTCCGTTGTGTGAGATCCTGGTTTTGGATCGGGCACGTCTCATAGGATCATGTGAGGCTTTTCTCTCAAGCTTCCCAGGGAGGGAATAAGTTTGGGGGTTTTGTGGAAAGAGAAAGAGGGGCTTCAAGTGGCCCATGTCCAATAGTTTTTGAGACATTCTCACTTAATGGTGGCAGCATACTGAGTCCAGACATAGAAGAAGTTGTGTTCTGGGGAAAAACATTTTAACCCAAGCTGGTAAAATAAGCTTAGGGGGGTTATTTCTTTTTTCATGCAGGTCCCCACATCTGTACCCTAGAGTTCAGAGTGGGGAGGCAATCCTGACAGCAATAAGCATTTGCAGAGACCACACATGATTCATCTCTGCTATCCTGCATGTATACCAAGAGCCCCGAACATTCCTACCAAATGGACTGAAATCTGACTTAAAGAACAAAATGTGTAAAAGGAATTTATTCACATTTCTTCCCCAGGAGTCCTACTTAGAGACAGGCAAACTCTTTCCAACTAAATAAGTTCTGATCCATAGCCCAAAACTCATAATGAATGTGACCAGAATCTTTGTCATTAAAAAAAATAATTCACAATTTTCATTTTTTTGCACCTCCTAATAATGAGTGGAAGTTAATACCACGAGCAAGACAATTCCAATTCTTGCTCTATCCCCTCACAAGAGGCATAGTATTACAAGTCTCCTGTAAGAGAATGTTCTTATATCACTACTGGATTTCTAGACCAAAAAGGTTTGAATAAGTCTGTGAACTTTTGGATGTCTCTTACCTGAGCTGAATCTCTGGATATTTTGAGGTTAGCCCATCAATACACTTTTATTTATTACTGTTCTAACTATCTAACACTAGAAAGGCATGGCACATTAGTTTACATTTTTTACTATACCCTGCAAAAATGCCACTTACATAACTAAGCTACCTTAGTTGTAATGCCTTGATATTATAGAATATGTTTTGTGCCCTTCAAGTATAAAAATGGCCAAATGTTTCCCCTGAATTCATAACTGTGGGAGAATTTAGTCTGAGGTGGAGATATTTTCTGACACTTTTCAGCAAAGGACAGGATGGGTGTTTTTAATATAGCTCAGAAAATAGGAAGTTATACAGGAAATGCTGGCATAGCCTTAATTATGGGCTAGCTCAATAATGGCGCCACCATAAGAGTATGTGCTAAAACTTTTTTGGACAAGGACTATCATTAAAAAACTTGTTTTTTAAAAGTTTTATGCTGTTAGCAGTAACGAGCAGCTTTTTCACCAGCTATTTTGTTACTTTTGTCAAAGGCATATATACATACCATCAGGTGGCTGTCAAAACTGCTCAGATGCATTTTTGTTTGCTTCAAAAAGTCATTTCTTGATAACAGTCTTTTTCATAACTGCACCATTAAGTTGTAATACTGGAGGCTTCTCACTGGAGATTTTTCTTCTGGATGCACAGCTACACAAAGAAACCATGGTGTGCTGCTCTCTCAAATTTGGAGCTGAGCATTCTCTCTCTCTCTTTTTTTTTTTAAACAACAACAAAACACACATGCCCAGGTTGTCCTCAAATTTGCCTGAACAAGGACACACGTGTAGAGCTTACCATATGTCCTCAAGAACGAGTGGTAGATCCAAGGACATTTTATGCTCTTGGATCCCCAGAAATTCATCATCACTGTTGTCATACATCTTATTGCTTCAGGGAAAAGCAGAGCCCACTCTTCTTGAAAGACTTTTTGTTGTCATTGTTCTTAATTTAATACATGCTGATCACGGGGGAGAAATGTCCTCACACTACTAGGTTATATTTTCCTTGGCTATTACTCAGTTCAGGTGTTCCCCCCACCCCCTTTTGTCTCCCTTCCCTTCCTCTTGGCTCAAATGCAAGAAGCTACAAATCAGTAAAAACAAAGCCTGGTCAATAAGCCTATATCACTAATCTCCATTCTTTCTGAAATGCTAGTTAATAGAATTGAATGATTACTTTAGCCTAACATATATCACTACCACTTCCTTTTCTGAATACTACCCTCCTAGTTAGCCAGTTGGTAACTAGTTACCATGGCCTAATTAATAAGTATAGCTGAAGCCATGCAGCATGGGGTCACTGGCTGTTCTAGGGAGTGGCACACAAATATCTATTTGCCTTTTATGTACTAATTAGGGGAGGTTAGACAGTGCCCCTCAGTGTTCCGCTGTGGCGGCCAGGAGATTTAGCTAAAAGGCCCCGTTCTGCAACTGGACATGTGCACTGCACAGCTTAAATCCCTGGACAGTTGTCCCCCCACCCCAACTGTAGATACTTGAGCTGAAAGCTCTAACCTGTTAACGGCACATACAGAATTTCATAGGATTACATTTTTTCTATTTATCTGGAATAAGGCAATAGCTTCAGCTGCCTCAATCCAAGAACCATTTACTGAGTGGAGCCACAGTTAATCTTTACAAGAATGCATTTGTAACAAACAAAAGGAATTCAGAACAGGTACCCCCAGACAGATGTTTTTAGAAGCATTGCTTGCACAACATTTTGAAAAATGTGAAGTGCCACATGAGTAAGAAAGTTTGTTAGTTTTATTTTGTCTATCCCAATTAAATTTTGGGAGAGCTTGTTATTTTCTCACCCAGCTAAACATTATGACTTTAAGCTGCCATCTTTTTATTGAAAAAGGGAGGGTGAACAAGATAGCAGCACAGCCAGATTCAAATAAAAAAAATCTAGGATCTCCCACAAAACATCCTAGCCACAATGTCCTAGGTTTAAGAGGCAGCTTTCCCCCACACCTGCCCCAGACTGTACCTTCATGCCAACTGGAAAGGTACGAAACGTTCAAAAATTATATGTTTTTGTAGAAGCAGAAAAGC
This sequence comes from Dermatemys mawii, assembly GCA_007922305.1. Taxonomy (NCBI): domain Eukaryota; kingdom Metazoa; phylum Chordata; order Testudines; family Dermatemydidae; genus Dermatemys; species Dermatemys mawii. The sequence goes on from ML677351.1 coordinate 17,738,238, forward strand.
CAATTGTCAATGCTTTCTTCAAAAGAAGTGTGTGTAGCAACCAAATTTACAATATACCCAGCCAATACAGAACTTACCTCAGCTTCCAAAGCCTCTTGTATTCCACACCACTGGATCCTGGAGCATGGGTAGTAAAGGTGCAATAACATCCCAAGCCTAAAGCAATTGGAAATTTTGGTACTATTCCCTAAATAGGCCCATGGCTAAAGCAGACCAGCAGTAGTCATCTTTCCCAGACAGAACTTTCCTCTCACATGTTTATTCTCAGGAGTTTGTATTAAATTGTTTATAACAATACTCAGAAAGCTTTCAAACAAATAAACCAAAATCCCCTAACCTGCTGATGCTGCTACAACACCTCCTTCCTAGAAAACTAGTGTCTGTAATCAGTGTTGCCTGCTGCAAGTGTATAACTCTGCTTCATTAGTGCAAACATTTCCACCCGTGAAAGTTGGGAACCTGAATAGCCAACTAACTTCTTGTGAAAGCTAACCCAGGAAGTATGCCTTCATCCTTTCTCAGGATTAGATTCACAAGAGGACTTAGGTCCTAAATGACATTTTAAGTGGCAGAATCCCAGAATAAGGCCTCTGTAAAAATCACAAGACCCCCATCCAGCTGCCAACAAACCCTGTAGGTGCCTAAACTTTCATAATTCCTAAATTTTTGCAGTAAAATTTCCCTAGGTGCCTATGTTTTTGCCTCTGTGGATACACACTGCTGCCTTACTCTAGGCTTTCAGACAGCCAAGTGCCAGAGCAAATGCAAAAACTACGGGAAGATAGGAATTCCTCTGCCTAAATTGCCTAAGGGTCCCAGTATGTTATGCCTACAAATCAGGCCTCTGTAGGCACACACACACCACTGTTGCACAACCTTCTCTCTCAGAGTCTAGCCTAATGCAGGGGTGGGCAAACTACTTTTAACTTTTAGCCTAGTGCAGTGGTGGGCAAAATATGGCCTACGGGCCACATCCCAACTGTGGGACCATCCTACTCGGCCCCAGAACTCCCAGCCGGAAGGGCTACCCCTGGTCCCTCCTCTGCTGTTCCCCTGCAGCCACACCGCCACACGGGCAGCGCTCTGGGTGGTGGGGCTGTGTGCTCCTGCAGGGCAGCATGTCTAGCTCTGGCTGGGCCATGCAGCTGCCAGACACGCTGCTGTGAGCAGCACGATAAGGAGGTCGGGGTCGAGAGGTTGGATAAGGGGCAGGGAGTCCCGAGGGGCAGTCAGGGGCAGTCTGTGCTCAAGGGGCAGTCTGTGCTCACCTTATTGCCAAAGAAGGGGGATCGCCGCGATCTTCGGAATTGACGTCCCATCTTGCTCCTCAGCACGGACTACAAGGTCATGGCAAAAGCTATCTCGCTGTGGCTGAAGTCCGTGCTGGAGGACACGGTCCATCCCGACCAGACCTACATGGTCCCGGGCCATACCATCTTTGATAACTTATATTTGGACCAGGATCTTTTAGAGCTAGGGCATAGGGATGGTCTGTCATTCGCTCTCCTGTCCCTGGACCAGGAGAAGACATTAGACAGGATGGACCATGGGTATTTCCTAGGCATCTGCGGGCATTCGGCTTCCGTCCCCAGTTTGTGGGTTTTTGCCAGGTGCTATACGCTGATGCGGAGTGTTTGGTCAGGCTCAACTGGACCCTGACCGAGCCAGTCAACTTCAGGCGGGGAGTACGGCAGTGGTGCCCCCTCTCGGGCCAGCTGTACGTTCTGGCGATTGAGCCCTTCCTCTGTTTCCTCTGCCAGAGGTTGACGGGGTTGGTGCTCTGAGAGCCGGAGCTGCAGCTGGTCCTTTGGTGTACGCCGACGATGTACTCCTCATGGTCCAGGACCCGAGTGACCTGGTGCGGGTGGAGGCCCGCCAAGCCGTGTACTTGGTGGCCTCCTCCGCCTGGGTCAGCTGGGTCAAGAGCTCTGGCCTGGTGGTCGGGACAGGTGAGCTCCCTCCCACCCGCGCTTCAAGCCCTTCGGTGGAGTGCGGGTCCGCTGCTCTATTTGGGTGTTTATCTCTCCGCCACGCATCCTTCTCCGCAGGAAAACTGGCATGATTTGGGGGGCAGGGTGGGTGACCGGGTACAGAGATGGACGGGACTGCTCCGGTGTCTCTCCCTACATGGGAGGACGCTGGTGCTGAACCAGCTGGTCCTGTCCATGCTCTGGCACCGGGTCAACACCCTGAGCCTGGCCCTGGGGATCCTGGCCAGACTCTAGAGGATAGCCTTGGGATTCTTCTGGCCAGGACTGCACTGGGTCTCTGTGGGGGTCTTGAGTCTCCCCTGGAGGAAGGAGGGCAGGGCCTGGTCTGCTTGCACAGCCAGGTCCATGTCTTCCACCTCTAAGCCCTGCAGACACTTCTTTATGGTGAGGGTAGTCCGGCGTGGACAACGTTGGTGCACGCCTTCCTCTGCCGCCTCCGGGGGCTCTGATACGACCGGCAGCTATTTTTTCTCCACACAATGGGTCTTCCACAACACCTCTCAGAGCTGCCGGTCTTCTACCAGGACCTCTTCTAGGCCTGGAAGCTCTTTGGGGCGACCAGGTCCTTTGTGGCCACCGAGGATCTCCTCACAGAGCCCCTCCTACACAATCCCAACTTTCGTGTGAGGGTTCGGGAGTCTCCCTCGGTGTGCCGGAGGTTGGTCCTGGAAGAAATCACCAAGCTCGGAGACCTCCTGGACTACGACAGGGGGGGACTGGGTGGATCCCCGTGCGCTCACTCGGCGCATGGGGCTCTCCATCCTTGTGACCCACTGCGCATATTCCAGGAGGTGTGGAACGCTCTGCGTCCCGTTTCTCTCAATTTCCTGCGGCGGGCCCTGCGAGGCGCCCACTCCTCACCCCGGGCCCTCCGGAATTAGTACTTCGACCCCTGCTTCGCGAGCCCTTCCAGCCTCCCCATTCCCACACCCCGAGCCGTCTGCATACTTTGCAGCCAGTTTCGTTCTGAACTGTGCCGAGGGACCATCTGTACAAGCTCATGCTCCACACGTTACATCTTGTCACCCTCGCGTCCTGCCCTGATACCAAGTGGTGGGACTACCTGCCACCACTAGAGGATGAGAAGCCCCGGTGGGCTAGCCTTTACTCCACTTTGGTTCCACGGCCCACCGGGGACATTAGTTGGTGGCTCCTTCATGAAGCCGTGAGCACAGGCGTGCACCTGGCATGGTTCGTCCCCATGCCCGAAGCCTGCCCCTTCTGTGGCGTGAGGGAGGACCTGGCGCATGCTTATCTTGAGTGCGCCAAGCTGCAGCCCCTATTCCGGCTCCTCCAGAACCTCTTACTGAGGTTCTGGCTGCACTTCTCCCCACACCTATTTATTTTCACACACCCCATCCATGGCCCCACAAAGTCACGAGACCTCCTCGTCAACCTCCTCCTGGCTTTAGCCAAAGTTATTATCTATAACACTAGGAGGAGGATGCAGGATGAGGGGGTACACTGAGACTGTGGGGCCTATTTCCGGTCCTCCCTGGTCTCACGCATCCAGATAGAGTTCCATTGGGCAGTGACCGCTGGCTCCCTTGACAGCTTTGAGGAGCAGTGGGTGCTGTGCGGGGTTCTCTGCTCGGTGTCCCCGTCCAGTACTCTCATTTTAAACATTTGACCCTCACTCTTGACCCTGTTTTTCATCAGTTGTCCCCCGTAATTAGTTTGGTCCCGGGTCCAGTGCCCCTCCAACTTGGCTGGGGGAGGAGCTTTTAGTAGTGGGAAACCTATATAGGCAGTCAGGGGACAGGGAGCAGGGGCAGTTAGATGGGGCAGAGGTTCTCGGGAGGGGGGGTGATTAGGGGATGGAGAACGGGGCAGGAGGGTTGGATAAGCATGGGACTCCTGGGGGCCTGTCAGGGGGCAGGGGTGTGAATAGGGGTCAGGGCAGTCAAGGGAGATTGGATAGGGTGTGGGATCCTGAGGGAGTGGTTAGGGGCAGAGGGTCTCTGGAGGGGATGGTCAGGGGACAAGAAG
>ML677351.1:17742227-17771684 GCA_007922305.1 Dermatemys mawii
GCCAGGATGTTTCAGGAGGCACAGCCTTCCCTACCTTGCCCTCCATACAATTTTGAAATCTTGATGTGGCCCTTGGGCCAAAAAGTTTGCCCACCCCTGGCCTAGTGGTTAGGATATTTACCTAGGATATGGAAGATGTCTCATTGAAGTCCTTCCTCTGCCTGAGGAAAAGAAGGGATCTGAACAAGACTCTAACACCTTTCAAGTGTGTGCTTTAACCACGAGGCTATAGGATAGGATATGGGCCTCCATTTCTCCTGTTGAAACCATTCCATTATCATCGATAAATAATTGAAAAAGTCATTAGATTTGGGGTGATCCTGGGTCTTCTACCTGTCAGTTAAGTACTCACCACCAGACTACAGAGTCATACATTCTTTCTCTTGTGTCCCTTACCCCACCTCCAATACCACACCTAAATTTCTTTGTCAATCTAGCCCTGATACCCTTCCTCATAAAACCAGTAGCAATAGCAATATCCCTTGTGGACTTTGTCTCTCTCATATTTCTCTCTTTATGGTAACAGCTCTCTCAGGGCTAAGGTTTTTGGTTTTGATTTTCAGATTTTACTTTTCTTGGTCACAGGTTGCTAATAAATTTCATGGGCGGGGAGATAGAATTATATATCAGATCAATAATACACAGAGATACAGCTGAAAAGTGATGGGGCTATTTAGGAGGGAAAGCGCTCACTTGATGAAATAGTAGCAAGTATATTGAATATGAGGAGAAGGCAAAAGGAAAGGATTAAAATGTATAAATTTAAATTAGGTTAAAATGTCTACCACCCAAGTTTCCATTTGTCAGTGTAAAATATGTGGGAGATCCCCTCAAGGTGAAGATAGAGAAGAAAGTGGAAGGTAATTTATATATAGAGAGAGGAACTTTGACTTTTGATTTTTCTACAAAGCCTTGTGCGACATAGAACGTTCAGGTCAGAACAGACCTGAACGACTGCAAAGGTTACATTAAAAGGAAAATCCTGATGAATCCTAGGCTGTAGAGCTCCTGTTTGTGCCTCCACAATGTGCTTTGATAATTATGAACATTTGAATGGTCAGCCGTGAACTTGACCTATGCTAGTGTAACAATGAAATTGTGGCAGATATCCGGACAGCTAATTTCCCCTAGGTTTCTCAAAGTAACCCAAAACAAAATTATGACTTTAATGTCATAGTTTTAGCTTGAACATCTATATATCTTGAACACCTATCTGAAAGATATCTATCATGTAGGTATATACTTTCCCTTGCACAGAGATAATAGTTAAAAAGGAAGATATCTGTCCTAGTGTTATTTATGAAACATATCTTATAAGTATATGCAGCAATTCTCCATAATATATAACCTGCCTACCTTGTATGTAGTAACAACCTTCTATAATACTAGCTATTAGTTATGCTCTATGTTGTATATAGTTATTTTGAAAAGTTATATTCATGCATGTTCTCATAGGGTGACCATACAGCAAGTGTGAAAAATTGGGACTGGAGGTTGGGAGGAGAGGGGGTCATAGGTGCCTATATAAGAAAAAGACCCCAAAATCAGGAATGTCCCTATACAATTGGGCATCTGCTCACCCTATTTTTCTATTTTAATATAACTGTAATGCTTAATCATTGTTTCTTAGCACAAACAGAGAAGAAATTGAGCAGCAGCAGTGCCATTCCCTGTAAAGAATGGAACTTACAACTCCAAGTCATATGGAAATCACTAGGGGTAATATTCAGAACCCCTCCTATTGATGATTAATCAGCAGGAATGAAGATGTCAAAAGAACAAGAACTCTTAAATAAACTGTCAAATGCTTGGCTGCACTGAGGTGCATGGTAGCATAATGCTCACCTTTATGCTCCCTCCCTGCAAAGGCTATTCTAATTTATGCCATGCAACAGTCCTGAAATCAGACAGATATAGGTAGGACACAGGAAAGCCTTGGCTACGCCCATAACAGTGGCAGTGAGGTGAGAGCCTCTCCATAGCATGGAGACCCTTTTTTTAAAGTGGAGTTTTGGAATGGATGGTGGCAGGGACAGAGCTTTAATGACAGAAAGATGGAAGAGAGCTGGCAGGAGCCATATGGATGTGCCAAGCTCTGTAATGGCTCCCCTGAGACTTGCATGTACCTCAGAGGACTCATGGTTCCGGGGTGTCAAACCCCTGTTTGGAAAACAAGGAATACTTGTGGCACCTTAGAGACTAACCAATTTATTTCAGCATAAGCTTTTGTGGGCTACAGCCCACTTCATCGGATACATAGAATGGAACACACAGAAGTAAGATGCATTTATACACACAGAAAACAGAAAAAGTTGGAAATTACCATACCAATCTTAAACCCCTGTTTGTTCCATAGTGGGTGTAGGGCAGCTCCTCTGACTGCACTCTTGGAAACTGCAATGGAAAGGTCACTTAGTCTTCCCTCCTCCTTCCCCTTCCCCAGTGTTTGCCTGGGAAAGTGTAATCAGCTCCCAGGCAATCCTTTGATAGAAAACCCTATTACAAAACTGTGACCATTCAAACTGTGTATTTTGATGGAAATTAGGTACATGTCCTCTACGAATTAAGACCAGCTAATGATCTTGAGTGGTCTCAATCTCACTTTGAGTTCTTGTCCCAAACAAACAGGATTATGTCTCCTGCCAAGTTGTCAGAAAACATGTGAAAGGAGCCTTTTACCTGTTCTTCTGCAAGATAAGCAGCCCTTTCTGGCAGCTGCAGTGCTGTGGAGGACCACTCTGGGCCAGCAGGCACTCCACCCCTTGCTGAGAAAAGCCATTCTTACTTCTGCTAATCTTGAAATGCTTCAAAATATTGTCATACAAAAGGCTGAATCTATAGAGGGGTTGCCTAATTTGCATGCCATCGAGGACACATGTGGGCAGCACAGATACCACATCAGAAATCCTTACTGGATGAATTTGTTACCACTGAAATGACAAGAACTGATGTTTTGTAGTTTCACTGCCCAGTTACCTGTAACTGAGCTGTACTGTTCCTTGGCTGTCATCCTAACAAACTGCAGGTGGCCAGGGGGTTGAGATTGTGCCATTACACATTATCAGCTGTTAGATCAGAGCGCAGAGGGAAGAACTGCAGGTGTACAGTATTAATAGCTACATTTATCTTTCCAGTCATTTAATAATTGCTTCTAATGTGGTTTCCATGTAGGGTACAGCCACATGGACTCCAAAAGCATTTTGATGAAGCTTAATGCATTACATGTGAGCAATACGTGTGTGCTAAATATAAAATGCTAGTGTTTTCTTTCTTAATGTGCTTCTTATCTCTGAGTGGGCGTGCATGCAGGATGATCTATGGCGTCATAGCAAAGAGCATCCACAGTTCCTTTCAATGGTGTTCTTGGAGAAATTTAAGGGTTTCCCCCTCTTTTCTTCCTAAACAGTTTTTTATTAAAAAAAATTGCACACTACCCTGGCATAATGGAAGGTCAGATTTGGCCTGCAAGGTGTGGGTTATATTTTGTAATGCTCACACAGAGAAGTTATTTGGCTCTGCAAGTTATTTGCATTAGTGATCAATAGTACTTTTATGCCCTCATTACCATAGTTCACAATATCCTTATGAGAGAGATTGGTGCTGCTTTTCCCATGCATTTTACAGATGTGGAACTCAGGCACAGACAACAGTGACTTGCCTAAGGTTACACAGGAAGGCTGTAGCAGAGAATTGAACTCAGGTCTGCTAATTACCAGGCTAGAGGACTAGACCATCCTTCATCAGTGGATGGTAACTACATGGTGCAGCATAGTAAGCATAGTCTATTGTACGTGCAACTTAGAGACAAAGCACCACAGCATAAAATACATCACTATTGTTGTTTTCAACATGAATTGAACAGACTAATGAAGTATTGGCTGTTTTGGAAAAGGAACTTTGTTGTTTATTGCCTGGTGCCAAGCAAGTATGTTAGGCTCTTTATCTTTTAACAGGATACTTATTGAAACAGTAGTGCATATGAAACAAAAAGTTTGAATTTTCTTTTGAATTTCACTGAAATAAAGTAATTTTTAAAGAGAAATGTGGATGCAAGTCTGTGGTAATTCCATGAGACTTCTAAAACCATTCAGTCATTGTAGATTTACAAATCATAACTCTCAGTCCCATGTGGTAAGCATCCCCATATCCTGAAAGTCTAATGTCTTGCCCAACCACCCTTTCAATCTGAGAGGGTTGGCCATGTTTGCATCATGTGTCCCAGAACTCACCTCTGCTGATAAAATATAAGGAGACAGCTTGAATACCTTTCTTTCCCCATTCCATCCCCCTTCTGCTAACATCCCTGATCACTGCCTTCTTGTCATGCTACTTATGGTGCTTTCAGTACTACCTCTGAAATTCTACAAGTGTGTATCTTTGGCACTGAAATCCTCATTTTTGTCTCATAGAAGGTCTGTTGCAGTAAAATGTTTCTGATTTGGTCTTACTTGCTATGCACTGTTAAGGTTTTATTGGAGAAGTGGTGAGATTCTCTACTGTTTTTTTGTAGCGTGTGATGCATTGGAGAGGATTTTTCTTTCTAAAAACTGATTTCCTCTACAGGAGACATACAAAATGCTGCATCTGGCTCACTGCACAGTAGGTGGAGTGAATCACTTTACTATAGAGATGAGTAAGCAGCTATACATAAGGCTCACAACAGTCCCTAACTTGCACCTGCTATTCTGTTCTTTGAAACAATCATGTCTCAACATTCAGGCCAGAACATGCTGCCTTTTGCTAATTCTGCTGTGAGGGAACATGCTATTTGGCAAGTAAAAGACTGGCCAGCAACCAATTCTTTCTCCCCAATGTCACTTCAGTTATTTTAAGTTCCTTCCGGGGGATGGGGGTAGACATAGCATGTCACTTTCATTAATTGCATTTGCCAAGCAGCTGTATGTATGAAAAGCCACCAATTTGGGTTTTTTACTTTTTAAAAAACCTGAACTTTTCTGGCCTAATATTTCTGAATTCTGAAGGGTTGATACACCCATTAGTGTAATACATTTCTGCATCTTGTTTCCCCTCACTGCCACTTATTTGTAACTAGCTATAATTATCTCTTTATGATGGGTTGGACACCTTAGGATGCCACCTGATGTGCTGAGATACCACTGAGCCCACCTGTTACGCCAATTTGGTTGCCCTTTTTTACCTCTCTGGTGTGTATATTAAGCTTGCTTTAACATACACAAAGAGGCAGGGCTCAGCTGCAGAAAGAAACAGACGCTGAGATCAGTTCTGAGAAGGCTCAGTTTAAGGGACTTGCTCTAGCACACAAGTGTCCACTTCCCTTGGAGTGCAGATCCAAAGATATATTATAAAATCTGCCTCCTTCCCTTTGGGTAGGGTTTGCAGTCTTTCTTGGGCATACAGCCATGGAGAGGAGGAGCCCTATTTACCTTCCTCCCCACGCTTAAATAGGATTTACATAAGATGTGAATCCTTTGTTTCCCAGACTTGACCCCCTCCTTCCTTTACAGTGGAAATGTATAAGAAATTCCAGGTAATGCTTTCGTATCAGGTGACAAGACCACCTGACTCTAGTATCACAGCTTCCATATGTCAGTGGCAGTACGGAGCATCCGCAGGAAGGTCAAGCTCTCCACAGTCTATTGTCCTCACTGATGGGACATCCGCCCTTGCCTGGCTTTCCCATTGTTGTACCTGAAGTGTTAGCAATGGACGTCACCCAAAGTAGCATAGCTGAAATACAGATACATAGTTAATATTCCTAACTTCAGATACAGAAATGATACAGGCATACAAATTGGATAATCGCATTCAGGAAATCATAGCCTTTCCAATAATCTCACGAGCTATCTTGCATAAACTACATCTCAATTATGTCATTCATATCATAAGCATATTTTCATAAAGAATATGGAATGACATGTCACACTCTTATTCCCATAAAGTACTGAGCATGTTTCTCATTGATTACACTAATGCTCGTGAAGGCAGCTGAGCTAATCAACCACAGGCTCTCACTGTTGTGCTCAGCCAACAAGCCATTCATGACTACAACAGATGTTTCTGCTTTTCTGGGCCAAGGGAAACTTTATAAGGTTTTCCTCCCTTTCAGGAACAAGTGCCAGGGCAGTCAAGAAATGGGAAATATATAACTTTGTACCTATTTCTAAACCAGAAGGGAAATGCTGATGCCGGATGGGTCTACATGGCCAAATTCTGCTCTACTCACACTGGTCACTGGTGTTATTCCCATTGATTTCAATGTCAGTGGTACCTAAGTAAGTGAGAAGAAAAACCTCTCAGTTTCCAAAGACAAGCAGGTTCCACAGTTTATATATATATATATAATTAACCCAAAACTACTTCAGAGAAGGATGAGTTGCTGATTTTTAGAATGAATCCCAAGATCTAAAGGAAGAAAGTTTTTTTTAACATGTTTATCTTGTCATATTAGACTAACAGTATTCTAGATAAGTTTTGCACACTTCCATTTAAGCTTTTATTTTTCATACACTTCAATTTTTAAAAATATTAGTCATTTGGCTGAAGTGTCTGAAGCTTGTTTTCAGCCTAAACTTCACTTATTTTTTTTTTTTAGAATGTTAGGCAAATGGAATTTCATTTTTGAAATATCTATATCTATATAGAGATATAGATAAATAGATATATCCAAATCAGGAAAACAAAAATCAGTTAACCAGTTACATTTTTGAGCTGTATTTTACATATTTTTGTTAATTCATTAGCCACTCACACTTGCTATGGGTTTTGCCATTAAACAGGGGACTGGTGCCTTTTAGAAGTTGGAATCATTTAAACTTAAATATTTAAGTTACAAGCAATACAGACAGGTTTTGTGTTTATACTGTGAATAATGAATCATAATGCAGAGCTGCATCTGGAGCATCAGACCTTTAACCAAACAGAGCAGGATTTATTTCAATATTAGATGTTCCAATAATGTGCTCTGTGAACATCTAAACTGATGATTTTGAAATCATTATCACTAAGCATTTGGACAGAAAATCCTGCAGCATAGAATGCTTTTCTCTGGCTTTGTTTCTATAGCCATTGTGTGAACACAAAAAAACATTTGCAGTACCTGTATGTGATTAAAGTTATCAGGCTGCTGTTCACAGTATTTTGAGTGAGCTGGGTGCACAATGGACTCCATTTTTCCTCTTCTAACCAGTGATGTGAGAGAGCTGTCATTTTCTATTTCTACCCCCTCACCCTTCCACTTCATCAACTCGGTTTCTCCTCTCTACATCTCACTGCCTGCTCCTGCACATACACATATTACCCCTCCATACTCCAAATATTTTCCCCTCAAAATCTCCAGCTCACCAAATTCTTCTTCTGTCCCAATTACTTGTACCAGTCACTCCCTCCTGTTCCTCACATTTCCCAACACTTCCTTATTCCTCTTCTTGCATCCCATATCACCTGCATCCTTACATTGTCCTATCTGGTGACAGTTTCCTATTTAGTTTGCTCTCCATGGATCATTGGAGCTGCCATTTTCATAAAGAACTATCCAAGTGGAAACACCACCAGATATTAGCCCTCTTGACTAGGGGTAGCCTCCCTTCTACCTGAAGAGGCTGTAGGGAAATTACAGCTCTCTTAACTGAAGGCCCCCTGGCTCCAGTTTCATTAAAATTAATGGAAGCTGTCAGCCATTTAGCATAAGGGCCAAAGTTTGAGAGATGACTGCATAAAGTCACAATAGCTTGACTCAGTCATATTTTGTAAGTTGGTAACTCTGCAAAGCGGTGAACAGTCAAACTTTTCTAAGTTTTAGCAAGCCAATGAACCAGAGTGAGACTGTGCAAACAAGCATGAACATATTAAACACAAGCTTTGCCTGTAGGTTCACTGTGACATTTATCCATGAGAACAGTGGTTGCCTATGACTGAATCTTTTCAAACTTCTAAGCCTGTAAACCTCTAAGAACTGGATTCTATTCAAGAAATTTATGATGATACAAACTTGGAAGGGTTTGCACAGCTCTGACTTCATTTAACTCTAAAATTTAGATAGACTATTTTAACATAAACCTGTGCTTATTTAAGTGTAAAAACTACGTTATTGAAATAGTATTGGTTGAGCTCTTAAAATGAACCAAAGTCAGGAAATTCAAACTTACAGATCTCAAAGCAACTGCAACTCAGTTCTCTTGTGCATTCAGGGCCAACTTCAGATCCGAGATGAGTCTATGTGAGTATATGTAATAAAAAAGAGACTAAGCTGGTGTAATTTACCCACTGAGGGAGCAGTTAGCAAAAATTACACCACCATAGACCCCTTTTGACTTACCTCCCCTATTTATAAATTGGTAACTTCTCATCCCACTTCATACAGTGCCTGAGAATGTGGACTCTTTTGCCTAAGGGACCTTATGTTAGTATAATAACTAAAGCGTAGGCTCAGATTCTGCAGATGCTCCAGGGCTGGAGAACCCACGGAAAAAAAATATTAGTGGGTGCTTAGCACCCATTGGCAGCCAAGCTGGCCCCTCTTCCCCCCAGTGCCTGCGACCTGCCAGCTGCCCTGCTGATCAACTCTTCTCCCTCCCTCCCAGCACCTCCACTCACCGTGATCAGCTGTTCTGTGCCATGAAGGAGGCACTGAGAGGGATGTTTTATATCTGTGTAGATATTCCAATAGAGGAAAAGGAGTAGTTATTCTACTGGAATAACTGAATCCACACTACAGATTTTACTAGTAAAACTATTTTTTAAAAAAAATCCACAGTCACACAACAGTCTTAACTGACCTGGTTAAACTTGTACAACTTAAGTTTAGACCAGGCCTTACACACTAAGGGCAGAAAGAAAGGAAAAGTAAGGTATGAAGCAGAAAAGATCAAGATAGAAGTTAAAATAGGGAATAGACTATTAGATTGTAACTGACTTAACAGGTGTTTTCAGGCCTGGAAAAGTGTGATATGTGGGGATATGATAGAGGACTATAAAATCATGACTGGTGTGGAGAAAGTAAATGAGGAGTATTATTTACTCCTCATAACACAAGAACTAGGGATCATCACACAAAAATTAATAGGCAGCAGATTCCAAATAAACAAAATATGTATCTCTTCACATAACGCACAATCAGCCTATGAAACTCCTTGCCACAGAATGTTGTGAAGGCCACAACTATAACAGGGTTCAAAATAAAAAGTTCATAGAGGATAGGTCCATCAATGACAAATAGCCAGAATGGGCAGGGATGGTGTCCCTAGCCATTGTTTGCCAGAAGTTGGGAATGGGCAACAGGGGATAGATCTCTGAAGCACCTGCCATTGGCCAGTCAGAAGACAGGGTACTGGGCTAGATAGATCTTTGTTTGGACCCAGTATGGCCATTCTTATGCTCTTAATTTAAAAGGGTTACAAATACTGAAACCAATTTGCAGCTTTTATTTGAATGAACATAGAAAAATGCTTCCAGAAGTATTCATACAGCTGTAAGAATACACACTTTCGATCAGAAGTTCATAAAGTGTGCAGCTCCAGTAACTGGGAATGCACCTGACAGGACATAATGCTTTAAAAACTAGAAAAGTGGTCACTTTGAAAAGTTGCGTTGTTTTACAGGAACTGATTCTCTTGAAAGCGATTATTTTTTCCGAGCAGGGGAGCTCCTTCTCCTCAGTTACAGTTGTGATGCAAAGAGAGGCAGGGTAGCTGCAAAATCAGACATCTGTCTGAAAGGGGAGAACTATGGACTTCGGTGCTGAAAATTGGTGCATTTCAATAACACAAGAATTGTGTTTTTTCTTTATGACAACAGAACAGTGTATTACTATCCAGGGATTGGTCCGGCTTACCCGAAACATCTGGTCACTTTTTCTTGCATCTGGATTGCTCCTCTTTCCTTTTATTTTGCTTTGTTTAATCTTCATGCTGGTGAAGGTTAAGCCAGCGATGGCAGTAAAAACGGATGCAATGTAATCATTGGCTTTGGGTACAGCCAGCAGGACATTATGCAAGCTGCTCTGTGTTGAGCTTGAAGTGACTGTGATCTTGAACAAAAGACATCACACTCTCTTGGGAGGAGAGAGAATTCAGTCTTTTTTTTTTCTTGGCTCAAATCTTCTTACCAAAGGCTGCCAGTTCAGCTGTGGTGTGTGAACTAAATCCTTACAGAAGTGATCTGAAGCCATCTAATTCATGTCCTTTGCTCTTCATCTGGGGCTTGAACACTGGCCTTGGAACAGCAATGAAGTAGCTGTTTCCAGTCATTCACAATTCTGACAAGCTCTTGGATACGAGAAAGGAACGCTGAACAATTCATAACCTAGTCAGAAAGCTTAGCACTTCATCTCATTAAAAACCTACCTCTCCACCTTTGTCACAACAACATACAGTCACTTTTAAACACTTTCCCAACTCAGTGGAGTTGTTGGACATATACAGAAGCTTTTGTCTCTAAATAATTTGTTCATATCTGTCTCAGCTTGGTATTTTGAAGAGGTCATCTTTGCTCTGACGGATAACCAGTGATGGATATGTAATGATTTTGATGGCCTTGGTCTTGTTCCTAGTGGATGGATATCAGCCAGTCACCAACCAGCACAGTTGGAAACAGCTGGTATCCTTATATTAGCTGAGACACCAAAGACTTAAAGGGAAGAGTGTGAACTATACTCCACCCCCACCACACACACATCAGGACAGTCTCTTCAGATACATTACCCATGGGCAAATCTAAGATATCACTGACCACCTGTATTTATCCTAATGACGAGTCCTTTCCGTCTAATACTGTATGTGTAGTGCAGTTTCTACAAAATATTTTTGTTGTAATTTACCGAATCATTGAAACATGTCTTGGAGATAGTTCAATTTCTACAAAGTTCTGATGGAACCCTGTCTGCCTGGTTTCCTGCCACCTCACCTGCCCAGCTCCTGGGCAGACCACTGCCAAAGTTGTCAGGATTGCCTCCCCACTCTGAACTCTAGGGTACAGAGGTGGGGAACCGCATGAAAAAAGTAAATAACCCCCCCAAACTTATTTTACCAGTTTGGGTTAAAATGTTTTTCCCCAGATCACAACTTCTTATGTGTCTGGAACTGATATGCTGCCACCATCAAGTGAGAATGTCTCAGAAAAACTATTGGACATGGGCCACTTGAAGCCCCTCTTTCTCTTTCCACAAAATCCCCAAACTTATTCCCTCCCTGGGAAGCTTGAGAGAAAAACCTCACCTGATCCTGCGAGATGTGCCCGATCCAAAATCAGGATCTTACAAAATGGAAAACAAGCAATCAGATTCTTAAAAGAAAGATTTTAATAAAAGAAAAAAAAGAAAGGAATAAATCCCTTATAACTATCAATAGAACAGCATCTACCATAATCAACAAAAGAATTAAGAAACCAAACTTCTCCCCTGAGGGAACTTTCTCCCACTGTTGATATCTCTGCTAAAGCTTACAATATCAAGAAGCACCCAGCCAACATTCACCACTGAGAACCCTCCAAGTGATAAAAAGAAGGCAAACTTACTAACTACCGTACTTGATAAAAAGCTTATAGTTACAGTGAAAGAAATAGCTGTGATTCATCCCATAGCCGAGTTGAACAGAGAGAGAGACCCAGAAAGAAACTGAAACTCAAAATCCTTTGTCTCCTGAGGAATTTCTCATTGATCAGTTGTCTACCTCTCAGGTTACCTTTAGCTTAACCCCTTACAAGTAAACAGTAATTCTAGGCTACTTTATACTTATGACAAAAGTGACTCAGAGTTGGAGACTCCAGGATCCCTGGCTCTGGGCCAGCGAACCAAGTCAACTGCCCAAGATTTGGGGCTCCATTTGCCCTTTACAGATCATTTTGACATTTTTGGTTTTCATTCCAAAACCGAATGAAACCAAATTTTTAAATACCCTCATCTTCCATAAAGCAGAATTATCTTTGTCTAAGCAACTCTAGTCATTAGTAAGGCAGGACATCTTAATCTTCAGAAATAGTCTTATTCTTTGATCTAGCATTCACATAGCCATGTAAAAATCCTCTTTCAAGAACACTTTCTGGAGGCATATCATACACGAACATACTTGTCACCTTTACAGCACTATTCAGCCAAGGATCTCAGGATTATTAGTAGCTCAACACCTCTCTGTGGGAGGCATTCAGATATCATCATCACCCTCTCTAGAATTACAGACGAGCAAACAGATAGGGGGAGATTAAGCGATTTCCCCAGGTCACATCATGAGTCAGAGGCAGAGCTCCTTACAGAAAACAGGAGCCCCTGATCCCAGTTCCCTCTTCTTACTACTAGAAAACACTCATGCCTGGATCATGGGTTGAACTTGTTCTCAATGAACTCAGGGGCAAAAATCTCAATGCCAGCAGAAATAGGATAGATGTTGTCTCTTGTATTGGGAGCAAAACTTAGTCTGGCGAGGAAACAAATCTAAACCCCAAGTTCTAATCACCTGAGCGCTCTTTCTGCCAGCACTAGCCAACCCTGAAGCCAGCATGGTGGGCCACAAGAGAAATTGCCCAGTGTACCAGGGACTTCTGGTGATGGGCGACCAGCTAGAGGCCTTAATTTACCATCCCCCTTGCTGCCAATGTAGGAGGAGTAGCTGAGGGAAAGGTCATACTCAGGATGCTGCTTATGCTCTGGCAATGTCTTGTGTTGTCTCATTCTATATAGCTTGGTTTTTGGGGCGGGACTGGGAACTGGCCTGTCATCTTTAATTTGTTTGTTTATGTTGGAAATCGTGTCATATTCAGGCTGTCAGTAGTTGTCACAAGCCCTCTGACTGCTCTACGTTGTATGGGGACTGGCCCAGTGCAGAGACGGCAACAAAAACCTGAAGGTATTATGGCACTTTTGTGTCCCATCCTACGTGCACAGTATGCTCTTTTTAGTTGGACCCAAGCTTATAACCTGAAGAATAGTTTAGAGAGAGATTAAGACATACTCTGAGGAGGACAGATGGGAAGTTCCCTAACTGACCTAGAATCAGTTTTCAGACCAGCTGTTGACAAGCTTCACTCATATAACTCAAGGAAGGATCAAGAGTGATGAGAGTGAACCGTTATTGATTATTCAGTGATACCGAGGCCATTTGCTAGCAACTTCAGAGAGACAAGGAATAATTTTGCGAGTTTCACTTACACTACAGTGTCAGAAGCTATAAATTCTGTGCAAATGTACAGGCTGGCAGTAATAATCATAAAGAAAGGAAATAGCAAACCATTACAAGCGATAAGAAAAAGGAAGTCATTATGCAACAGCACCTAATTTAAAAAAAATGCACAACACTGCAGATAGCAAAGGTCAGGGACAAATATTACAAAAAAATGGAATATAAAGAGAAGACTGAAAAAACTGGAATTAGCGCTACTAACAGTGAGCTGAAAATTTAAGACTGGGATTTTAGGCATAAGAATAAAAAATTCTTATCCCTCTCAATTCCCACTGACGTTAATGGCAATTGTGGATGTTCAGGCGCATTTCAAGCCAGTCGATATGTATACACGTACTTACAGTGCCAGAAGTGACAATGTGGGTGTACTGATTTTGAAGTGTTGAACTGGCATTGTGGAATCTTTGTTTCTCCCGCTACAGTTGCTGACTTTCCTATCTGCTGGTTCAGTGCAGGTAGCCATGCTTAGCTGCTCTTAATTTCATCAATGATTGCAGAGTCAACAAACAGACTTATGAGAGCTCATTAGTAGAGCTGGTTGGGGTTGAAGTTTTCCTATTCAAAACCTCCTCTGCCCCAGCAAAAATGGCTTTTTTTTTCCCAGTAGAGATATTTCCAAGAGAAATGTCTCCTTTTTACAAATTTGGAGGGTCCTGGCAACTGAAAGTTTTTCAGATTTTGGATTTTCAGTTTCTTGAAAGAAACATAAAAACTTGGCTTTCATTGACATTTTTCTTCCGAGATGCCTTGCAAAAACTCAGTTAGGCTCATCACATCTACAAAAAGTTGACTAGTGTGAAAGGATGAGGAACTACAGACATACTAGGAGCCTGTTTTTTCCCCCTACTTCACACCTGTTTTACAAAGGTCCCCCGCCATACACTGATGCATGTAAATGAGTTAAGTCGGCTGCTATTGTTGGGCAAACTAGACAGAATTGGAAAAATTAAATTCTGTTAATTTAATCTTTATTATCTTTGAATGATCTGAATTCAGATTTCTACAAAATTTGTTCTTCAGAGTTGTTTGTACACTGTAGGTCAAATTTACAAAGTGATTTAGGCCTTATAAATGCAGACAGGCACCTATCTTCCACTGAAATTCAATAGAAGTTAGACATCACGCAGAATGCCTAGTGCTTTTAAATGATTTGGCCACTCCTCATGGAGTTACAAAGCCTCGTTTTTTGTTTCAGCTTGTGTTTTTCTATCAGAACAATATAATCACTATAGCGGACATGTACTTAAATCAAGCCCTTCTCCTTCCCTCCTGGGTCTAAATACAACATACAGGTGCTTTTGTAAATCTCACCAGGTACCTATCTTCAGCTTCAGGTATCTTCACACCATTGTAAATCTGGCCTTTTGCACAAATATTTCAGTCTATAGTTTCAGCCAGAACTATTTGATTGTATGTTGTGTTTGGCTTTTTTGCTCTTAATTACTAGTTATTCTTCATGTAGGCAAGGTCACCTAAGTCACATGGCATTGTTTCTGTTTTCTGACTGCATGACACACTTATAAACAGGAAAGAAGTCAAAGGTTTTAAGACATCTGTGTAAAAACACTTCTACCACATAGGACCATAGCATATATTTGTATCGTTTCAGATACCTTTCACTCTGCTAACACCCTTGCAAATAAAAATAATGTCCTTCATATGAATCTTAGCAGAAAATCATTCAAAAAGGGTTACAAATACTGAAGCTAATTTGCAGATTTTATTTGAATGACCATACAAAAATGATTTTGGAAGTATTGAGCCAACTTTATTCTCAAAACACAATCAAATCCCACTGTTCTGAGTGTCACCTATTATGTAGGTGCTTAAAGGGGAGCTGGGCTCTTTTTAAAAATCTGGATCCAATTGTGGGAGCACTTTTGAAAGTCTGGCCACCAGTATAAAATAGAGTTTCTCAAATTTCTTAGTGTGGACCACGCTACTATAGAGATTCTCATAGACCACATCTCTGCCCTTTCATGAGAGCACGGAGTACCTCTGCTCTTGCCTGGAACCCCACATTCCTGTGGCCACTACAGTAACTGGTGCAATGGAAAAATATTAAGAAAGTAATAGATTCTCATTGTTTTTTAGTTCAATTTAGTAGCTGGCAATAAAGAAAAGAGCCAGCCTCACATGCTCAGCTAGTTTATGGAGCACCAGTAAGTGTTTGACAGTCTATAAAGAACTCCACAGATTACAGTTTGCTTCAGGGCTCAGGGCTCGGCCGGTAACTGAGTTTAAACTGTTTTGGCCATTCTTAACTATGCACAAGCATTCCATTACTGATTTTAGATCTAGCCCAGCTCACACAAAAAACAGGTCTGAAAGAAGTGCAGTTCTCCTTCTAATAGTGCTTTTGCTTCCATTTCTATTTTCAGATGAAATTCTTTGTCTCTAACAGTCACCCTTACAAAGGCGTCTGTAATAAGACCCCCAACTTCAGCAAAGCATAGGTCTCCTTGAGTAGGCAGAGCTAATGCATCACCAGGAAAAATCCTTTTGATGATTTAGAGTCCAAAGACAACACAGATAGCGAGGACCTTTTAAGCATACCATTGGGAAGAGGAAGCAGGGGCCTAAAACCTACTCCAATATTTTAACTTTATTTTCACCTTGATAGACAAGATGTTTCATTTCATAGCTTCAAAACCAAATGTGTCTGTTTTGCTTCCTGATAATGATGAGGCAGTGACCCAAGGGAGATGAGGATTAAAATGTTATCTTGCACAGAAAATGTTTATCTTGCTACAAAGAGAAAAGGGACATGGCTTGAGTAATAGTATTGTTTATATGGAGTCAGAGTTATACATGGCAATTTAGAATAGCAAGAGTGATCATCCCCAGTTTGTGTTCCCAAAGCATGGATTTAGAAATGAACAGAAAGGCTTAATGGGTAATGCTGAATCATAGATAGCTCATTGACAGATAAATAGCTCGGTGCTTATATGTATGGAAAGGAGAACAGAAAGTAGGGTGACTAGATGTCCTGATTTTCTAGGGACAGTCCCAATTTTTGAGTCTTTTTCTTATATAGGCTCCTATTACCTCCCACCCATCCTGATTTTTTTCACATTTGCTGTCTGGTCACCCTAACAGAAGGTGACAGTTGGGGTGTGGCAGTTAGGAGTCTACACTCCTTCCCTTAGGCCCTGATTACCTGTTATTGTTCAGCAGCCATAAACCTGGAGAGTCTAGCCACCAAAAATAACACTGGTGGAAGGGAATTCCCAGGTGGCCGAGAGCCACCATAGAAACTTCAATGCCATCCCCCCTGTAATGGTATTTACTCACCACTT
Organism: Dermatemys mawii; assembly: GCA_007922305.1. NCBI lineage: Eukaryota > Metazoa > Chordata > Testudines > Dermatemydidae > Dermatemys > Dermatemys mawii. The sequence continues at coordinate 17,758,675 of ML677351.1, forward strand.
GGACCACTTCCTCCTGGTTGCTCTGGGAATTAGCGACTTTTAGGTCCAAAGCCAGTTCTGTCACTTGTTCATGCCCCCTGGTGCTTCTCTTTGTCTGCAACTCTTCATGGCTTGGCCCTCCAGTCAGGTCACTGTGTCTTTTCCCTTTCCAGCAGTTATCAAAACCTCCACATCCAAAATGGCAATGTTCTCTCTCCCTGCCCCAAAATGTCACTCTTCCAATGGCTGGTAGGGGACCCAAGCCTGCCCTCTATTCTGGGTTCAAGCTAAGGGACTCTCTCAGCAGCAGCCTGTGTCAGCAATGTCCCACTTTGCTGCTATTTCCCTGAGCCTTTTCCCACTCTGCCTCTCTTGGGCTTTTGCGCCACCACCCTTCTGGATAAACCGTTCCTTCAGGGCCTGGATTCCCTGGGGTTCTGCTCTCCTCCCAGGCTTTCCTTCCTTCCCTCTCTAACATCCAGAAAGCGGCTACACGCTTTCTCACTGCAGCCCTTTTCTGATGCCAACCTCCTGGCTTTTATACTAGTCCCACCCGTTCCTTCTGAGCTGGGCTCGATCACCAATTGGGGTTACTTAGGTCACTTAATTCACCCCAGGCATGGCTTATCCACTTAATTGACTCCTTCATTAACCTCATTAACACTTCCTAGGCTAAGATGAGGTGAACACACCACCACATCCTTTCTCAGCCACTGGTGTAGGATATGCTGGAAAGTGGCTGGGAGTGAAAACACATGGGCAAAAAGTTGCTGCATTCCAGCTATTCGGCGGCGGGGGTCAGAAGGGCTCTTTGGGATTTGTAGTGGCTGAGTGAAAATTAGTTTACAGGATAACTGAAGTCAGCCAAAGTTGGGGCTTCTCAGCACCTCCAAACATGAAAGCACTTCTATACAGGTGCCCACTGCAGGGTTAAATTTGAAAAAATCTTTCATCTCTCTGTGCCTTGGGGCAGGCCTACACTACAGTGGGGATCGACACTGTGAGATTTATCTGTCGGGGTCGATTTATCATGTCTAGTCTAGATGCGATAAATTGATTCCTGAGCACTCTCCTGTCGACTTCTGTATTCCACCGCCGCAAGAGGTGCAAGCAGAGTCAACAGGGGAATGCCAGAAGTCAACTCACTGCTGTGAAGACGCCACGGTAAGTCGATCTAGGTTCATCAACTTCATCTACGCTATTCTCTTAGCTGAAGTTGCGTATCTTAGATCAAATCCGCCCCCAATGTAGATCAGGGCTTGGTTTTCTCACCTGTGAAATCGGGATATTATAATTGCCAGCCTCACAGGAGTGTTATGAAATAAAATTCCTTACTGGCTAATAAGAAACTCAGATGGAAGGAGATCTCAGTGCAAGATATTCTTATTGAATAATGATTAATTTAAAAAGAAACTCAAAGTCGTAAGAGCAGGTATCTGTACTGTAAAAAGGAGACTAGACTAACATATCCTTAGTTTGTGTCCAGCTATTTCTTTCCCCACAAGAAAAATATCCTATTTGTGGAATCCAAATCTTTCCTAAGTATTCAGAAGGATGGACAACACAAAGAGAAAGCCCTACCCTCAATAACTTATCTAATAAATGCATGTAAGACAGTTCACAGAACATGTAGTCAGTATAGCATGGATAATGAGGATTTTCCAGCAGTACATTAGGTACAGGAGGGAAGTGAAATGAAGTATAATAATCGGAAAGCTGTTCCAAATATAAGCAAAAAATTAAAGGCATTAAACTGGGAGTGGAAAGATTAAAACAACAAATGAGATACTTTTCTATAGGGTGATAAGATGTGATGAATGCAGAGATGCAGCTGGGACAAGGTTATGGAGAGTTTGAAAACTAAAGTGAAGTTAGAACTCTGTGCAGTGTATGTGTAAACATGGCCTACCCACAACAAAAAGCTCTCCTCTAAAATCAAAGTGCATCTTGATTTTTATGTGCTACCGAATCGGGAAGCAGTGTAGGTGTAATTTACAGTCCTCCTAGCGGAGATGACCCATGCCTGCTGATAGTGAGGGGGCAATGGGAGGACAGCCCAGTTCAGCAGTGTTACCAAGCATGCTCAGTACAAGCCTAGCAGCAAATCTGCAAGGTGCATATGACCCATCACCCCCGCATCTCCTCTGCCTCCTAATATAAAAGCACTGCTATGGACAGGAATCATAACTCATCTCATTGGTATTTCCATCCAATCCAACTGAAAAAATGCAGAATTCCTTTTATTTTTATAGATCTAAGCTCCTTCTTCTGGCTTCTGTTGAACAGACCAAACCCTCCCTCTGCCTTTCTTTTTCTGTTTTAAATTAATTTTACCCTCATGTAGAAAGAGCATGCAAGCCCTATGTACCATTAAGTGCCTCAAAATGAATTCTGTCCAAAGTAGTGGTTCCAACACAGGAGAGACCCTGATTTGTCTCCTGCCAGCGCTGTGTCTCATACTTGGTTGCATGCTCTCAGTATACCACACATGATGCACTGTGGCTGGAAACAGTGATTTCATGAAATCCATGAAAAATATCTATGATTTCACGTTGTTTTTTTCCTTCTTCTTGTGTTGACTCATGTTGGATTTGTGAATTCATTGTCAGGTTCAGAAATTAACTGGTAAGTTTCCAGGTTGATATATTTGAGAGGAAAAATGAGTAAATACTTTGTTGACCCAACAAATACAACGGGGATTGGACTGACACTAGGCCTCCTACCCTTGCCCTATTATTTGATAATGATTTAGGGAAAAAATACATTGTTTGAAAAGGCTCACCTGCAACACATGTACAGATTAAAACACTGATATCTTTTTTTGTAATTACATTTGTATTACAGAAGTTTTTATGGAGGATACATGTTGAGAGGAGGAAGAAAAAATTATATGGTTTGAGCTTCAGTAGAGATGTAGCATTTCAGATTTTTTCCTTATATTTGCATCCTCAGCACCTCCTGTTTGAGCTCCGAAGGGATTTTTATGAGGAAAGAGTGATCTATTATGACCTTGTTATGTTTCATTCCTCATCACTGAATTGCAAAGCCTGTATTCTGTCAGTCTTGCTCATCTATTCAAGGCATCTCAATTTGTACTCTATACCTCAGCTGTACACTCCCTTCCAGGAGAACACTCCCTTCTTCTAGCTATGTTCAGCCCTTCATAGCTCTGTCCCTTTTCCTGGTCACTGACAAATTGAAGAAAATATGCCTGCCTAGAATGTGGGACTTAATTATATACCTCACAGCATCCCAAATTGTTAGTCCTTCTTACCAAATATAATACCAAGAAGTGATCCCATGAGGGCCAACCCATTTCTATACATGTCGCTAACAGTTTGATTCCTTCTTTGCATACTTCCAAAAGATACAAGAGCTGAAGCCCCTTCCCTGATCTTAACGTCACAAATTTTAAACAGCATGACTGGACCATTTCCATCTTATTATATGATGCACCAGCTACTGAAGCACAGAAACAGGCAGAAATATAGGCATTTCCTTTAGCAAATAATCTGTGGCAAAACTGAAAAGACAGCCATCAACCTTTCCTTAGCTTTCTTCCTCTTTTTCATTAGACATGTTGCCTCTTTTGTTTAAAGAAATAAGCACAGCAGTGAAAGCTAGTCTTTTCTTAGCTGTAATCTCAGCTCTGATATTGACTAGTCATGTGACTTCTGGCCTTTCCCTTCATCTCCAAATGTTAACCTTCCCCATTAGTAAACTGCCAATTTTATTACCAGACCTACAGCAAAAGAATGTTGCAAGATGTAAATAATTCTTGTCCATACAGTGTTTGGAACATGTAAAATGCAAAGTATGTTAGTTCTTTATCTGAATGATTAAGAAGTGCAGTAGACAGAGTAGCTAGTTTTGGATATCATATCTTCTTTTTCCTTGCTTTTATATAAATCTCATCTTCATTTATATGGAGGCCAATATTAGGTTAGCATCACACGTGAACTGTATTGCATTTCTAATGCATTAACCTATTCTGCAGAATGTGATATGAAGTTTAGTAGGTCTACAAGTTAAGGACTTCTGAATTGCCAAGGTGTTTTTTATATAAATAGATTATTAGTCTGAGGAGCAAAGCTTTGTTTTCCTCGGTGCTCTGATATAGACTGCACGTAACTACTGTAAATTTGCAGACGTGTCATTAAAAATCCTTACAAAATGGACCTTAATTTGTAAACAAGGATTTGCACAACTGGAGTTGTATCTCAGCTGCTATGTTGATTTGTAGATACCTAGCTTGATCTCACCAATTGCAAGCATTTTAACTAAGAATCTGAGGGAAGACACGAATTAGTGCTAGACAGGGCTGCTTCAGGGATTCAGGAAATACATATGCGAGAACTCCTGGTGCAAAACATCTGCAGACCTGCGTTGAAGTTTATGGTTGAAAATAATGACATCAACAACTTATAAATTTTATATGCATTACCTGGTTTAGTAATTATGCATGAAAATGAACAGTAAACATAATAGATATGTAGAATACATATTAAAGTACAATATCATTGCTTATTAAATTCTGTTTAAATCCACTTTCATGATATTCTATTTAAAATGTGTTTGGGTGACACCTTCTGGTAGAAATCAGCACTATGCTCCATTTGTGATACTAGTTCAAAAATGTACACATTGAAGAGCTAGGAGATTTAAGTTATAGCCACTGTTGATTTATCTATCCAGATTTCAGGGTATAAGTCTACAGTGTACTAACTTGTCACACTAAGGGGCTCTGAAACAAGATATAGGGCAACTGAATTAGGAGAACAGTGTTAGATTATCAGGTCCACTTTCCTGGATGATCAGGATTTAGGGCCAAATTCAGATCTTGTACAAGATGATGTGATGATGTGACAGATTTCTTTATGCTAACACAGAGATCATCTGCATACAAATTTGTACCCAGTTAAATGGATTTAGTTGGTCTTCACAGTGGTTTGCACCAGTTGTTCTTATCTCAGTTTAAGCATGATTTATTTCTGTTCCTTAAAGCTTCTTCCTAATCAATGTACGCTAAAATGAAACAAGCCTCCTTTAAGCAGAAATGAGCATTTTGCTAACTTCATAACTGTCAATACAGTCTAACACGGCTACCACTCTAAAACCTTTCACCCTGGAGTATGTGTAGACAAATCAACAGTTGATATAACTTAAATCTCCTAGTTCTTCAGTGTGCACGTAATAAACCCTTGATTTCCTTACACCTATTCATGCACTCAACCCATGTGTAAAGGTGTCTAGTCAATGTAACAGGTCTTTTACCATTGTGCATATCACTTCTAAATTTGCCTATAATAGCTTGACAGAGGACATCAATTCTTAAATGGATTCCACATTTGATTCTAGCTGAGAAGCACTGTTTTGTCCCGCCTCCCCCACACTTCTGGGGTAATCATTTATACAAGTTTTAGTAATGCAGACTGTCAATTTGAGTTTAGTAACTAATCTCACTTACTTACACTTTTATAAACTTTCTGTGTTTTGTTATTTGAATGCTTTGGTTTTCAATTTAGATTGGGAGGGTATATTCTGCCATTACTCCCCACCTCTCATGTATGCTCAGTAAGTCTTTTTTGGTTTGTATCATAGAAAATTATCTGAATTACTTACGTTAGGCCTCTTTGGGGTAATGCAAATCAACTGTATTTCTGTTCAGCTATAATCTTTAATGTAATGAAAGAAGGGACTTGGCATTTACTTTGTGTCTTGTAATAAATCTATAGAAAACATGACTCCTCTTAATTTAGAGGATTCTATGTAGTTTATTTAATAGTACTGTATCACATTTTATGTCAGTTTACTTTATCCTACTGGTCAAGATAAAAGATGCAAATTGGCACATAACCTGATAAGAGAGACAGAAAGATGAATTCAACACCACACAGAAGTGGCTGCAAGTCATTAGAATCCAGAGGTCTATGGGCATCAGAAAGGCAGGCCAAGTAGGATGGTTTTATATTTATGTAGCATTGAGTAATTTGTTGTAATTCCATTGATTGAATATAACCTAAGGCCTGGAATCTGATCTCCCTACTCATATTGAGTAGTACCTTACGTCAACAGTAGTCCTCTTCAAAGTCCTGCTCTCCCCACGCCTGCTTACAGTGTTCCTAGATACCACATGATTCAACAGTTAGTGTTGTTGAACTCAGATGGTCTACTCATTGTGAGTAGGGATGCCAGAATCTGGGCCATAAATCTAGACTAGAGTGCAAAGTTCACAAATAGTCAAATGTGCCATTAAAAATACTGTGCATGAGACCAAGCATAGTAGACACAGTCTATGGAATCTCCACATCTTACATGTTCTGTTAGATCGTCCAGGATGAATTAACTAATGGGAGGAGTCTTATTTTTAATAATCATCATTGATACAAGTATCAAGGCAATGGAAACCGTAGACTATGTTAGAAAATAAAACTATATTCCAAAACCTGATTTCCTTCAAACTGAAGCTGACAACACACCAATGCCATTTTTGCCTTCTACAATAATTCCAGGAAGCCTCTTATTCCCAAGCAGAAGTAATCTACTGTAAGATGTACTAGAAGAATGGGTTTCAGGAGAGAAAAGTTACAGAGCTTAATGGGAAATTAAAGACACTCTTGGGTAGAAATAAAGTAGTCAGTCACTCCTCAGAAATAGAGCTGTATTAGTACAATGGAACTGATGGTACCAATAATGAAGATCACTGCAGCTGGTAACAAGACCATGTGCGAGAAGGATGCTTTTGAAAGAAGCCAATGAAAAAAAGCTGGCAAGATCTTATTCTTCACAAAAAGATATTGCCCTCAACTCTTTAAAGATAGAATTTATCAAATAAAGCCCCAACAGGCCTGCAGCAGAAACTATGCGTAAAATCTTCAGATGTGCTGAAGTAATTTAATTTAGAGGCCTAATTCTCATTTCAAAATAGACTCAAGAGCTTATATCTCATTGAAAGTCCATGTGACATAGGCTCCTAAGTATAAGTTATTTTTGCAAATAGGAGTTGAACATTTAGATGCTTTTAAAATTTACCCATATAGCCTCAATTGGATGATGCTGAGACACTTACATTCTTCTAACTGATGCTTAAATACATTATCACACTGACTGTAGCTTAGAAGTAATTATATTGGGTGGAGGACAATGCAAGAGACAAAGACAGACCATGCAGAAAACAGAGCACACACCAAGGCACTAATTAAAGAGAAAAATAAGGTTATGCAAAGGTAAATGGAGCAACTGAAAAAGCCAGAACTGGAGTCCACAGTCATGAGACAGGATACTGGGGGATCAGAAGCAGGAGTCAAACTTGAGATCAGAACTACAAGACAGGAATCAGGTCTGACTAGGATGCCAGGAGGTCAGAGGCAGGAGGTAAGCTGGAGCTCAGAAACCAGGAAATCAAGAGAGGGGCACAGGAAGCAAGAAGCACAGAGTCCAGAGCAGGGTGGAGCCCACTTGTTCAGACAGCCTCCCTGTTCTTCTGCAAAGGTGACTAGAGCCAAGATGCCCGGTACTCTGCAAATAGGAGCTTAGGGCAGAGTCTCAGATTGGGACAGGGCTTAGAAAGGCCCTAAGTAAGCAGCTGTCAGCAGGGTTGGAATGTGGCCACCCTGCACACCCAGTTTTGAGACCTCTGGGTTGTGCCATGTTCACAGCACAGATTTAAGTACCTATAGATCAGGAGTGGCTGTGTCCTATCAAACCTGCTAGGGAAAAAAGTAATGTATGGAAATGAAACAGTAGAGAAGATATGTGGAAAACATTCCCCTCTGTGGAAGAAAACTAGAAGAATTTGGAAAATGTGATGCTTTCAGAAAATGGTGCTCATGAATAAGAAGCTACAGGTGAAAAACAAATATTTCAGGACAGTGTTTTTTTCCTTGACCTGAACCTGTGGAGTTAGACTAAGAAACTTGTGTTCACTGGAAAAATATGGATAACTGGTTTAATTTCATCCTCTCTCTCTCTCTCTCTCTCTCTCTCTTTCTCTCTCTCTCTCTCAAAGAATTTAAGGTGATGTGCACCCAATAGATCCTATTTAAGATGTTGTTCAATAGACAAACTTCTCTCTTACCGCCTATCAATCCAAACTGAGCTCAGTTATGCTCTGCTCAGGATTTGCACAAGTTTTAACTTTGAGCAGAATTTCATCCTCTATCTTTAGAATAAAGTGTAAAAGCAAAGTTTACATAACTGGTGTTCCCTAAAAGTCCCGTGGGAGTTTTTTACAGCAATAGGGTTGTTCAGTTTAGGTGTGCTAGCCAAAGGTTTTAAGTTGCATGACTACATTTTGCCTAACTAAAGGTCTCATGGAATTTCACATGAATATGGGTATTCTTTCTGAACTTTTATTTAATTTTACTATCTTTACTGTTAAACAGCTGCTTCATTATACCCCAGATGTGGCTGCATTTTAGTGCTGGGTGAAGTAATTCCTGTGTGTATACATACAGTGAATGGGATGAATAGTCCTACATAAATATACTATTTTTATTAATTGCTAAGCAATTTGTCTACTTCACCACCAACTTTCCCTGATATAAAATCTGCAGCATGCTAAGTCAAGTCATAAAACTGCCATTCCCTCCTCCTGAAAGTCATTCTTTACAAACTCTTGTTTAAAGTGGAAACCAGTTATTGTTTTCTTGTTAATGTAATGCAGCTATATTATAACAACCTGTATCTGATATACAAGACTTATACATTCATGTTAACAGATGTTTGAGAAGGGAGTAATTTATTTATGAGCCAAGAGCTCTTGCTCTGAATTTAGTTATATATTTATTTTTAAGTACATCTTTCTCCCTCCTGAAAATATTTACTAGAGAAAGGGCTAAACTGATCCCTCATGTAAATCCACTGAAGCCAATAGCATTATATCAGGGATGAATTTGACCCAATATGGCTTGTTTATATTGCTTTAAAAGAATGAATGTGAAACCATGTATCCCATCTTCCCCTTTCTGAAGAGGATTGGACTACACCAAATAATAAAATGGATTAGACATGGTAGCTTTTGGAGTTTGTACTGAACTTCTCCAGTTATTTGAGGATATGTTTTCGTATGTTTAGCTTTTACATTTGGATAAAGGGATTACACTGTGAATAATGTCTGACAACTACTGCATATATTTTATTTGCTTTGAAACATCTGTTGAAGATGTTGAAGATCAAAACCAATAAAAGGGAAAATTTAAGAAAAACAAGCCTAGACTATGTACAAAATTAGAAAGCTTGCCCCTTTACTTGAAGACAAATGTTTCCGTATCAAAAAAGAAGACCAAAGAGGGTGAGGGAGGAGAGGAGAATCCTATACTGCTTAGATAGCAGACACTGTTTGGACATCTGAAGTGGCACCATTCCAGTCATACACAATAATTTGCATTAGTGATGCCAGCAGAAAATATAGAATGTGGAAAGAAAACAAACAATGGAAAAGAACAAGGGGTAAAATCAATACATAACTGAACTGAAATTGAATTTTTAAAAGGACGCCAAAAAGTACAGAGGGGGGAAAAGGCAGGGGAAAAGGCAGAGGAAAGGTTTTGCTAGTGAGGTAATAAGACAATAGAAAGAAATTGAAAAGTGCTGCTGTGGGTGAGACTTGTCTTGGGCATGTTTTTACTCTCTTTAAACAAATCTTACATTTGCAAAGAATTTGGGTGGCCCTTGAGTTTCCTTTCTTACTCTTTGAACGCTGACATATGGAACATGTGTCTTTGGGGGTCTATGTGGAAAACTCCACACACCCAACAGATGGAGCTACTTGTTTATTGACAAGTACACGTTAATAACTTACAGTATCGCAGAGATTAGCTTTTGTTTAAACTATTTCCTCTTCAAGAGGAGCAGCTCATTGAATGATTCTAGAACCACAAAAATCACCACCATCACCACCTTTCTTGAAAAAAACAAACATTCTGCCAGCTGTTTTTCACCCTTGTCCTTCCCCATAATTGGTTCACCTTTTATTAGTTAATACAATATTTATCCTCGCACCCAGTATAAATGTCTTTGATCAGCCACGTTGCATTATTGTTTGGAATCAGGGTACCCCTGTGATCAATGGCAGAACTCTCCCCATAGCCCAGATGGGAGAGAGAATTTAGGCACATATTTAAGTGCTTTTCTATAGAGGGAGGTTTTCCTGAATTGGAGCAGAACCCAAATGAGGGGAAACATTTCAGTGAGAGGAAACATGTCTTAGGGTCACCAGAATATATAGTAGACTGTTGGACACTCCTGTGCTATCCAACAATCATTTTACACATTACAGTGAAGATTCCTTTATTTAAAAAACACATAACAATGTAGTAACTTGATGCTCTTAAGACTATTTACATTCTATCCTTTCTGCATCAATGCTCTGATTTGGGGAGAGAAAGGAAACAGGAAAAAAAATGAGGGGATGAAAAGATGTATGAAGAGCTCAAGAATAGGCAGTTTTGGGAGGAGAGGGAGGCAGCTTACCTGAACTGAATTTCTAATCTTTTATGTTCTCCCATCACTCAAACTTCATATATTTTAAGCTGTATATACTAATTTTCTTTTACTTGCTTCTCAGTCAAAATGTTTTAAACTTGTTTTGAATTAAAACAAATTTGCTTGGACCATCTGCCACAGGTGGGGGCGTAGCTGAATATCCTTATAATATATACATATCAGCAACATTTGAGCTGATATTCCTGGAAGTATTTTTCTCAAGGTATCTCAGGGAACAATGTGAAAGTGGACAACAAGGACAAACGTTTACATGGAGATGAAGCCCTGTTTTAGTGCTATGGTACTTTTATTTACAGTCCTCTGGTTTTTGGTCGACTACAGGAAAGTAAAGCAATATCATATAAGTTTGTAAATACAATTAATGATGCAATGGATTTCCCTGGAATACTATATTCTCAAAAAAACTGAGCCATTTGCAAATGTTTACTGGGCACGGAATACTTGACCAACTTGTCGTTGAAGAGTTTGCTATTCTTTCCCATAGTACTATCTGTTCCATAGTAACAAGGAACATCTAACTAAAGGGGGAACTTATAATTCTCTAATTAGTAAGGATTTATTGTTGTGTTGATTCACTTGTAGATAGATTTCTTGGCAAAGTTGATGGCTTGAACTGCCATGCCATGCTTAATTGCCAGTCTGTTTCTCCCTAAAGGGTGATAAAGTGCGAAGCAATTTAAAAAACAAAAACAAGCCCCCACCCAAAACCCCCAACACCTCCCAGGTTATCCTTAATCCCCAAAGTTGGGAAAGATGTGGTAGGACCAACTTCCTTTAAAAAAAGTGTTCTTGAAATGGAGTTAGGTATCTCCTATCTGCCGGATAGGAGCAAATCCGTTTCCTATATTTACATTAGTATAGCAACAACATAACAAATACCCTGTCATATTTACAGCAAAGAGAAAATTTGATACAGATAGTCTAATGCCTGTATGATCTAGAAAAATCCTTCCTTGTACTTAAATTTAAAAACAGGGAGGGGGAAACAAACACTATGTAATAGATGTAGCAATTGGTTGGATGAATCTTAAGTGGAGATCTTATAAAAAAAAGTTATTCATTGTACTTTGAATGATTACAAGTACCCACAGTTTATTTTAGGTTAATGTCTGACTTTTGGACAGTGTACGCACATCCTAAAGATGGAGATAGCTCTTTGTTGAACCCACATTGGAAAGCATATAAAACACTGGGCCAGATTTTAGTAAGAGAGAGAAGGGAAGGGATTAAAATATTTTAAAAATAGCATGTTATATTCTTTCATCCACTCCTTAATGTGTCTCTTCTATTTTTCATTGAAAGCTTTTGGGGACAGGGACTTTTCTTACTGATATGACTTAACACATTTTGGGTGTGGAATAAACATAGCTACATTTAAATTAGCAGTAAGAGCACTGGCATCAGCTGAGTCATTTCTGATTAGAGCTGGGCAAAAAAGTGTCTAATGGTTTGATTTATATCAGTGTGATAGCAGGATTGGGATCACTGAGTAAAATCAAGTTATTGGTGCAGAAAGAGCTACCACCATGGGATAGTTCAAACTAACAGAAGAGCCAATGGAAAACATGAAAGAGAATTTTTCCCTTAATCACAATAGGAGCCAGTGCTAGTTATTAGTCATTAGAAGATTTCCATTAAGACACCTTTTTTCCAGCATGGCTTAGAATAAGCATACGCTAAGTTATAAAAGAAGCTGATAGAAATGCTTTGGTAAATGAATGTAACACTGGCTTTGGAAAGATTCCCTAACATTTGCTAATCACAAAAATGATACATTAGAAGATGCTATGCAGGCTGTAACGAGGCTGACAGTATTAGCCTTAGTTTCACTGTCACTCCTACTCTCCACTTCACCATGCTCATAGCAATTTAATCCTTTAATGGGTCAAAGGTGGATTCTTGAGCTGTACCAGCGCCCAGTGGACAAGGCAATCAGCAGAGACTCGGGACACCTGAATTCTATTCCTGGCTCAGCAACTCACCTACAGCGTGACACTGGACAAGTCACATCACCATTCCCTTTCCATCCTTCGTCTTGTTTATTTATATTGTAAGTCCTACAGCTCAGGGAGTGTTTCCTTACAATGTATTTGTACAGCGCATAGTTGGGGCCACTCGGTGTAACTGCAGCACAAATAAGGCTCATGTCAGCTACATAAAACAGGGGCAGGCAAACTTTTTGGCCTGAGGACCGCATTGGCTATCTGAAATTGTATGGATGGCCAGTTAGGGGAGGCTGTGCCTCCCCAAACAGCCAGGTGTGGACTACCCCCCACACTTCTCGCCTCTTGACGGCCCCTCTGGGACTCCTGCCCCATCCAAACCCCCATCTCCTTCCTGACGGCACCCCCAGAACCCCTGCCCCATCCCTGTCCCCTGACCATCCCCAGAACCCTCATGCCTGACTGCCCCCTGCCGCCCCATCCAACCCTTCCTCTCATTCCTGACTGCCCCCCTGTGGATCCCTGCCCCCATTCAACCCCTCTGTTTCCCACGCTTTAACTGCCCTGACCCCTACCCACCCC